>JANAVB010039212.1:2470657-2878157 GCA_029216955.1 Iris pallida | reverse complement strand
TACTTGAAGGGATTTGGTCGTAGTTATATGGGCTACACCCTGGATTCGATATGACGAAAAACGATTGCGTGTGGAACGAAAAACTAACCTCGAAATATGAAGGCTCGGCTGCTGTCGTTTGCACTGTTCCTCGCGCGCGGCCGGCATCCGCGCGCCCTCGGCCGTGCGCGGCGGCGCCCAGGGTGGCGCGTGCACCCAGAAGGGGTCGCCAGGGTGGTAGCGGAGGTTGTGCGATTAGGGTTTTGGAGAGGTTTCCAACTCCTCTCTCGATATCAATCTCGTTATATTCTGTTCGTTTGACCCGAGCGGCTGTGGGGCTTTCTACAGATGGGTCGGGGCTTTTGTGTTCTGTTCCCAGTTCCTATGGTCTGGGTTTGTAGAGCTCGGGCTGGTTTTGTATTTGTTCGGGTTGGGCTTGGCCTGGCCCTTGGCTAGGCCGGGCTGGGCTTGGCTTGGTTCATGGGCTTGGGGTTTTATTTGTTTTTATTTTATATAGCAACATTTGTATATATATATAAATATTCATATTTATATATATACATATATATGTATACATAGATGTATATATTCATATATATACACATACATACATATATTTATATACATTTATATATACACGCACATATATATATATAATATTTATATACACATACACACACACACACACACACACACACACACACACACACACACATATATATATATATATATATATATATATATATATATATATATATATATATATGACATGTACATGTATACTACAATTTTAATATAAGCTACCTGTTGACACAAAGTCACAGTCAACCAAATATTGATAACATTGACTAAATAATACTTGTGATAATTCAATACGACACACGACGACTACATCCAGTTAAAGGCAGACGACAGCTCATTTTTGCAGATGCAAGTCGTTTTTTGAGTCTGTACTTTTATATGTTATTGAGTCTAGAATAATTGTAAGCTGAGTTATGCTGGGCTCTTGAGACTCAACCCATAACCTATCCAAATTCATAAAGCTCCACATCCAAAATCAGCCCACTGGACCCTTGGACCCATTCTGTGCTCTGGAGACAGAGTTCGGGCCGAACTCTGCCTCCACACAGAGTTAGGGCCGAACTCTGTCCCCTAAAAATCAGCACCCTAATTTTTAGGGCTGGCTGGTTGCTAGTTTTCCAACGGCCAAATTTTTGAAAATTTCTACCAGAATTCTGGCCGAATTCTGCCTGTTAAAACCCTATAAATAGGCCAAGAATTCTCTCATTTTTAATCATCCAATCTTCTCTTCTCTTCTCTCTTAAGCTCAATATAAGCCATACCCTTCTTCATCTACTAGCCACAAGTTTCCTAAGTCTCGAGTGCTTAGCATCTCTCAGTTAGGAGTCTTGTGCAAGAGTTCAAGAAGTAGCTTGGAAAATTCCAAGCATCGCCACTGCGATCCATTATAAGAAGTTGACGTGCTCTTCTGAAGAAAAGGCACGTGGTGTAACTACTATTTCACAAATAGTGGATTTAATCCTGAGCTAGAGTTCTCAGGCCTGGACTAGTCCTCCACGAGGGAAACCAGGTTAAAATCGGCTATGTTTGCGTATGCTCTCTTGCTCCTTATTTATTTTCCGTATTCACTTTGATTAATTTTAGATTGTGAAAGAGTTAATTTTTTAATTGGCTATTATTACTATAACTCTATTCACCCCCCTCTAGAGTTGCCATCTGTTCTTCAATTGGTATCAGAGCTCTGTTCTCTTTACAAGGACTTACATCCTAGAGTTGATCCATGGCAACCACACAATCCTTGATTTCCAATCACGGTGAAGGACAGTCCACCCATAGGCCTCCCCTATTTGATGGAACTAACTACACGTATTGGAAAACAAAGATGAGCTTTTATCTCAAGTCGCTAGACTTTGACCTGTGGACTATCGTCACTGACGGTTACAAAAAGCCCGCCAGGATAGTTGTCAATGGTGATCTCGTTGAGAAATCACATGACAAATATTCTGACGAGGAGAAGAAACAGGCAAGTCTAGACGCGAGATCTATTAATGCTTTATTCTGTGCTATAGACAGGAATGAGTTCAACAGGGTATCTACATGCACCATATCTCACGAAGTATGGAAACTTCTAGAAGTGACGCATGAAGGAACCATCCAAGTCAAGGAATCAAAGATAAGCCGTCTCACTCAAGAATACGAGACTTTCAAGATGAAGCCAAACGAGACGATCACGCAAATGTTCACAAGATTCCTCGACATCATCAACCCCCTGTCTTCGCTTGGCAAGCAATATTCAAATCACAAGAAAATTCGCAAGCTACTTAGGGGGCTACCAAAAATTTGGAACCCTAAGGTGACAGCCATCATAGAAGGAAATGATCTCACAACCATGTCTATGGAGACCTTGATGGGAAAGCTAATGACTCATGAGCTTGACCTCAAGGACTTCGAAGAGCCTGCTCCTAAGGCTAAGGAGATCGCACTCAAAGCTCACCGACGGAGGGCTGAACCCGAAGAGACGGATGACGACAACTCAGAAGATGATGATCAAGCTCTCATGGTCCGCAACTTCAAGATATTCCTTCGCTTCAATCGAAGAAAGAAGGAACCACAAGAAGATGGAGAAGAAGAGCCAACCTGCTACGGTTGCAAGAAGACTGGATACGTCCGAAAAAACTGTCCATTCTTGAAGAAGAGCAACCGCTATGAGAAGCCATACAAGAAGACCTCCTCAAAGAAATATGCCAACACAAGCATTTGGCATGAAAGTGAAGCTAGTGACTCCGAGGAAGAAAAGAACTCTCCTCAAGATACGGCTAATGTGTACCTAATGGCGACGTCCGACAAGGTATCAAACGAAACTCTTGACGACTTCACTTTTAATGAACTTGGCGATGCTTTCACCGATTTACTTAGTGATCACAAAAAGGTCATTGGTAAATACAAACATGCCAAGGACAAAATTAAAAGTCATGAAGTCGAAATATAAAGACTTTCTCTATTACTTGATAACATTAGAGACACTACACCCACGGATGTCACTGATGAGGTATCTAAGCTTAAAATAAGCTTACATGATGCCGAGACACGCATTGAACAACAAACACAAGAAATCACAACACTCAACACGGAGCTTGCAGAAGAAAAGAGTAGACACAAGATTTCTATTACTAAGATGTATGGTTTGAATGCTAAGATTATTGAATTACAAGCTGTCTCTAAGAAACTAGAGACTAAATTGGGAAAACAGGTTGCTCAACCTCAAACCCAAGAGACACACACAAAACATGATACTTCTCATACTAGTCAACCACGTCATCCTCATGCTGCTCATAATCATGCTTACATGTACACACACTTTCACAAAGGACACAAACCACATGCACGTAGAAATAATCATCATATGTCACAAAATCATCATACTACACATAGATACAATCATCACCATGTTGCACAAAGACACAATCAACATCACTCTACATATAGAAATCATCATGTCATGCCATATAGACAATATCATCATGCCATACCATATAGACAATATCACCATGCCACTCCACATAGTCATCATCACCATGCTGAATCTACATATCAACATATTTCTCCTCATTATTCTGCTTATAGACATCATCAGCATGCTCCTAATGTAAATAGGAATGCTACATGTACTTATTGTGGCTTACGTGGACACATTTCACTATAATGTAGAATTAGAAGATTAGTAGATAGAAAGATATATGCATGGTTTCCAAAAACTAACTCTTCAGGACCCTCAAGAACTTGGGTACCAAAGGTCACATCTACTCTTGATGTAGGTGGACCTTCCCTCCTCAACTAGGAGTAAGTGGATTCTCGATAGTGGATGCTCGCGGCATATGACGGAAGACGCAAATCTTTTCGCATCACTATCGATGAAGAGAGAAGGATATGTATCCTTCGGCAATAACCTAAAAGGTTATATTATAGGTAATGGTATTATTGGTTATCCTCCCTCTCCCGTAATAATGGATGTCTGCCTAGTGACCGAGTTAAAGCATAACCTGCTCAGCATCAGTCATCTTGCTGACCATGGTTATGACATTAACTTTGGACAAAACAAATGCCTTATTTATGATAGGTCAACATGAGACATTGCTTTTGAAGGGGTAAGAGAGGATAATATTTATATTTTCTATTTGTCTATAGATACTAACAATGCAGGTAGATGCCTATATGCTCATAAAGATGAACGGTTACTATGGCACCAGCGTCTTGGTCATGCCAATATGGATACTATATCCAGGCTATCGACCAAGAAGCTAGTTAGAGGTTTGCCCGATATCACATTCAAAAAGGACACCGTATGTGCCGAATGTGAGTTGAATAAGGCAACCAAGTCATCTTTTCATTCCATAAACTCTGTAAGCACTACTAGACCCTTGCAACTACTTCATATGGATTTATTTAGCCCTAGTAGAGTAGCCAGTCTTGGTGGAAAACTCTATGCCTTTGTTATTGTTGATGACTTTTCAAGATTTACTTTGGTTTTCTTTCTTGCAAATAAAAGTGATGCTATTTCGGTTTTCAAGATTTTGTTAAGAAAGTTCAAAACGAAAAAGGCTACATGATTACTCGTATCCGAAGTGATCATGGAGGCAAGTTCGAAAATTCTGATTTTGAAAAGTTTTATGATTCAAATGGTTTTGATCATGAGTTTTCTTGTCCAAGAACTCCTCAACAAAATGGTGTTGTGGAGTGGAAGAATAGGACTCTTGGCGATATGGCTAGAGTCATGTTGAACAAGTTTTTACTTCCGAAATACTTTTGGGCTGAAGCTGTCAGTACAGCATGCCACATTTTAAATAGGGTACTTATTCGTCCTATTACGAAGAAAATACCCTATGAGCTTTGGTTTGGGAGAACCCTAAATGTTTCTTATTTTAGAGTTTTTGGCTGTAGATGTTTTATCCTTAACACCAAAGACAACTTAGGCAAATTTGATGCCAAAGCTGACGATGGTATTTTTTTTGGCTATGCTGCCAAGAGTAAGGGATATAGAGTTTTTAACAAACTCTCATTAATTGTGGAAGAGTCTACAAATGTGACTTTTGATGAAGATAACAGTGCAGCAGCTACTCTTGATGATGATGTTGAGCCATCAACGTCTACTCCAATGAACACCACAACCGAAACAAATTCTCTGGAGAGCTTGCCAAAGAAATTCTCTTTCAAGCCATCACATCCAGAAAATTTGGTAATCGGCGAGGTTTCATGTGGAGTAACTACTAGATCATCATTAAGAGACTCTATTGCTAGCACTGCCTTTATTTCACAAATTGAGCCGAAAAATATTTTAGAAGCTTTCAATGATGAATTTTGGATTTCTGCTATGCAAGAGGAACTCAACCAATTCGAGAGGAGCCAAGTATGGGAACTCGTTCCTAGACCGGCTAATCACTCGATTATTGGTACTAAATGTGTTTTTAGAAACAAAGTGAATGAAGATGGTTCAGTCACACACAACAAAGCTCGTCTAGTAGCCCAAGGATACAACCAAGAGGAAGGTATAGACTACGATAAGACGTATGCTCCTGTTGCTAGATTAGAATCCATTCGGATGCTTTGTGCATTTGCAAATTTTCAAAATTTCAAATTATTTCAAATGGATGTTAAAAGTGCTTTCTTGAATGGTTTTATTAAGGAGAAAGTTTATGTAAAACAACCCCCTGGCTTTGAAAATTACAAATTTCTCGACCACGTG
The DNA here is from genome assembly GCA_029216955.1 of Iris pallida. Taxonomy (NCBI): domain Eukaryota; kingdom Viridiplantae; phylum Streptophyta; class Magnoliopsida; order Asparagales; family Iridaceae; genus Iris; species Iris pallida. The sequence goes on along the minus strand of JANAVB010039212.1, from coordinate 2,872,417 downwards.
TTCAAGCTAAAGAAAGCGCTGTATGGCCTCAAACAAGCCCCTAGAGCTTGGTATGAACGGCTAAGCAATTTCCTGCTTGAGAAAGTTTTTTCAAAAGAGAAAAATGACACTACACTTTTCATAAAATCTTTTAAAGACACTATTTTTTTAGTACAAATATATGTAGATGATATTATATTTGGTTCCACTGATGAAACCCTTTGTCAAGATTTTGCCAAGTGTATGCAGACCGAGTTTGAGATGAGCATGATGGGGGAGCTCAACTACTTTCTTGGGCTGCAAGTCAAACAAATGTCAAATGGAACCTTCATCTGTCAGTCGAAGTATACAAAGGACATGCTGAAGAAATTCGACCTTGACAACGTCAAACCAATCAGCACTCCTATGGCTACTTCAACCAAACTTGAACCTGATGATAGTGGCAAACCCGTAGATCAACGTAAGTATCGAGATATGATAGGCAGTCTACTTTATCTTACTGCAACTCGCCCTGATATTATGTTTAGCGTTTGCCTGTGTGCTAGATATCAAGCAAATCCTAAGGAATCACACATGACCGCGGTTAAGCGTATCTTTCGATACCTTAAGGGTACGATTACAGTGGGCCTATGGTATCCCAAGTCAACATCATTTGACCTTATTGGTTACTCCGATGCTGACTTCGCCGGATGCAAGGTCGACCGTAAAAGTACGAGCGGTACGTGTCATTTATTAGGAAAAGCTCTAGTCTCTTGGTTTAGCAAGGAGCAGAATTCTGTCGTACTATCCACAACAGAAGCTGAATACATCACAGCTGGGCATTGTTGTGCACAAATTCTGTGGATGAAGCAAACCCTTGAAGACTATAATTTATCTTTCATGCATATTCCAATCTTTTGTGACAACACTAGTGCTATAAATCTGACTAAGAACCCCATTTGTAACTCACGTACGAAGCACATTGAAATTCGTCATCACTTTTTGCGTGATCATCAGCAAAATAGCACGATTAACTTAGAATTTATTGACACTGATCATCAGTTAGCAGACTTCTTCACAAAACTATTATCCGAAGAGCGCTTCAATTTTCTTTATCGTGAACTTGGAATCTTAGATGAAGCTTTTGTAAATTAAGATAAACCTGCGTAAATATCGAGTATATCTTGATTCTATTATGATGAACTTGCTATGGGTACAAGCCGAAAGGGTCCTTCTGACAACAAGGCGTAAAAGCCTAAGCGATACGGTGCACTAGTCCTCAGGACTACCGCTAGCTGGGATCCGGCCCCTGCAGCTAACCCATGGCAGCTTCGAAATATTAAATTATGATATAATTTCTTGTTTATTATATGGTTCATTTTTATTTATCACATGCTGAAATACTATGATTTCAATTTCATATTGCTGCTTCAAACTCACTTTCTGTTATCTTTTGTTTACTTTTTGGGTCTTTCCTATCTTTATACTCATATCTTATATTGGTTTGTCTATTACTTAACCAATATTTTTCCTGTTTCTGCCTGATTCCTGTTCTGTGACCAGAACCTGGAATTCGGGCCGAACTCTGCTCCTACCAGAGTTCGGACCGAATTCGGCCCGACTGTTCCAGAACTGGGAACAGCCCCAGCCGTTGATCAAAACGTTGATCCAATGGTCATTAATTAACCCGACCAAGAGAAACCCTTCTCCTATATTCGGTTTCTCTTCCATCTCCTTCCTTCTTACCACCTTTCCACCTTCTCAAACACAATTCTCTCAAAACCCTAACCCTACTTTCTCCTCTTTTGTGCTCCATTCTTCCCCAAACTCAAGGAGAAGGCTTATTTTTCAATTCTCTTCCATAGTTCATCACTAGTTTGAGGTATAATTCCTTACTTTTCTATATCTCAATTTCTTTCATTATCTATTGTGTTATGGCTCCTCGTCTGTTCAACCGCAGAAAGAGACTTCGGACAGAGGGAGCATCCTCGTCGAATGCACCTCCACGCGTTGAACCGCCCGTTGCACCACCCGTTGCACCACCCGTTGCACCGGCCATTGAACAACAAATCCATCCGTTGTTCAATCCTCCACGTCCCAATGATCCAAACACTTATGACGACCGAATTTTTGTATCACTAGACGCCTCAAATGATTGGTTTAGTGATTTTCGGACACATCCAGTATTTGCAGGACACCCCATCAACTTTCCTATATTCTCACAATATGATGCTCTATTTCATGACCTTTGTCTTGATGAACTCGTTACCTTAAATTCGGTCATTTATCGTAGTGCCATTCAAATGTTTTACTGCAACTTGACCCATGATGACACTCATATTTATTCACGAGTTGCGGGAATTGATATATCCTTTGATGATTTTGAATTGGCCGAATATCTTGAGCTTCAAGAGCCTAATTCTTCGGAAAAGCTTGTTGAAGCTAGATCCTTTATCTTTCCCGAAGGAATTTTACTAGAAAGCTTCAAGGACAACCTGTGTAGCCCTAACACACGTCCTCGTAAGCTTTTGGCAAAATTCCTCAATCCTTATTTCTATGAGCTTCATCGGATCATTTTCAACACCATTCTACCCAAAGCGGGTTCTACCGATGAAGTCACTTATTTTGAGATCTCAGCATTGTACCATCTCCACTTCCATGTTCCCTTTAACCTTCCATGCACAATGATGGATTGGATGATCAATTGTAGGAAGAAACCAAGATCTTTGGTTTATGCATTATACCTTCCTATGATCTTTCGTGCGTTCCATGTACCCCTTGATGAGTGTCCATTCTTACCTGCTCCTGCCTTCCTCTCTAAGGCAAGGAGGCTTCAGGCGGCCATTGGCTCACCAGTAGTGTCTGAGCATTCTGATGATGAGCCAGATGCCCCTCCTTTCGGACAGGATCCTCCTCCTCCTCCGGCCACTCTTGAGTCCCTTCAGGCCATGTTCCGAGATCGTTTCACTTTGGAGGACGATCGATGGACTCAACTGGATTATCGAACTACTTTGCAGATGAGTGCTCTCAGCAACTCGCTGCATGATATTCGGTATTCCATGTCTCGCCATCCTACCATGCCCATTCCTATGGAGCGAGACCCAGATTGTGAGGGATTTCGTATTGATGACCCTTGGGTTCGTCGCTATATGGATCCGGATGCGACATTTGTGGACCCACGTTGCTCCTTTTCTGATCCATCGGACGGCGCCGGGCCATCTCATGCTCGATGATGGATATGGACTACTTTTGATGATGCTACTGAGGATTTTAGATTATGGTTATGCATTTTGCTTTCGTTACTTTTATGTACTTGATTTGTAGTAGACTTATTATGAGTTGTGCTTTTGAGACTTTGGCAGTACTATTATCAGTTTCTATGTTATTATGACTCTTGGTTATTATCTTAGTTCATATGCAGTTTCTTCTTTTTTTGGTGTGTTTGCCAGTTATTATTTATATATCTCATATTGCTAAATGCCAAAAGGGGAAGATATGTGTATATTCTGTTCTATTTGGTTTATATGTGCTTTTGGACACATATTCTGTTCTGTTTGGTTTATATGTACTTTTGGAAGACTATTATTAACAGGCCAACAAGATTTACAGCATTGTTTATGGGGGAGCTATTCTTAAGCTCGGTACTAATTATGGGGGAGCTATGTCGTTATATGTGTCCAGGTATGGATATTGAATATACAATTATTATTTTGTCAATTATCAATATGGGGGAGATTGTTGACACAAAGTCACAGTCAACCAAATATTGATAACATTGACTAAATAATACTTGTGATAATTTAATACGACACACGACGACTACATCCAGTTCAAGCCAGACGACAGCTCATTTTTGCAGATGCGAGTCATTTTTTGAGTCTGTACTTTTGTATGTTATTGAGTCTAGAATGATTGTAAGCTGAGTCATGCTGGGCTCTTGAGACTCAACCCATAACCTATCCAAATTCATAACGCTCCACATCCAAAATTAGCCCACTGGACCCTTGGACCCATTCTGTGCTCTGGAGACAGAGTTCGGGCCAAACTCGGCCTCCACACAGAGTTCGGGTCGAACTATGTCCCCTAAAAATCAGCACCCTAATTTTTAGCGCTGGCTGGTTGCTAGTTGTCCAACGGCCAAATTTTTGAAAATTCCTACCAGAATTCTGGCCGAATTCTGCCTGTTAAAACCCTATAAATAGGCCAAGAATTCTCTCATTTTCAATCATCCAATCTTCTCTTCTCTTCTCTCTTAAGCTCAATATAAGCCATACCCTTCTTCATCTACTAGCCACAAGTTTCCTAAGTCTCGAGTGCTCAGCATCTCTCAGTTAGGAGTCTTGTGCAAGAGATCAAGAAGTAGCTTGGAAAATTCCAAGCATCGCCACTGCGATCCATTGTAAGAAGTTGACGTGCTTTTCTGAAGAAAATGCACGGGGTGTAACTACTATTTCACAAATAGTAAATTTAATCCTGAGCTAGAGTTCTCAGGCCTGGACTAGTCCTTCACGAGGGAAACCAGGTTAAAATCGACTGTGTTTGCGTATGCTCTCTTGCTCCTTATTTATTTTCCGCATTTACTCTGATTAATTTTAGATTGTGAAAGAGTTGATTTTTTAATTGGCTATTATTACTAAAACTCTATTCACTCCCCTCTAGAGTTGCCATCTGTTCTTCACTACCAATATAACTTATACGGGCACATATACACATATACGATATATACATACATACCACAAATACGAGCAATAAATATTTAGTATAATTAATATTAGAAATTTAATTCTTAATTTTATACCAAAAATTCACATCAATAAGATGCGATGATAATATATATATATATATAAAAGCCATATTTTCCATATACCGAAAATATACTTTTATATTTGTATATACCTAGATAATTTCCATAGAGTCCTACATATTTGTTAAGGAGAAATGTTTACTATATTATTAAATAAAATATTATTTCTAATAACAATCACATATAATATATTATATATATATAGCAATTTTTCCTAGAATTGTCTCCTAATTTACCAAGGTAAAATACCAATACAATATGTGTCTACACTAACGTCTTTGGTCATACTGCAACACCTCATGGGCTTGGATTTGACTTGGGCCCAATCTGGACAGGTTCGGTACAACCGGGTTCCCTAAAACTCAATTATTTAATTAAATAATAAATAAAAACTTCGGTAAGGTTAAGTCGCGACTTGGCCTGGTTTTCCTAGTTAGGACGTCACTATGGCTCGACCTTCCCCTACCATGGCTAAACACTAGTCAAAGCATGCAACTGCACTATCCGTGCCATGATTCCTAGTCGTCTGGTGCTCCAAAACTCAACTATGGCTAAAGTCACCTACCGTAATAATTAACTAAATAATTATTTATACAATCTAAAATCACCCTTTAAATCGAATGAATAAATAAATATTTAAAAAAATTTCGGGAAGGGGAGCTACAAATCTACCCACCTTAAAGATAATTTCGTCCTCGAAATTCTAATCCATAACTATTCCTTAAAATTCAAAGTTTAGTATTTCCTTAATCTTCTCAAATTTAATTTCTCAAAAATATTCTATGGCCCTCTCTAGTCATTTAGTAACTACGAAACTTCGAGGACTTCTACCCACCTTTGGTCACACTACTCCTCAAAATACGGTCGCTAAAGTCTTATGGTCTCCTAACTAGTTGCTAACAATTCTACCAGCAGACATCTAGGCATATGGCTCTACAATCCTCATTAGCTATCAAGTAACAAAATTAAATAATCAAGCAATATATACTATAATTTCAGGATTTCTAATAATTTCTAGACAGCACGACTGTTCGTCACTCCGAAATAGGAAGGGACGAGAATCAATGGTACGAAAAATAAGAAAGTATAATCGAGAGCAAATATGGAGTTTTTAAGGACGTAGAGAATTTCAAGGAGAATTTTCAAGGCAGTGTGGATTGAGATTTCTAAGGTCTAGTCAAGGTCGCAAGCTCGTATCAATACAATTACGTAACCGATACGATATACTCTGACCGGCATGGGCCACCACAAAAACTTGTCACGACCCGCACCCGCTTTTCGGATGCAAGCTCGTGAACAAGCCAGCTACGTATCGAGCGGACTCCAGCCCGACTCGAGTACGTATAAGCTGTCAAGGTCATGGGTATCATGTCTAATCTAAACTATATCTCAAACCACACGAATCATAAAAAACAAGAATGAACAAGTATGTGTCATGGTCTGCAGCCCATTAGTATATTGTTCGATTAGACTCCAAAAATAATAAGAGTCTATAAATAAACAGAGTATAACATGATACGAAATATAAAGCACGAAAGGATAATAAAGAATATCACAAACAAATACCTGTATCATATATCGCAATCCTCTACCATCCTGCTCTGCTAACTAACTCTATGCAGCCGCTAAACCTGAAGAGATCATCAGGTCCTCAGAGGACTAGCAAGATACATAAAACATAACTATCTAACAGTTTAATCATGCAATAATATAGACATGGTATAAACAGGAACTAGACAGGAAACTGACATATGGCTATTGACAGGTAACTATGAACACGGATACAGGATCAAGTACGCATAAATAAACTGCTGGTAGATCAATGGATAACCAACCCTCGCCCAAATTGTGGACTCGCAGGTCAGTTTTAAGACAAGTCACCCTCGCCCCGATTGTGGACTCGCAGGTGCAAAGGCAACCCTCGCCCCGTGTGTGGACTCGCAGGTTGTGGGAAAGACAAAGGAATAGCAGTTCACTCACTCATACTTACAGACACGACTCAGTCAAGACACGGGTGAAGACACGACACGACCCAATCACGATACACAAGAGAACCAAGCCAATATGAACTAACAAGGCTAACCATGTATAAGGACTATAGCTATACTAGCATGTACGATATACAAATCACAAGTAATAACCAACTAGTAAAACTATATACTAATAGAAATATGCATGTAAATAAACTGTAGAGGGAGGCAATGTATACTTGCCTGGTGGTAGCGCGAAGAACCAATAAAATACCGTCAACTGGTAAGCCATACAGTCCAAGTCATCACAACTGTCTCCAAAGGCTGAAACAAACATCGCCAACATTCTCAGAATAGTCAAATTAGCTAGGATTGCTTGTCCTTAAGTCCAATTCTGGACACAGGGGCAAAACGGTAATTTCGGGCAAAAACGATGTCCGCCGTTGGACCCGCTTTACACCGAAAAGCGTGCCAGAGTCAATTGTCTCTAAAGTCGTCAAACTACATGTCTACGGATCTGGTTTTCCGATACAAACCTAACCGTATGTCCAGAGTTGGATTCCGACGGGCCGTGCACAAAATCGCCCGTTGAGTGGAACCGTGGGGCCCGCAAAACGGTAATTTTGTCAACGGTCTCAGAATTGGACCAAACTTGGCATACATGACCAAAAAAATGATACGGTTCTGTTGGCGTAAGTTTTGTCTCGATCTGACTAGCGTGCACAAAGTAATTGGAGAATTTGCAAAGTGCACGATACGGTGAATTTTGACGGATACGCATCAAATTCGTCGCGCACACGCGACCAATTTGAATTCCGCCAAAGCCCACACGACCACGAAACCATTACGAAGCTTTCGATGCTTTCGGTTTGCGACCACGTCGTCCGGAATGGCGGGACGCACGCCGTGTCGGAGGGTTTTTCTATGTTTTTACTATTTTTGAAGATGGTTTTTCCTGATATTTAATCTGATTTATCTTTCTGTTTAATGAACTAGAAATAAAAATAAAAATTAGGTTTCTATCTCGGTTAGTTTATCTAAAAACCTGTTAAAGTAGGTTCCTAGATTACTCACTGGATTGGCCGAGAACGACCTTCCAACTTGGGTCCCTGGATTAGGAAATCTGTCATGTTTTGACAGTTTTTCTTGACGTCTTCGTAGCAAATTTTGAGCAATAAAATAATGCACATGAAATTCTACTTGAAGGGATTTGGTCGTGGTTATATGGGCTACACCCTGGATTCGATAGGACGAAAAACGATTGCGTGTGGAACGAGAAACTAACCTCGAAATATGAAGGCTCGGCTGCTGTCGTTTGCACTGTTCCTCGCGCACGGTCGGCATCCGCGCGCCCTCGGCTGTGCGCGGCGGCGCCCAGGGTGGCGCGTGCACCCAGAGGGGGTCGCCAGGGTGGTGGCGGAGGTTATGCGATTAGGGTTTTGGAGAGGTTTCCAACTCCTCTCTCGATATCAATCTCGTTATATTCTGTTCGTTTGACCCGAGCGGCTGTGGGGCTTTCTACAGATGGGTCGGGGCTTTTGTGTTCTGATCCCAGTTCCTATGGTCTGGGTTTGTAGAGCTCGGGCTGGTTTTGTATTTGTTCGGGTTGGGCTTGGCCTGGCCCTTGGCTAGGCCGGGCTGGGCTTGGCTTGGTTCATGGGCTTGGGGTTTTATTTGTTTTTCTTTTATATAGCAACATTTGTATATATATATATATATATTCATATTTATATATATACATATATATGTATACATACATGTATATATTCATATATATACACATACATACATATATTTATATACATTTATATATACACGCACATATATATATATAATATATTTATATACACATACACACACACACACACACACACACACACACACACACACACACACACACATATATATATATATATATATATATATATATATATATATATATATATATAAAATATATATATATAAAATATATATATATATATATTTTATATATATATATATATATATATATATATATATATATATATATATATATATATATATATATATATATATATATATATATATATATATATATATATGACATGTACATGTATACTACAATTTTAATATAAGTTACCAATATAACTTATACGGGCACATATACACATATACGATATATACATACATACCACAAATACGAGCAATAAATATTTAGTATAATTAATATTAGAAATTTAATTCTTAATTTTATACCAAAAATTCACATCAATAAGATGCGATGATAATATATATATATATAAAAGCCCTATTTTCCATATACCGAAAATACACTTCTATATTTGTATATACCTAGATAATTTCCATAGAGTCCTACATATTTGTTAAGGAGAAATGTTTACTATATTATTAAATAAAATATTATTTCTAATAACAAGCACATATAATATATTATATATATAGCAATTTTTCCTAGAATTGTCTCCTAATTTACCAAGGTAAAATACCAATACAATATGTGTCTAGACTAACGTCTTTGGTCACACTGTAACACCTCATGGGCTTGGATTTGACTTGGGCCCAATCTGGACAGGTTCGGTACAACCGGGTTCCCTAAAACTCAATTATTTAATTAAATAATAAATAAAAACTTCGGTAAGGTTAAGTCGCGACTTGGCCTGGTTTTCCTAGTTAGGACGTCACTATGGCTCGGCCTTCCCCTACCATGGCTAAACACTAGTCAAAGCACGCAACTGCACTATCCGTGCCATGATTCCTAGTCGTCTGGTGCTCCAAAACTCAACTATGGCTAAAGTCACCTACCGTAATAATTAACTAAATAGTTATTTATACAATCTAAAATCGCCCTTTAAATCAAATAAATAAATAAATAAATATTTAAAAAAAATTTCGGGAAGGGGAGCTACACGCTTCGAGTCGTCAAGGAACTCCGTGCCTCGACGCATCCAAGCGAGCTCCGCGCCACGAGCTTCTATCTGTGCCTGCACATGAACACAGTGTGGGTGTCAGTACTCAACTGTACTGGTGGAGTAAGCTTCTCGCCCACCCATACAAAACTGACACGTTCATTTAGTTTGTGCAGCTTAAACCCTTTCGATTGTCTTTCTAGTCTTGCCTTAGGATCAGTTTTAAGACTTGACGTCTAACCAACTCGACGTGCAACGACATGGTCGTGCTACAATACCAACGTGTATTTCGATCGAGGCAGTGCCTCATCGTGCATGAACTTGACCAAACTTCAACTCGGGACGGCAGGGTCGTGCCGTATTCTATTCGGGACCTTAACGTATTCAAGACTGTGCTTTGCCGAGGAGCAACTTATGTGGACTCGGCCGTGCCAAGACTTTCACTCAAACTCAAGTTCACTAGGCCAATTCTCGTGCCAACAATTCAAATGCCAAAGACGACAACGGGATGACTCGTGCATGTCGTGCCTCTACACCTTGCTTAGACTTGTTCGTGCTTCAAGATTTAGGCCGCGCCTCGCAATATATCAAGACTTATCATGCTACCGCCTTGCGGCCTTCCTGATCGACTCATTTGCTAACTTAGACAAGACTTGTGAAACATAGTGTTGATTCTATGAATATTCCAATGCCATCTATCGTGCCAAGCACGGTACCTATGCTGCAGCCCATTCTTAGGCCCAGACCTTGCGTTACCGACTAGACCTGCATTCAAGCTCTAGACCTGCATTCAAGCTCTAGACCCAAATCCAAAGGCATACACGCGGTGTGCCGCTATTTGCCGACACATCTACATGAGTGGTCACTAGCAATGTCAAGCTATCTTGGACAGGCTCGTGGGATATCAGTCTCGTCCTTATACGGGTAGCTAGCCCGGAGGCTCCGAAATCACCCATGCGGTTATCCAGCATCCTACTTTGAGCCACACTCGCTTCCCCCGGGCCGAATGATCCTGGCGCCCCGGCTATCATTCGAGAAGACTACACCTTGTCGACAAGTTGTCCAATGACCATGCAAGTCTCAACTCGATCTAACCAATCCTTCCTTAACATGACCATGCATTCCTTCTTTCTTTCGAGACTTAACGAGACTCCCAAGCCACAGGACCGATCTCGTGTGCGGGACATATCAAGACTTAGCGAGACTCCCAGCCGCGGGACCGATCTCGTATGCGGGACATATCAAGACTTAGCGAGACTCCCAGCCGCGGGACCAATCTCGTGTGCGGGACATATCAAGACTTAGCGAGACTCCCAAGTAGCGGGACCGATCTCGGCGACAACAAGTCGCGTGGACTTCCTTTGATCGTGGCATACTCTTTACTAGATCAAACGTAGCTTGCACCTTAGACAGACCTGGTTCAATAGGCGACACTATCGCTCAAGTCATATACTTATACAACGAGCCTTGTTCTCAAGGGACTACGCGACTTGACAACCGTAAATAGAGCGGGATAGCGCTAGAAATGGCTTTAATAGCCTAACGCAATACTTGTCTAACTTATTCGGGCAATGACTCGACGAGCAAGGGCTATGCCGAGCTACGCATCGAGAGAACGTGCTATGCACGGGGTCGACTTAAACCACCATGTTCTCGGGTGCCTAGACTTAAGTCAACAAGTCGTGCAAGACGACTTAAATTACGGGACATACGAAGGCTATGCCAAGCCTTGCGGGACAGGACCGTGCATGCTTTATTAAGCATTCATGCGGGCGACGCCTATGACTTAGGCTGATTCGAGTGTTGGGGCAAACGACGGGACCGTGCATGCTTTACCAAGCATTCACGCAGGCGACGCCTATGACTTAGGCTATTTCAAGTGTCGGGGCAAGTTAACAACTTAAGCCAACTTCCTTCTCCCAAGCCACGGGATCAAAGGATCGAGTGTCATTTGAAAGCACGCTGAGCCGACTTCTATGAAGACCGTGGGACCATTTTCCATGTTCTAAGATATTCCGACGGGTCGGGATTATTTCCTTAGCTATGTGCGTTCGTAGCTTTTATATTAGCCTACTTGTGCAAGTTGAAAACATGCGCATTATTAAGTGAAGGCTAAGATGAGGCAAGTTCACCGAAACTACCCCACCTGTGCGAGGAGTTGCCTCGACCGAGCTAGCCTTCGAGCAGCCGTTGCAAGGCTAAGTTCCAACACCGTCGGCGTTTCGATTTCTCCGATTGACTTTGCGGGACGGGGCACTATAACATACACCACTCAGAACAAGTCTCGTCCTCGAGACTTTCCTGAAGGCAAGCCATCCTACTATTTCTATGGCCAAGACTTAATCGTACACATTTCGCCTATGCGCTCCTCAATTCCGAGCCACGCTCTCATGACTATCAATCCTTCCGTTAACATGATTTCAAGATCTCAACACACTCCCATTTTTCAAGTCTTGCTTGAACTTATCGTATCACTTGGCTGGATCGTGCATGCATTCCAAGCGTCCCCAAAATACATGCATTCAGCCAAGTCGCATGATAGAGAATTTGTCATTCTCATTCGAGTTGTATTGTGCACATACCCAGGCGTTTCTGAAATATATGTATGTCAGCCGAGTCTCGTGAGCAGGGTTTCCTATTAGTGATTCACGCTATCCATCCATGCCAATCCTCAAGATCAATCTTTTGATTTCTAACACTTGAAACAGGGCGTCTCGCCTAACCGCTAGGCCAATCTTTTCGAGGCTAAGTCAATATCAGGATTGGAATCATAGTTCCCCAACAATAATGCCAACACTGACCTAAATCCTAGGGTCAAACCAAAGTCGATAGCACGGGGTTTTCTATCTGAGCTCGTGTCACTCAGATTTCTAAACATCGAGCACGATCACCTATTCGCGTCAATGCATTCGTTACACATATTCAATTTTATCAAAATCACCAACTCTAACCAATTCGTGCATTCGATCACGAGGTCATCTAGCTCGACAATACGTTGTGCCCCAATTTCACGTGAGTCCGATTATCTACGGTAGTTCATGAATCACCATGCAACGCACCCGCGGAATAATCATTCTCATCGGGGCGTAACTCTTGTTTGAGTCTAGACTCGTTCATTCTCGATACGCGGATTGGACCTCCGCAATCCTTAAATTCAACCGTCAAATACGCTGATTCATTATTGAGTCTACCTTCGCATTAAACCACAAGTCGAAGCAATCAGATTGCCACGCCATCCAAGTTCAATCACTTCCGCTGTATGAATCACCATACCAGCGCTCATACGGAGTGATCGTCTCAAATCGGCGCCACGCATGTGCGAGGCTGGAGTTGCGCTCATATAAGATAAGAACGTCAACGTTGTGGTTATCAACTAAGCAAATCCAAACATATCATTTTCATCCAATCCAAGTTTGATAGTCCGACCGTCATTCATTCAACTAGAAAATTCTCGAGCGAAGTCTATCTTTTCCTCAACACATTTCAATATCCCGAGTATAGCATCCATCGAAACAATGACATTTACACGATCGTTATTCGCCGAGTCAGAGTACCCCCGAGTTATCGCATATCGATCTTTGATACGCCTCAATACCATCGACGATATGCGTAACCTGATGATCTTCCTTTGCAACCAATTTCGAGTCGTACGACTGATGCTATTGTCCGATCTGGATATACCACCATTTCTCGATATTTAAGATCAAGTTCAGTCGCTCTTCTTCAAGCTCGTTTCAAGATCATTGTTCAAAATTTAAGTCATATTTCATTTGAATCAATCCGAAATCGTACGTGCAATCCTCGAGCTTCCTCGATCAAGACATTCACTTTTATTCGTCGTTTCAAATCTTTTTCTAACTCGCGTTGCATATTCTTAAGTTGTCTGAACGAGATGCTCGTTCGGGACGTTCGAAGTCACGACCAACTAAGCGTGACGCGTTCTAAGGCTTTGTGCGATCGTATCGCCTCACCGACGTACTCGTTATTATTTCTAATCCTCAATCTTCGCTCGAATGATTTCCAAGAAAATCCATACACCACTCGAATTCGAGCCATCCGATCTAGTCCTCAATCATGTTCGCATCATTTGCTAAGACATCTTTCAGATTTGTTCGACGAATCTCTAGCGTAATCGCTCACGTCGCCTCGACGTACTAAGTCGTTCGCACTATTTCTTAAAATCCAAGTCGATCTTCCATGTACGCCTAAGCGTTAACTCGATAGTGTTCCTATCGATAGACACTCTAAGTGTAGCTTTGTTTCCGACCGAGCGATACTTAATATTGTTCGTGACGTTTGCACCAAAAGGTCGAGGTACGCGACGCACGGACTAAGTTGTGCCGCATAACCGTCCCGTACGGACTATACTTTGAGTTTGCACGCTCAATTGCTAAGGTCGATGTAGGACTAGTTTGGCATGCACGCGATAGGTTAACTTAGCACGTGTTTTCTATCGAGTCAAGTTTAACATCGTTCGGCACAAAGGCTTACCAATGAGTCCGGCAATGGCCTATCGATGCGTTTGAGCGAGCGCATATACGAACTTTTGAAAATATTTAGACTTATCGTATGGACATGCCGAGGAACATTCGAAAGAGAGCGCAAACTTATTTTCCAACGACAAGCTTTCAAAAGTGAGAAATTCGACGTGAAGTCCAAGAACGTAAAGCCGTGCTCTGATACCATTATGTCACGCCCCGCTCCCGTAGGAGCGATTGTCCTCGCTAAGGCGTGATGCCGCACGAGCCTAGATTGTGCTCGTGCAAGGCAGTTCCATAACGGCCGATTACATCGGCGGCGACGGGGTCGTCGCACAGAAGTCCCGAGCAGATATATTGAATACGTGCAGCAGAATTTAAGAACAAGTACACATGAACACAAGTCATTCAAAAGAAACTCTTTATTGATATAGAATACAAGATTACATTTGTGGGCACAAGGCCGAATTATAAGTCTCTCGTGCTCACTTTTCTCTCATTTACAATTCACTCTGCTCTCTCTCATCTCTCGATACAATGTTTGAGGTCAGCGGAAGCTTCGGAAGACGATGTCTATACATTATGTCCTGTATAAGTCTTCAATCCATGCGGCCGCACACTTTGAGTCGCCAAGGAACCCCGTGCCTCGACGCATCCAAGCGAGCTCCGCGTCACGAGCTTCTATCTGTGCCTGTACATGAACACTGTGTGGGTGTCAGTACTCAACTGTACTGGTGGAGTGAGCTTCTCGCCCACCCATACAAAACTGACACGTTCATTTACTTTGTGCAGCTTAAACCCTTTCGATTGTATTTCTAGTCTTGCCTTAGGATCAGTTTTAAGACTTGACGTCTAACCAACTCGACGTGCAACGACATGATCGTGCTACAATACCAACGTGTATTTCGATCGAGGCAGTGCCTCATCGTGCATGAACTTGACCAAACTTCAACTCGGGACGGCAGGGTCGTGCCGTATTCTATTCGGGACCTTAACGTATTTAAGACTGTGCTTTGCCGAGGAGCAACTTATGTGGACTCGGCCGTGCCAAGACTTTCACTCAAACTGAAGTTCACTAGGCCAATTCTCGTACCAACAATTCAAATGCCAAAGATGACAACGGGATGACTCGTGCATGTCGTGCCTCTAGACCTTGCTTAGACTTGTTCGTGCTTCAAGATTTAGGCCGCACCTCGCAATATATCAAGACTTATCATGCTATCGCCTTGCGGCCTTCCTGATCGACTCATTTGCTAACTTAGACAAGACTTGTGAAACATAGTATTTATTCTATGAATATCCCGATGCCATCTATCGTGCCAAGCACGGTGCCTATGCTGCAGCCCATTCTTAGGCCCAGACCTTGCGTTACCGACTAGACCTGCATTCAAGCTCTAGACCCAAATCCAAAGACATACACGCGGTGTGCCGCTATCTGCCGACACATCTACATGAGTGGTCACTAGCAATGTCAAGCTATCTTGGACTGGCTCGTGGGATATCGGTCTCGTCCCTACACGGGTAGCTAGCCCGGAGGCGTCGAAGTCTCCCATACGGTTATCCAGCATCCTACTTTGAGCCGCACTCGCTTCCCCCGGGCCGAATGATCTCGGCACCCCGGCTATCATTCAAGAAGACTACACCTTGTCGACAAGTTGTCCAATGACCATGCAAGTCTCAACTTGATCTAACCAATCCTTCCTTAACATGACCATGCATTCCTTCTTTCTTTCGAGACTTAACGAGACTCCCAAGCCGCGGGACCGATCTCGTGTGCGGGACATATCAAGACTTAGCCAGACTCCCAGCTGCGGGACCGATCTCGTGTGCGGGATATATCAAGACTTAGCGAGACTCCCAGCCGCGGGATCGATCTCGTGTGCGGGACATATCAAGACTTAGCGAGACTCCCAAGTAGCGGGACCGATCTCAGCGACAACAAGTCGCGTGGACTTCCTTTGATCGTGGCATACTCTTTACTAGATCCAACGTAGCTCGCGCCTTAGACAGACCTGGTTCTATAGGCGACACTATTGCTCAAGTCATATACTTATACAACGAGCCTTGTTCTCAAGGGACTACGCGACTTGACAACCGCAGATAGAGCGGGACAGTGCTAGAAATAGCTTCAATAGCCCAACGCAATACTTGTCTAACTTATTTGGGCAATGACTCGACGAGCAAGGGCTACGCCGAGCTACGCATCAAGGGAACGTGCTATGCACAGGGTCGACTTAAACCACCAAGTTCTTGGGTGCCTAGACGTAAGTCAACAAGCCGTGCAAGACGACTTAACTTGCGGGACGTGCGAAGGCTATGCCAAGCCTTGCGGGACAGGACCGTACATGCTTTATTAAGCATTCATGCGGGCGACGCCTATGACTTAGGTTGATTCGAGTGTTGGGGCAAACGACGGGACCGTGCATGCTTTACCAAGCATTCACGCAGGTGACGCCTATGACTTAGGCTATTTCAAGTGTCTGGGCAACTTAACAACTTAAGCAAACTTCCTTCTCCCAAGCCACGGGATCGAAGGATCGAGTGTCATTTGAAAGCACGCTGAGCCGACTTCTATGAAGACCGTGGGACCATTTTCCATGTTCTAAGACATTCCGACGGGTCGAAATTATTCCCTTAGCTATGTGCGTTCGTAACTTTTATATTAGCCTACTTGTGCAAGTTGAAAACATGCGCAATATTAAGTGAAGGCTAAGATGAGGCAAGTTCATCGAAACTACCCCACCTGTGTGAGGAGTCGCCTCGACCGAGCGAGCCTTCGAGCAGCCGTTGCAAGGCTAAGTTCCAACGCCGTCGGCGTTTCGATTTCTCCGATTGACTTTGCGGGACGGGGCACTACAGTTTTAGAGTCTCATTTAGTTTCTTTGTGATTCTATCAAATATAATCTACACCGTTCATATTTATAATTAAAATATATTGTATATATTTAATTATCCTATTATCGGGTCGGATGTTATCGGACCGGACATGACACTTTCCGTATCCGCATCCGATATCCGATAAATATCCGGTAAGACTTCTGTATCCGTAACCATATCCGAAATTTCGAATATCATCGGTTCGAATGCGGATCAAATGCGGATTTTCAGTCACCATTGACAGGCCTATTACAGAAGATATTATAGTCACAATAAAAACAAGATTATCCAACTATTTACACATAATTGACTATACTTGAAGAATGAATTCATTCGTCATTTCTCCAAGGGACCTCCCATGACCATATGCTAATTGTATCTTTTCTTTGTGGCAACTGTAGCAATATCCACAAATCATTATTTAGGGTTGTTGGTTTGCATCGGTTCTATCCTCAATAAGGAAAAAAAAAGTTAGAATATACTTAAAAGGTTAAATTTAATTCTAGATTTCAATTTCTAAGATGATAAGTAAACCAATTTTATGCTGTGAACATTATTCTGGGATGAAGTAGATGAGAGATTACTTTTGGAATCCAAAAACCCAAAATGGTAGTAGACACAACAGAGATGGTCAAGATTCGAGAGCATCTATGAGTTGCACATGATAGTATATGGCAAACCCCAATCACCTATTGGACCATTCGAAGACCAATGTGGGGCCCCGTCTGTCATATCAAGAGGAACCATTTGGCATTGTGGGTTATAGAGACAAACTATTAATGCAATGTAATTTAGCGTTCGTATCGTTGTTTTGTCAGCTATAATTAAAAAGCAAGAATACTTACCTAGCAAGATTATTACAATTAACTTATATTGCAATGTAATGTAGCATTCATGCTTATCTAGATAGTTGTTTGTATTGTTGACTATTTTGTGATCTCACACATGAGAGAGAGATCGATTTACATTATACCTAGTTCTTGTATCATTATTGTTTCTATGAGTGATGGAGGTTAGTTACTAGGCACGTGGACTACATAATTATACGGTCTCACATTTAAGTGAATGGTTTTTACCTAATTCTTAACTCTAACTAGCCAATCATGCACCTTACAAATGGTTGTTTCATCTTAGCCCATCCACGTGTATAAAAATTGTGCCATAAAATGAACACCTAGATTGAGATGTTGTCGTAGTTTCTTGAGTATCACCATTAGTATTATCATTGTTCATCCTAATACCATATTGCAGGTTCAAGCATTTGCATCTCGATGCATTTGTCCTCTAGTTCCAGCTTCTCCCAATTTTTGTCAACTTTCTTTATGTCCCACAAATGGGTCATCAATTGCTTCATATTGTTCAATGAAATAGGTAAAGAATGGATGAGAACATAGACATGTTGTTCATCAAACACATTAGACCATGATATCGCCAGATACTGGACCAAGGACAACATGATGCGCACATGGGTCTTCATGCCATGGTTCGACTACATCTTATATGAACCGAACAACAATAATAGGGAGCACAACCTAGTTAGTGAGGTTAGTCCGAACTCGACCTAATTTTTCTAGAGCTTATTTGCAAATGTGTGGCCCTCAAACTCTCCAATTATATCATCCCGCATTGTTCTCAACATGGTAAAACATGCGATTTTTTCCTTCACTACCTATTTTTGGTATTCATTAATGTCGCTCCTGTGTTGGCCATAGTGATCTGCTCTGGTTCGATCTTCTCTTTATTTATGATATTCATGATTTTGAGTTCATTAAGCAAATTGTAGATCCATGAAAAAATAGACCTCGCATAATGGCAACATAGCATAACTCCTTCTCAAAAGAAGAAATTGCTACCCTCGCATAAAAGAAGTATCACAAAAATCTTGCTTAGGTAAAGAAGAATACTAACTCCACATAAAATTGCCCTCGCGGAAAACATGCTCAATGAATGATGTTCACCACTCACACAAAGCTTGCACGCCGCAAGAAATGACCAAAATCTCGCATAAAGGGGGTAGTCATCTCTAGAACTATATTTAATAGCGTCGTAGTAGGCATGCTATATGGAATATTCCTTTTTCGATAAGACATATGCACAACATGGAGTCAAAATCACGTAGTCTATACACTTTTTAAACAACATTTAAGGCACCAGTGGCGCTCATGTCAGTTAGTACGATCTAGAATAAGTTCACAATTTAATGAACTTACCCCAGATGTACTATACTATAGAAGTGTACTAAACCTATGATATCTCAACTAAGTCTCAATCCATATACAAGTAAATAAAGCAAGAATGAACAATATGTAATATAGTCGGTCGTCCTATAAAACACATGTTCGAGCAAACTAAAGAATGAAATAAGTTTGCAAAACTAGGATATAACAACAAGTAATAGAAAGATAATAGAGAAAAATGAATGATAACATCTAGCATAAATACCTGAATATCCGAGGATATTCATCATCACGTGCAGACACAATCATACCATCCATCTATTTATTTTATAAGCGCTCAACAACAACCTAGAGATATCTCCAGGTCCTCCAAGGGACGTAACAAGATACAAAAGAAACATGCCAAAATATGAACTGAACAAATAGAAAATAAATAGTTCGGATCACAACACAGTCAAGTATCCCATCCTCGAAGGAGTGAACCACCCCTAGAATCAGACAAGGATAAGGAGTGGCACACTATTCCGCGACAAGGCACTGTCCCATGCTATGAGTGTAGAAGCATAAAAATTGCCCAGGCTCAATCAAGACCAAGCAACCTCAGACAACATACACGAAGGCTTAAAAGACCTCCAACAGGATGCCAAGTCCCAATAGTACAGTACCTTGAGGTACGATGCCTTTGCAAAATCAAAACAACTGGACCACTCCATGTGACCAGCTCACATGTGGCCCAGGCACCATGCGGCTTCCCTTCCAGAAGGCCTCCATGCGGCCAAGAAGGCATGTGGATCAAACTGCCCACCAGTCTCCATATCAGGGCAGACAGCTCAAGTCCCAGGCTGAGCCACCTCCATCACCAAGATAGCTGGTTCATGCTTTGGACCAGGTCCTCACAAACTAGTTCGCATCCCGAATTAACTTCAAATCCCGTTAGCAACAACTGAAAGGATCAACACTACGTTTATGGTGTATGCACCATAACCGCCCTATTCAAACTAGAGATTCGCTCCAAATCGTGGATAGCACCACGCATCAATCAAAGATCGTACCCTATGATTTAAATTTTCCGTTTATGGCACGCGTATTACACAACTACACCATTCAAACGACAAGCTATCCTAAACATTCGTGTGTGCGAGGTTACTTGTGATCAAGCCGTACGAGTGGACAGTCATAACCACAGACGATTACACTCGAGGATCCTTAAGTCCTCCTCCAGAGCTTTCGCAGCAACGGTCACCCAATCAGCAACTCGACTAGGCCGAACGGTTAAACAGCCTGCCTAAACAACTATGGCACCCAGATGGAAACTTTTACGTAGGAGATTCCCCCCATCATCATTACCTTCTTTATAGATTGCCCGCTAAAAGACAAATATAAAGGAGGTGCACATCACCTACATCGAGAGAAGATGAACCTCAATCAACCGAGATTACCGGAAGATCAACCGGGATCAACCCAGATCATCGGGAGATCGAGAGAGGATCACTCAGAAAGGAGGGATCACCGAAAAGATGATCGAAGAGATCACCAAAGAGGAAGAATATCATATCATCAAATAATCGAATCCACCAAATCAACATCGTCAATAAGGACACAGACATTTTGAGAGTCAGAGCATACTTTAGAGAGCCAATTGTCGTCCCCTTGTAACCAAACAAGAGGACTTACAATTTTCTCTCGATCGTCATCGGATCGTCAATGGAGTAAAGGATTCAGAAGCAGTATTCGAGCTCCATCGTCACACGTCCTTAGAAAAAGAATTGTACTCAAAAGGTCCTATTGAGAATAAATGTTGTACATCTCCTTCGTTTATTAAAAGTAAAAGTTCTGACGTTTTCAACGGCAAACAACCTGGCGACTTTGCTGGGGACGACCTTCTTCAGCAATGAGAAGGTAGTGACGCAATTGGATGACAACAAGCTCAGGTCCTCCCAAAATATGTTGGTCGTGCGCTTTGACCAGGAAGCTTACGAGGACTTTCTCTTAGAAGTCAGCGCGAGTCCTTTGAAGTGTCTTCCAAAGTCGAAGAAGACTCGCCCATGTGGGCGCCAAAGGACGTCGTACAGTACACCAATACTGAAGGGACTGCACCCGAAGGGTTCCAAAACCAGGGTGAGTACCTCGCGGCCATGCAGGCTCTACTCACTGTTGACTCGGTTAACAAACAAAGTGTTGCTTCACAGGTGGCACACTGGTCTGGAACGTGCATATATCTTATGCACACGAATTAAGTCAGGGAGCGCATCATTCATATGTACATCCATGCGTCGAACTTGGCTGCACGCATGAAATGGATGTAAATGTAAATTTTTTAACATGATTTGTGTGACGTGATTAATCACAAACCCATAGGAGAGGTGATCGTTACGAACAATATGCCTATTCTTGGGCACTCTTGTGCTAACATCGTCATCAACTGCTGCTGCAACAAAACAACAACATTTATACCAGCTAGGCAGTCTATTTTTCAATGACTGCAGCCAGCAGCACTTGTCCGACAGTGTCTCAAAAAATGGGTACCAATAGAAGACAATGACGAACTTTATGTTTCCTCTTGCCATGCTACATGGAGCTCGTCTTTTCTAAAGAAGAGTTCCAAGAACCCTGTTGTCTCGACTAGTGCATCAAAAAGTCGAACCTGAGGTAATAAGCTAGCAGTGACCAATACTGGCGTGTTCCAATACACCCGTTCGAAAACTAAGTCTTCTTCAGGGGAGACTGTTGTTTTATTAACAGTACGGACTGGGGGTAGTAAATCTTCGACATTCTATGACAACCCGTCATTTCAACCTGACGAGATTTCACAATGGACTGATACTGATGTATTTGGGTGTGCGTATCATCAACAGGCTGGGGGTAGTTATCCCCTGGATTCTGAAGACGACACCAATCTGCTTGTCTTCCCAGGACAGTAAAACTCAAGGGTCTGAATTGGAGAGCGAAAGGTCTACCTTGTCCATTCCTCGTACCTGATGTCCGCATACATGACAAGGGGTGACTGTAGTAGCATGGAAAATAAGTAAAAATAAACCATACGCCTGAAAAATCCAACACAACTCATCACATACGCCACCAAGACCTACACCTAGAAGCACCATGCGCTACAATGTTTACAAAGAATAAAAAGTTTTATTACAAAATAAGAAAAGAGTACAGAAGTACAATTAATTTTTGGGAAAGTACAACTATAGGAATCTGATCAGAAGACGATCACTTTATCCCTTGGACGATGTGATATCGAAGACACGAGCCTCTGGAGAATGCAACAGCACTTTAGCAGGAGATTATGATCACTCTTGATGCTTTGAGATTGATTTGAAACTCTATTTATAGAGTTCTTAAAATAACTGTTTAGTAGTTATTCTGGATTACGTGCGCTTCAGGTTGCGCGCCTTTGTTCACTTGTGCAAACAGTTGTACTAACTGTTGTAGACGTATGGCATCGTTTGATTGAGATGCGTATGGTCATGAGCAGTGTAGTGGGCATGTTCTGCGAAGTTAGTGGCTTGCACGCCACGTCACTCTGTCCTGAACATCATTTGATCACCTTGCATGTGCTTCATCAGGTTGCGCGTAGGCGCAACGTAACAACCTGTGCGAGCGGTTTTCACCAACTGCTGTAGACACGTGGCATCATTTGATTGAGATGTACGTGATCGTAGGCAGTATAGTAGACACGCTCTGCAAAGTTGATGGCTTGCGCGCCACGTCACCCTGTTTTAAAATAAGAGTTGATCAAATAGCGCCAATTTGTCAGGCTGTGCATAGGCGCAACTCAACGACTGACGCTTTTGACTAGGCAGTGTTGTACTGATTAATCCTCGAGCCATACAGTAACTTGCAAAAACCAACTATTAGCATTAATTACATGCTGACAAAATCTTCTCGAGTGCCACGTTGTGCGAGATTCGAATGGATTTTCCTTAATCTTTGTGCTGTCAGTTGTCAGGAAATGATGATGTCGTTACAGGTTTTCGAGAAAGTGTGGCACGTGGCTCTCCGCGCAACCTGACACCAGCGCAACCTGGCGTTGGCGCAACCTGATGCAGCGCAACTTGATTGTTTGGCGCAATATAATATCTTGGCACCATCTGATGGTCAAAACACTTTAATGGGTGGCACATCTTAATTTTTAGGCTCTACAAGATCTCTTTCAAAGTTTTCAAAATTTGAAAATACTTCAAAGTTTTAAAATACTTTGAATTATGCTAGTTTTGCTTGGATTGCGCCAGTCAATGCTCAACTATCATAATAAATTTCTTCTTGAAAACATTCGATCTCTTCTTCATCTTCCCGAGTTTTATCGATGATGTTCGGTTTCCCATGGGGAATATGAAGCATTGGTTGGCTGTATATATATAGAGAGGTCCTTGTACTCATTCCTCACTTTTGTACTTCTATGGCACCTAAGAAGAAGGAGATGGCGACGGGCGTTAATGTCGAAGTAAAAGCTCAGGAGACAAGGCCTGACACCATGCCTACGATCCTGTGCGAGGCTTACCGATCACTGCAAGCAAATAATTTCTTAGAATGCTTTGGATTGACCCCAGCAGTCTTTGATCGTCTGAACGGTGGTCCTTCGTCCTCTTCTGAAGAGCGCGGTAACGCAGAAGGATTTCTTCGTCTGATGCGTCGTTCAGGGATTCGTAATATGGGTGAGTTAGGCGCTTCTTTTTGCCAAGCTGGTGAAGAATACGAGAAGAAGTAATGGTTTCTGTAGGGGCGCCAGTAACTCATTTTGTAGAGACTTGTTTTCCTCTTTCTTTTGTAAGAAAGGAATGAAAAATTTATTTCTGGTGCCCTTTTGCAAACCTTTTCGTGTGATATATTTAGTGGCGCGTGCTGCTGCACCATTTTGACCAACTCAAATGTTTGATGTTTTTCGAAGAACACGTGGCAGTTTTTGTGTGGTTTGAGCACCTCTCGTTTAGGTTCTTCCCGAGATAGGCTCCTAGAATGACGCGCCCGTTCACATCTTATAAGCTCTTTAAATAGCTGATAGGAGAAATCAAAAATAAATATCCATGAACTCTTTTCTTTCATTTTTTCTTCTATTGATGGCGATGGTTCTTCGTAGAATCCCCTCGGCAGTCAAGAGTTCAATGTTCGTGAGCCTTTCTGTGCCACCAAAATCCGATGCTGTTCTTCTGCATACTGCGTCTTCAGATGTTGGTTTGCCGTGCTATATACCATCGACGATCTTCAGCACAAACACAGTTAATTTTGATGGTATGTCCCAACAAAGAACCAGTGGTTTCCACACATGAGCGCCATTCATGAATTGTGTTTAACTTGCGCCACTTTTTACGGAGACTGTTTTGAAGACAGGCGCTGATTTGTAGAAATGAGGCGCATGTTGTAGACATGCGCCTGAAATTTTGAGAAGAGACGTACACTGTAATCCAGTGCATGACTTCGGTCAGAGGCGTATGTTTTATCATAGACCCCTATAGGCTCACTCTGATGACGTGCCCCTGTTGATCAAAGGCACGCAATTTGATAGATTTTGCTAACCTTTCTTTCTTTGTTGATATTTGCAGAAGTCTAGTTGGCGAGCTTCCTCAGAACTGGCATCGACGACTTGGATGCTGTAGGGAGCATTCTTTTAACACTCACATCAGACAGCTCATGTGATTCTGACACTCAGATCAGATAGCTCAAGACTCTCCATGTTCCAGAAGGGTCTTCCTCAGATAGTAGGAAGGGCCTTCATACATGAGAGTTGGACGGTGGAAAGACAGAATTAGGAATCGTATCACGAGGGCGATCTCATTCCTAGTTCTCATGACGGGTCATCTCTTCTCCACCAGTTGTATTGACAGCAGCTTATCTTTAAGCTATTGTACTCTGGGGTTCTCCTCACGTCTTTCTGAAAGAGAAGACCAGAGTTGATTCCGTTGTCTTACTCACTGCTTCAGGTCGAGATGACAAGGAACTGGCCTTAACAAGAAGATCCAAAGATGTAATAGACCTTCATTTATTATATTTAGAATAAAAATTCGAGATGTAATAGATTTCTATCAAGATGTATCTATGTTTTTAAAGAAGGAATAAAGAATAATTTTCTCTTCTTTATGATTTGATTTTGATGTGATGATATAGAAAATATAATCCAGAGGTAATGTGGACGTGAACTCATTATTCTATAAATGATCTTCAAGTTCGCTGGGACTTTAAAGACATAATATCGTGTCTAAAAAGAGAATATCTGCGATAATATGAATTTATCATAAAGAAAAGACATATTTCAAAACAACTGGGCTTCAAAAGACGGAATTGATGATTTGGATAAGCTCCACGGAGGATTTTGAGTATTTATTACCTTGTGGCTTTATTTACGAAAAAGTAAATAAACGATAATAAATAAAATAGAGATGAAAAGACTGATGAATAAGCATGCCTTTTCAAGGAAAGGTTACATCGATTCTCCAGAAAAATGGTGAATGAAGATCTTTTCACAAGATGAACGAACATGCCTTTTCGAGGAAAGGTTGTTTCGATTCGTGAGACAGAATATTTGGCTTTCATCTGCCTTTAAATAGTGTGGAACTTTTCTGTGGAACTTTTCTGAAAGCATCATTCACTCATTTTCTCTTATTTGTAAATGTCTTCATAGGAAATGGCTGAGGAGGCAGAAGTTATCCCGAAGATCGAAGTCATCCTCGACAGTCCTTCTGATGAGCCTCTGCTGCCTACTCAGCCAGAAGTCGAAGAAAGCTCGGCTGTCCTTGGACAGAAGCAGGACATTCTTGATGAACTAGTGGAGCCTGGGAGTACTGCCGAGGAAGAAGCTCTTATGAAGGCCGCCTGTGAACTGCTGGTGTCATCGGACAATAATGTCTTCGAGCTTCTTGCGAAATACGTTTTCAATCAAGAGGGCTCCGGTCCTCGTTAATTTTATGTATTTCCTTCTGTTTAAATTTGTGCAAATAAAAAAGAATTTTATTTACATTCTGAGTCTCTGTGTTGATATTTCTTTTTTCTTTAAACATAATATTTCCTGAGAAATTTGCCATTAATGGGCATCATGGCCACTCAACCATCCATACCAGTTAATTGATAAGCTCCGTTGGAGAAAACTTTACTTACAACATAAGGTCCTTCCCACTTCGCTTTGAATTTGCCTTTGCTCATGTGCGTCATAGTCATAGGACGTCTGACGGTTAGAACTAGTTCTCCTTTTTGAAACGTTCGGACTTTGACTTTACGGTTGAAGGCTTTTGATAGATGAGCTTGGTATAATTCAATATGTTGTTGAGTTAGGAGCCGTTTCTCATCAAGCGCTTCAAGCTCCTGAAGTCTCAGGCGATCATTATTTTCGGTTGTGAGTTCATTGGCAATGGCAATCCTTAGGGAAGGGATCTGGATTTCCAATGGTAAGACAGTCTCGCATCCATATACCAAAGAGAAGGATGTACATCCTGTAGGAGTACGTATAGTAGTACGGTAAGCCCACAGACATTCTCCAAGCTTTTCAATCCAATTTCGTTTGTTGGTAGAAACAAACTTCTTGAGGAGTTTGATGATGGTTTTGTTGAATGCTTTTGCCAATCCATTAGCTGCAGGATTGTAAGCTGTAGAAGCAATATTATTGATCCTGTTGTTATCGCAGAATCGGGTGAACTTCTGACTGATGAATTGTGGTCCATTATCGTGAATGATTCGCCGAGGAACACTGAATCTATAAATCACATGATGCTTAACAAAGTTGATGACGCTGCTTGTCTTGACCTCAGATAGAGGTATAGCTTTAGCCCATTTTCAGAAGTAATCAGTTATGGCTAATATGAACTGATGTCCTCTAGACGAGGGAGGGTTGATAGGACCGATGACATCCATTTCCCAAGCTTCAAAGGACCAAGATGCTACTGTCGGGTGAAGGAATTCTGACGGTTGATGAATGAAGTCAGCGCGAATTTAACATGCTCGATACTTTCTTGCATACTCGATTGCATCAGATACCATTGAGGGCCAAATTATAGCCTATACGGCGAATACGATCATGTAATTTAGGACCAAGTTGATGTGTGCCACAAACACCGTCATGAGCTTCACGAAGTATTTGTTTTGCTTCTTCCCCCGCAAGACAACGTAGGAGTAAGCCGTCGAATGTTCGTCGGTAGAGTGTCTTTGTAGTATGATTATAGTAAAATCTGAGTGACCGTCGTCGAATTATTGTAGCCTCCTTGGGATCTTCGGGTAGGATATCATGGACTACAAAGTCTATAAAAGGAGTACTCCAGTCCTCACTGATGGCACAAATTTCAACTAAATTGTTGAATTCTATGTCTGGGTTGTTAACTTCCATATTTAAGTTATTCTGGACACAAAATAACTCTCTATTAGTGATGACGATTATTTGTTCCCTTCTGACAGGAATTGCTAATACTACTGCAAGATTAACGAGTGCATCAGCTTCTGTGTTACATGCTCGGCGTACATGCTCGATGAAGAAGCCTTTGAATGAAGTGGCCATCCTAATCGTTGTATCATGATATGGAACCAAATCTTGATGTCAAACATCGTTTGTGCTTCTAACTTGATTGACAATCAGTTTGGAGTCTCCGTAAATTTTAAGATACTCAATATCTAATTGTTGAGCCAATTGGAGACCAATGAGCAGAGCTTTGTATTCAGCCACATTGTTGGAACACGGCTCATCTAAAGAATAAGCTCTTTGGATAGCTAACCCTTCTAGTGAGACGAGGACGATTCCAACTCCAGCAACAATAGCACCTTTTGGTCCAATTCTGGATGCACCATCAAAATATAAATGCCAAATAAGAATTTCTTCTGAAATCATGTTGGACTCCAAGGTTTCATCTGTAATCGCATCGTAGAGTTTAGATATTTCGAGAACTGGATGAGCTACTAGAAAGTCAGCAAGGGCTTGACCTCTAACAAACTTTTGAGGAACATAAACCATATCATATTGTACTAACAATATGGCCCATGTTGCAAGCCTAGAATTGAGTGTACTAGGCTTCTTCATTAGGAACTGGAGAGGGTTAACTCTAGAAATAATATGAATAGTTTGGCCAGTGATATAATGTCTCGTCTTTTGAACAGCAAACATCAATGCTAGACATTCTTTTTCTACTGGAGTGTATCGATGCTTAGCTCCAATCATCATGCGGCTAAGGTAGTAGATAGCCTGCTCATGACCTTCTTTATTCTTCTAAGCTAATAGAGCACCTAAGGAGTGGTCCATTGCTTGAACATACATCAGGAAAGGTATTTCTAACACTGGAGGTACTAGAACTGGAGGGTTCATCAAGTACCGCTTTATGTCTTTAAATACTTGTTGACATTCTTCAGTCCAAATAATGACACACCTTTCTTCATGAGTTTGAGTGAACGGTCTACAGCGTCCAGAGAGATTTGAGATGAATCTTCTGATGTACACAAGTCGACCCTGGAATCCTCGTAGCTCTTTTAGGTTGCGTGGATGATGCATCTCTTGAATGGGTTTGATTTTCTCAGGGTCAACGTGTATACCTTTAGAGGTAATAACGAATCCAAGAAATTTGCCACTAGAGACTCCCAGGAATGACTTGCTGGGATTCATCTTTAGTTGATGCTGGCGCATTAGATCAAAAATAGTTCTCAAATCTTGAATATGGTCTTCTTTCAAACGACTTTTGACAGCAATATCGTTAATATAACATTCAACAGTCTTTCGTAAATGATCACGAAAGATAGTACTCATGGCCCGCTGATAAGTTGCACCAGCATTCTTAAGACCGAATGGCATGACAGTGTAGCAATAGTCTCCAAGAGGAGTGCAGAAAGATGTATGTTTCTCATCTTCTGGATGCATCTTGATTTGATTATATCCTAAAAATCCATCCATAAATGACATACGTTCAAATCCGCAAGTATTGTCAATCATGACATCAGTGATCGGGAGAGGGAATTTGTCTTTGGGACAAGCTTTATTAAGGTCTCTGAAGTCGATGCATACCCGGACTTTCCTTGTCTTCTTTAAAACTGGGACAACATTCACCACCCAGTCCAGATGTTGTTCTTCTTTGATTAAATCACAGGCGATGAGTTTCTTAACTTTAGCTTCTATGGCATCCATCATGTCAGGTCGAAACCGATATTGTTGCTGTTTGACTGGCCTCGCATTTGGTAGAATGTTGAGCGTGTGGGTAGCAATTTGAGGATCCAATCCCGACATGTCTTCATAGCTCCAGACGAATACATCAATATATTCCCTAATAAGTTGAATTAGTTCTTATTTATCCGCTTCAGGGAGGCTTTTGTTGACAAATATCGGTTTTGGGGCAATTTCATCTCCAATATTGACTTGAACCAACTGATCTTCAGTAGGCGGCTCACGTTGCTCAAAGCGAAGCTCCTATTGAGTATCCATCCTTTGTGCCTGAGGATCAGATTCAGAAGCTTCGACAAAGTCTTCGTCATCCTCCAAAAACTCGACAGTCACCATATTGGAAGATAGAGTCACGCGATGGACGTGCCCTATACTGGTGTCTGAAGCCCATGAGATAGAATCAGAAGAGTTAGATCGTTCTTCTTCCTCAGATTCGGAGGCTTCTAGAGTCGGAGTTGGTGAAGTATAACCTAATCCCCGCTTCGTTTTGCTGTAGTACTGTTGTGATTTTCTTTTTGGAGCAGGAATACGAATAGGAGTTCGCCTTCCTTTGCCGCTATTGAGACCAACATTAAAATTATAGCCCATCTTTTGAATGATGTCTTTTGATTGCTGACTATAACGACGTAGTTGAAGTCTTCCGTTATCGTGATTTTCTTCTTCGCTATCGGGCGTGATCTTCTGTTCCGTTCCTTTAATAAAAAGTATAAGAAGTTCATCTTTCTTCCTGGAAGGAACTAAAAAGAAGGAGTCCTGCATTGGCTCAAGCAATACTTCATTTCGGGAAGCTTCAACTGCTCCTATGGCAAGTGGTTTGAAGTTATCTAACATTTTTAAATAACATCGAGTATAATAAAGGACATCAGTATACTGTAAATGAGATGCTACTTTATTGATTTGTACATCATCATTTACAACATGATTCTTAGCCATCACAGAAGGCTTTGTAAGTTTGATAACCAGAGGAGAAGAAGGAGAAGGTTTGTTACGACGAAGGTCGATAACAAGAGGCTCAGAAGAGGTGAGCTCCCTTTGTTCCTTTTCTACAGCAAGAGGCTGTTTGTTATGAGAGAAAAGATGTATAGTCAATGTCTGAGAAGAAGAAGGACACATAGCATGTCCTTTGACGGGGATCATGAGAACATCTTTTGAAGTATGTTTCTGATCTTCCTCACTATCCATTGCCAATACAACTTTAATGAACTCCTCTTTGTACATCCGAGAGTCCGTAAAATATGCTTCAATGCCCCTGAAAGAATTTAAATCAGCTACTTCATTTTGGACTTCTCCATTGGCATCCACATATTTGAAGCATTGATGTAAAGTGGATGGTACAAAGTTATGCTTATGCAGAAAGGGTCTTTCCAGCAAAGCATTGTAAGAGCCGTGATTATCGATCACGTAGAAAGTAACCTTTGTACGAAGATTGCCTATTTGAACTTTCAGACGAATCTTTCCCAAAGGTTCATTTCTTCCAGAATTGAATCCCAGGATTGTCGTGATGGTTGTTGAAAGATTATGTACGAGAATCTTCAATACATCTAATAGAGTCTTTGGCATGATGTTGAGTGCAGATCCAGGATCGATCAGGATACGATCAACCTTCATGGTATTAACATATCCCGTAATGTAGAGGGGTCGATCATGACGATTATATTCCAACAGCATATCATCTTGTGTAAAGGTGATGTTGGCATCAGTTCCATCATACTAAGACAATGAAGGCATGTTATAGGCTCTTCCTCTGGCTTCTTAAGAAGTGCTAGACAAGTATCAGCTTGCGTTAAAGCTTCACTTAACGTTTCTCGAGTCTCCCTCGAAAGACGGAGTAGCTCAAATATTGATAATCTTGCCGGAGTATTAGCCAACTGAGCCAGTATATCAAAGTTATACGGCTTCTCAAGTCCCAAAGTTGGAGTCTTCTTCAATACTTTGTCGAAAATGACAGGCTATTTTTCTTTATCGACTATCGTCGGCTTGGAAAGAGTTGACTCTATCGGGGGTGATGAAGTTGATGGAATATTGACAGCAGGAGAAGATTGTATGGCCTAAAAATCAAGTTGTGCCATGAATTTCCTATCCAGTAATCAAGTTGTGCCCCAAAAATCAAGCTGCGCCACTATTTTTTAAGCTCAGAGATCAAGCTGCGCCACTGATCAGGTTGTGCCCAGTCTTATTGTGCCAAAATCTACGTGGCGTCTGACATTTAATGGCCATCATCACCTGACAATACTGACAACTGACACCACAGTGAACGAGGAAAATCTCTTCGAATCCCGTAAATTGTGCTGCTCGAGGGGAGTTGGTTGACAATTGTCCTGTACACTTTGTAAGTTGCGCCTAGGCGCAATCCAGACAAAATCTTTAGTTGCGCCTAGGCGCAATCTGAATGACTTGTGCTCAAAAGCTGTCACATGTCTAGGCGCGGCTCAATCAGGCGCAGTTGACTGAAGCTCGCGCAACCTAATAAAGTTGAGACAATTTTTATTTATAAAACAGGATGACGTGGCGCACATGCCACTAATCTCTCAAGACGTGTCTACTATCCTGTACACGACCACGCGCATCTCAATCACATGATGCCCCGCGTCTAAATACAGTTAGTACACGACTTATAACCGAATAAAAGTTGGCACAACAAGAGGTTGGCGCAATCCAATGTGGCGCAATCCAGCCTCGCGCACATCAGAATAACTACTAAAACAGTTATTTCTTGAACTCTATAAATAGAGTTTCCAATCATTGTGAAATCATCAGATACATAGGCACAGAGATCAAGAACTCTTGCAAAATTGTTGCTGCATTCTCCAGAGGCTACAGTCTTCAAGTTAACATAGTCCAAGAGATAAAATGATCGTCTTCTGATCAGATTCCTACAGTTGTACTTTTTCAGAATTCATTGTACTTTGTACTATTCTTTTTCAAGTTTGGAATAAACTTTTTATTTTTGCAAACAAAATGGCGACTCTGCTGGGGACAACTTTCTTCTCCGACGAGAAGGTGACAACTCAATGTGACACTGCGTCGATCGGCAAGACGCAGAAGACTCTGGTTGTTTAAGTCAACCAGACAGCCTACGAGAATATGATCAACGCCAAGAGCAACAAGCGCACTGTGGCTATCGCCAAGAACAAGACTGTGTGGTCTCCTAAATCTTCCGCAGTTAGTGTTGCCCAGGCGCAACTTGAGTGCTCAATGGCCAAGACGCAATCCACCTCAGTGGCTCCAGCACAGCCTGCTTCTACTTCCAGGCCACAATCCACTCTTTTTGCTGTCCGTATGCAGTCTACTACCCATGTTGCTGCCAAGGCGCCACCAGTAGCCTATATTACTAGGGTGCAACCAGTAGCCCGTAGGACTATGGAGTAACCCAAGCAATCAGTAACTCAGGTGCAGTCTGCTGCTTTGGCGCAACCCAAGGGAACTAGTCTTTTGGCTATTCCTTCTTCTCATTCTCAAGTTCTGAACTTGGAGAATCAATGTTCTAGTGCCAATACTAGACAGAACAAAGGGAAGAGTCCTTTGACACTTCCTCAATTGGCATAATCCGTGCCTAAAATGGTCTCACAACAGAACAGAGGGGAACGCTTCTTAGCTAACCCTCTACAAAATAAAGGAAAGCACCCTTTGGTCTTTTCTCAAACTTCCTTGGTCTATGACTCAGAGGAAGACACATCAGATTCTATTCTTTTAAACAGAGGTCTTCGGATCTCTGATATTAGAAAAAATACTGATCAAAGAGGTATCTTACCTACCCCTATGGGGTCTGGTCAAAACCTTCCTACCTTGCAAATTTTAAGATCTAAGCAAGAAAAATTGAGCGTATTACAAACAGAGTCACCTGGAGCAGAATTTTCTGATTTACGCGCTTATCTCAATAGGCGTCAACCAGTATCAACTTTGGTGAAACGTAAGAACCCTATGCCATAGGCCAATCTATACTAGAAGCCAAAGTTTGAAAAGAAGGACCCAACCACTTATGCTAATGAGTTGAGTACATCTTTGTACACTCAGGAAACAAAACATCTGAAGAATAGGAGACATGTTCCTAACATCATTAAGGAATATGTTCCTCCAACTTTTTCTCGTCCTGTAGTTGTAACTGATATTTGACAACGTCTTACACAAAGACGAGAGATTACAAGGATGTCTCGCTCACCCCCAAATCATGCTTCAGATCGCCACTGCCTTCATGAAGTCGTCATCAACTGTTGTTGCCAATCGGCTCGACGATCTGTCTTTTATCGTCTGAACTATGCTCCAACTCCTGAACATATAATAGAAGATGAAGAAGAGCTATTATATGCTTCTGTTAACATGACTTCTCAAGGCACTGGGGGTGGAAAACGTCCAAGACTTAATGCATCCCGTAATCCTAGTCAGCAATACTTAGATCGGATTCATGCATCTAGTGAAGGTGTCTTTCAATACACTAGATCGAGAAATCGACATTTGAACTAAGGTGTCTTTAATCAAGAAGATCTCCCCATCACTCATGTAGGAGAGGACTCTTTTTCAGAGTTTGATACAGATAGTGAAAGTTCTGAACAGACTACCTCATCAATAGCAGCAAGAGAAGTGGCGGCATATACTATTACGGAAGATCAAGATGCCTCTACTTCAACTAGTCAAGAGCAACGAATTATTGCACTAGAGGAAAAATTGAAGACCATGGCAGAAATGGTTGCTAGCATGCATACTATAATCGTGGCTCAACATACAGTGCCATCGATTGTACACCCTGCTATAAATCCTGAGCTTATAGCATCTTCTGTACCTGTTAATCTGGGGGGACCAACCCCTCAGGTTGCTTCTGTGCCAATTCAAGCTGATTCCAGTCAGTCTGGAGCTTGGGGTGGTAATTACCACGCTGTTCCTCCTCCTAACACTTCTAACCAGCCTACCAATTCCCAAACATCAGGAGATGCTAATGAGGCTGTGAAACTCTTACGCACTCAGTTTGAGACCTTAAAGCAGAATGATGGCCTACAAAGACTGGACATAAAGCAACCATATCCTACAGAGTGGAAGGAAGTTCCATTTCCTCCTAAGTACAAGCTTCCAACCATTATGTTGTTTGATGGCAGCACTTCTCCAAGTCAGTACATCAATCATTTTAAGGTGATGACTGATCAATTACAGCCAAATGATGCTCTCCTTACCAGAGTGTTCGTCGGTTGTTTAGCCGGCGCAGCCTATGACTGGTATCGTAGCCTGCCTGATGCCTGCATCACTTCTTTTGCTGGTTTCAAACAAATGTTCTTGGAACGGTTTTACGAAGGAGTCAATGACATGACGATGTCTGCCCTCATTAAGATTAAACAGAGGCACAATGAATCCACAGAGAGTTTCATTGAAAGATTTTGCCGAGAGGCACTCAAAATGCCTTTAGGAACTCCATCTGCTATAACAATAGACACTTGCAAAACAAACTTGTTGCCTATTATCAGTATGTGGACAGGATCTACACAATTCCAGGATTGGCCTTCTTTTATTGTCAATGCCAAAGCAGCCGAGGTCAGTGCCAAAAAGTTCAAGCAGTTAGGAGTCCAAATGACTCATCCTAACCAAGATGAACATTCTACACCCGAGGGTAGTAATCGCCAGAATAATCGCAAGAATAAAGAAACACTGGCCATCAATCTCAAAGGCAAGGAGTCTTTGGCTGTCAATGTTACTCAGACGGCATCCACTCCATCAGCATCACCGCAGAAGACAACTCGTCCAAAAGAAGAGTATTCTTTTGATGAAGATGATACTTTAAGCATCTTCGATTGCTTGATCAAAAGCAATAAGCTTCAGCTTCCAGAGACAAAACGGCCAGAAGAAGTGGGTAAAACTGATCACCCTAAATACTGTATTTATCACAGATTTATAGGGCATCCAACCAGAGCATGTTATGCGCGCAAGGGTAAAATCCAGGAGTTGGTCAACTCTGGAGCAATTACTCTGCAACAGGACGAGAAAACAGTGGCTGCTAATGTGGTTTCTCTACAATTCGGTGATTTTTTACCACAACTTGTGCAAGATGGTGTTATCCCCATTCCAAGGACAACTCTTGAAATTGTGAATCTTCTACCTCCTCAAAATGAAGGTCTTGTTTTGCTGTCAACTGACAGAGGAGAGATTATGTGGATTCATCCAGATCTGGTAGCAGAATTTGAAATGCCTTCCTATTCTAAGCAAAAGAAGCATTCCAAATCTAAATCCAAGAATTGCAATATGGTATCCTTTGAACCAGTAACATAAGAAGAAATTCTAATGGGCACTAGATCAGAAAAACCCTATCTTCGGGAGTATTTCGAAAATCAAGAGAACCCTGCTCCGTCTCCTGATGTTCCTCCTTCATCATCTTCTTCTGCTGAAAATACACCATCCACATCCTTGCCGGTGGTCGAACCATCTTCTCCTAAACCAACATCAGCAGACAAGGGAAAGCAACCTGTTCGCTTTGACAAAGCACTAAAATGGTCCTCATCTCTTGGACTTGAAAAGCCATACAATTTTGACATATTGGCTCAATTGGCCAATACTCTAGCAAGATTGTCAATCTTTGAACTTTTACGTCTCTCAAAAGAAACTCGAGAGACGTTAAGTAAAGCCTTGATGCAGGCTGACGCTTGTCTTACTTTTCTCAAGAAACCTGAAAAGGAGCCAATCAGCTGTGTACATTGTCATAGTGTATTTGAATTAATACCCAATATTACTTTTACATAAGATGACATGTTGTTAGAAGACAATCGTCATGATCGTCCTTTTTATTTCACGGGGTATGTGGACACCATGAAAGTCGATCGCTTTCTGATTAACCCCGGGTCTGCACTTAGCATTATGCCGAAGTCTTTACTGGATGCTTTGAAGATCCCAGTGCATAACCTTTCTACAACTATCACTACCATCCTGGGGTTTAATTAAGGAATAAGTGAACCTTTGGGGAAGATATGCCTAAAACTTCAAATTGGCAATCTTCGTACAAAGGTAACTTTCTATGTTATCTACAATCATGGCTCATATAACGCTTTGTTGGGAAGGCCATTCCTCCCTGAACACAATATTGTACCCTCTACGCTCTACTAATATTTCAAATATGTGGATGGTAATGGAGAAGTCCAAAAAGAGGTTGCAGATCTGAATCCTTTCAAAGGAGTTGAAGCATATTACAACGATTCTCGTATGTACAAGGAGGAATTCATGAAGGTGGTACTAGCAATGGACATAGATGAAGAACAGAAGAATATGCCAAATGATACTCTGGTGATTCCCGTCAAAGGACGCACCTCATGTCCTCAGTCTTCCAAACCACTGACTATCTATCTTCCTTCCCATGAGAAGCGGCCTAAGGGTGATAGTCAAGAACAAAGGGAGCTCACATCTTCTGAGCCGCTAATCGATCTTCGTCGCAAGAAGCTCCCTCCTCCTTCTCGTTCTTCTTCTCCCCCTCTTGTCATCAATCTAACTAAGCCTGCTAAGGCTAAAGTCCCTATTGTAAATGATGGTGTAAAAATTAATAAAGCATCTCCTTTGCAGTATACTGATGTCTTTTACTATACTCAGTATTATTTGGATATGCTATATAACTTTAAACCACATACAATAGAAGTCGTATCATCTCTGCGAAATGTCGTATCACTGGATTCAATACAAGAGTCGTACTTCTTATTATCGTCTCGAAAGAAAGATGAAAAGCCTATATTCTTCAACAAAAGAGAGGAACCAAAAATCATGCTCTATAATGATAATAGAGATGATACAGGAAGGCTAAAATTACGACGCTATAGTCCACAATCCAAAGCCATCATCCGTAAAATCGACTATGATTTCAGAACAGGCCTCAATAATGGTAAAGGAAGGCGAACTCCTCTTCGTATTGCTGTTCTAAAAGGAAAATCACAACAATACCACAGTAAAACGAAACGAGGACTAGGTTATACGTCACCACTTCCAACTCCAGAACCTTTTGAATCTGATGAAGAAGAACGTTCAAACTCTTCTGAATCTATCTCCTGGGATTTTGATACCAGTATTGGTCATGTTCATAGGGTGATAGTATCTTCTAACATATTGTCTGCCGAATTCTCAGAAGAGGCCTATGAAAATAATATTGAAGAAGCTCCTGAAATGGACCCTTGGGCACAAAGGATGGACAATCAGTAGAAACTTCGTTTTGAACAACGAGAGCCACCTACTGAAGATCAACTAGTCCAAATTGATATTGGAGAGAAGGGCGTATCACGACCAATCTTCATTAGCAAAAATCTCCCAGAGGATGATAAACAAGAATTAATTCATCTTATTCGTGAATATATTGATGTCTTCGCCTAAGGTTACAAAGATATGCCGGGATTAGATCCTCAAATTGCAACTCATAAGCTTAACATTTTGCCGAATGCCAAGCCGGTCAAACAACAATAATGGCAATTCAAGCCTGAAATGATGGATGCAATTGATGATGAAGTCAAAAAGCTTATAGCTTATGGTTTTATCAGAGAAGAACAGCATCCTGACTGGATAGCCAACGTTGTACCAGTTCTGAAGAAGACCGAAAAGGTTCGAGTTTGCATAGACTTTCGAGATCTCAATGATGCTTGCCCTAAAGACGAGTTCTCTCTCCCAATTACTGATGTCATGATCGATAATACATGTGGATTCGAACGAATTTCTTTCATGGATGGTTTTTCTGGATATAATCAAATCCTGATGAATCCTGAAGATGAGGAACATACTTCATTTCGTACTCCTCGAGGAGTGTACTGTTATACGGTCATGCCGTTTGGTCTTAAGAATGCAGGTGCAACTTACCAGCAGGCTATGACTACTATCTTTCGAGATCATCTGCGAAAGACTGTCGAATGTTATGTTGACAATATTGATGCTAAAAGTCGTCTTAAGGAAGATCACATTCAAGATTTAAGAACTATCTTCAATCTAATGCGCCAACATCAACTCAAAATAAACCCCACCAAGTCTTTGTTGGGTGTCTCTAGTGGCAAATTTCTCGGCTTCGTCATTACCTCTAAGGGTATACACGTTGATCCCGAGAAGATCAAAGCCATTCAAGAGATGCGTCCTCCACGCAACCTAAAAGAGCTACGAGGATTCCAAGGTCGACTTGCGTACATCAGGCGGTTCATTTCGAATTTATCTGGACGTTGCAGACCATTTACTCAGTTAATGAAGAAAGGTGTATCTTTCATTTGGACGGAAGAATGTCGACGAGCATTTGATGACATAAAGCGGTATTTAATGAGTCCATCGGTTCTTGTACCACCGATTTCAGGAATACCCTTCTTAATGTATGTCCGGGCAATAGATCATTCAGTGGGAGCTTTGCTGGCTCAGAAGAACAAGGAAGGTCATGAACAAGCCATCTATTTCCTTAGTCGAACAATGATTGGAGCTGAACATCGTTATAGTCCGGTAGAGAAAGAATGTTTAGACTTGATGTTTGTCGTTCAGAAGACAAGACATTACATCATAGGCCAAACTATTCATGTCATATCCCAAGTCAATCCTCTTCGAGTCTTAATGAAGAAGCCAAGTACACTCAATTCTAGGCTTGCCACATGGGCCATATTATTAGCACAATATGATATGGTTTATGTTCCTCAAAAGTCTGTGAAAGGCCAAGCACTTGCCGACTTCTTAGCAGCTGATCCTGTCCCTGAGACATCTAAACTCTATGATGAGATTTCGGACGAAATATTGGAATCAAATATGATCTCAGAAGAATTTTTCTACCTGGAGGTTGTTCTTTGATGGAGCTTCTAGAATTGAGTAGGAATTGTTCTTGTTTCATCCGATGGATTAACTATTCAAATGGCTTATTCTTTAGACGAATCATGCTCTAACAATGTGGCAAAATACAATGCCTTGCTCATTGGACTCCAACTGGCTAAACAACTGGATGTTGAATATCTCGAAGTATATGGCGACTCTAAGCTAGTTGTTAATCAGGTTAGAGGCATATATGAAGTCCGACATCAAGATTTAGTACCATACCATGAAGCAGAAACCAGGATAGCTTTTTCGTTCAAAGGATTCTTCATCGAACATGTACATCGGACATGCAATACAGAAGCTGATGCCTTAGCTAACCTAGCTGCGGTATTGGCAGTTCCAGTCAAAAGACAACAGATGGTTATCTCTAATAGAGAACTATTTTGTGTTGAAAACAACCACAACATTGAATTCAGCAACCTAACTGAAGTCAATGTCATTAGCAAGGACTGGAGAGCACCTTTCATTGATTTTGTAGTGCATGACATCTTGCCAGAAGATCATAAAGAAGATACAAGTATCCGTCATCTATCGCTTCGATTCTATTATAATCATACTACTAAAACACTCTATCAAAGAACTTTTGATGGATTACTCTTGATGTGTCTCGCTGGTGATGAAGCAAAGCAGATATTACGTGAAGCTCATGATGGTGTTTGTGGAGCACATCAGCCTGGTCCTAAACTACAGGATCGTATTCGACGTATGGGCTACTACTGGCCCTTTATGGTATCAGATGCTATTGACTATGCAAGAAAATGTCGTGCATGTCAAATTCATGCAGATTTTATTCACCAACCATCGAAATTTCTTTATCCGACTGTTGCCTCATGGCCTTTCGAAGCTTGGGGCATGGATATAATTGGCCCTATCAATCCTCCTTCATTTAAAGGGCATCGGTTCATTTTGGCTATAACCGATTATTTTTCTAAGTGGGCAGAAGCCATACATTTGGCTGAAGTTAAAACGAGTAGTGTCATCAACTTCATCAAACATCATATGATATACAGATTTGGTGTCCCTCGCCGAATCATCCATTATAATGGGCCATAATTTATCAGCCAGAAGTTTAATAGATTCTGTGATGACAACCGAATCAATAATGTTGTCTCTACGGCCTATAATCCTGCGGCTAACGGGTTGGCTGAGGCATTCAACAAGACCATTATCAAACTCCTCAAAAATTTTGTCTCTATTAACAAACGTAATTGGAGTGATAAACTTGGAGAATGTCTATGGGCATATCGCACTACTGTCCGTAATCCCACAGGATGCACACCTTTTTCTCTAGTATATGGATGTGAAGCTGTTCTGCCTCTGGAAATTCAGATTCCATCATTGAGGATTGCCATTGCTAATGAGCTTACTACTGAAAATAATGATCGTCTTCAGCTTCAAAAATTAGAACCACTCGACGAGAAAAGACTATTAGCTCAACAGCACATCGAACTTTATCAAGCCTAGATTTCAAAAGCTTTCAATCGCAAAGTCAGAGTGCGAACATTTCAGGAAAGCGAGTTAGTTCTTACAGTCAGACGTCCTATGACTATGACACATATGAGCAAAGGCAAGTTCGAGGCAAAACGGGAAGGGCCGTATTTGGTAAACAAAGTTTTCTCAAATGGAGCCTATCAACTAACAGATATGGACGGCAGAGTTGCTATGATGCCTATCAATGGCAATTTTCTTAAAAAATATTATGTATAATGGCAAAATGTACTTTATTTTCAGAGACATGATGTAAATAAAAGTTTATTTTTTATTGAAAAGCAGAATAGAATTACATAATATTACGGACGGGGAGGAGGCCCTGATCCTTCATAATTAAATACATAGTTCGCCAACAGTTCAAACATCTCATTGTCTGAACTCACAAGGAACTTGCAGGCAGCCATCCTCAACGCCTCTTCTTCGGCAGTCTTTCCAGGCTCCACTAGCTTGGAAATCAAGTCCTCTCCTAGTGCAGGAACAGTTGAACCTTCACCCCTTTCTTTTTGAGGAGGCACTGGAGGCTCAGCAGGAGGCGTCTCAGTCTCTCCTTCAAGCTTCGGGATGAGCAAATCTTTGGAGGATATTTTGTACAGAAAAAAAAAGTGACGATATCTACGAAAGTTTTGTTCCATTTATAGAGAAAACAACTAGATAGTCAATCTCGAGAACTGATGCGACTTTTTGAAAGAAGTCCAACTGTTCGTTCATTTATAACTTTTCGTTCATTTATAGCTGTTCGTTTATTTATAACTGTTCGTTCATTATCCGATGTGACTGTTCATTCATTTCAGTGTCCTTATCTCAAAAATTGAAGTGACTGTTCACTTTTTCTAATGAGAGTTCACATTCTCTATACTTCTAAAATTCTGTATTACATCAGCAACTGGTCACATCTACATTTTTCCTTGATTCTATGTTTCTTATCACCACATCAAAATCAAATCGTAAAGAAGAGAAAATCATTCTTTATTTCCTTCTTTAAAAACATAGATACATCTTAATGGAAATCTATTACATCTTGGATTTTCATTCTAAATATAACATGAAGGTCTATTACATCTTTGGATCTTTTTATTTGTTGGTGCCAGTTCCTTGTCGTCTCGACCTGAAGCAACGAGCCAGACAATGGAATCAACTCTGGTCTTCTCTCTCAGAAATATGAGCGAAGAACCACAGAGTACAGCAGCCCAAAGATGAGCTGCTGTCAATACAACTGGTGGAGAGAAGATAGCCCGCCAGGGGAAATAGGAACGAGATCACCCTTGTGATACGATTCCTAATTCTGTCTCTCCACCATCCAACTCTCATGTGTATAGTCTCTTCCTACCATCTGAGGAAGATCCTTCTTAAACATGAAGAGTTCTGAGCTGTCTGATGTGGGTGTCAGAAGAATGTTCTCCATAGCATCCAGATCACTGATGCCAGTTTTGAAGAAGCTTGCCAACCAAATTTCTGTAAATATGAACAAAGAAAGAAAAGTCAAATCTATCAAAACTGTGTATGCATCAACAGTTTGCGCCGACTAATAGGCGCATATCAGCAATGTGCACCAATTCTCAGAAGCTCAGACGCATCAACAGTGTGCGCCTATTCTCAGAAACACA
The DNA here is from genome assembly GCA_029216955.1 of Iris pallida. Taxonomy (NCBI): domain Eukaryota; kingdom Viridiplantae; phylum Streptophyta; class Magnoliopsida; order Asparagales; family Iridaceae; genus Iris; species Iris pallida. The sequence continues at coordinate 2,830,252 of JANAVB010039212.1, read as the reverse complement.
GGCGCATCTCAACAATATGCGCTGATAAACAGGCGCGTGTCAAAACAACATACTGATCAACATGCACATATCAGTAGTGTGCGCCTCTGATTAAAGCTAAGTACTGGACCATAGTGCGCGTCTATTTATTAGAAATAGTTAGCACATATCAATGAAGTCTACAACATACAGATCCGTATTTATCTTCAAAAGTGGCGCAAAAGAGAAAAATATTCATACTATTGATCCTTTGTTGAGACTTACCAATTTCTGAAGGCACAGTAGCATCAGGATGAAGTGGCGCAAGTGAACTTACAAATAGTAAAACCTTATGTGAAATCATTTGTTTTGAGAAATTTTGAATGGCTCTTTCGTTTCTGATGCCCTTTTTAAAGGGGTTAAAGATGAAACAGACACGTCATTCTAGGAGCCTATTTTTGGAAAAGAACTAAACAATAGGTGATGGGAGCCATGTGATGACTGTCATTTGTCCCTCAACGAAACAATAAGTGTTTGAATCAGCTGAAGGAATGCATCTACGTGCACTATTTGAAATCACAGCCACACAATGTATCAAAAATTTTAGATTTCATAAAAGTTGGGTGGACCCCTACAGATAAGGACACAAAAAAGAGAATAAAAGTTGTTATACAAAAACATTATTCCTTTTTCTTGTCTTCATCGGCCTGACGAAGAGCGGCATCCAATTTTTGCATGTTGCGGATCCCCGAGCGATGCATCAGATTAAGGAATCCCTCCGAATCGTCACGCTCTTCAGAGGATGGCCCACCACTCGAGTGATTGAAGACTGTTGGGTTTAAACCGAAAGAGTCTAAAAGTTCACCGCCCTCAATGCCGGGCCAGCCTCCAAAAAATAAGTCGAAGGTGTGACATCGGGTTTCGCTTCAGGAGACTCGATTTCAGTGACAGCATTGGTTTCCATCTCCTTCTTCTTAGATGCCATCGAAATTACAGAAGTGAAGAACAAAGTATGAAAATCTGCCCCTACATATATATCACCAAATTGACTCTTCATATGCCACATAGGGAAACTGAAAATCATCAATGAAACTCGGAAAGACGAAGAGGAGATTGAGTGTTTTCGAGAAAGAGATTAAATTGTGTTGACCGGGCATTGACTGGCGCAACTTGACTTAGTCAAAACTTTTATAAATTCAAAGTATTTCAAAACTTTGAAATATTTTTAAGTTTTGAAACTTTGAAGAGGGTCTTGTAGGGCCTAAAAATCAAGTTGCGCAATGAATCTACTACCCAGTAATCAAGTTGCGCCCTAAAAATCAAGCTGCGACACTGTTTTTTAAGCTCAGAGATCAAGATGCGCCACTGATCAGGTTACGCCTGATATCAGACTGCGTCCAGTCTTATTACGCCAAAATCTACGTGGCGTCTGACATTTAATGGCCATCATCACCTGACAATACTGACAACTGACACCACAGTGAACGAGGAAAATCTCTTCGAATCCCGTGAATTGTGCTGCTCGAGGGGAGTTGGTTGACAGCTGTCCTGTACACTTTGTAAGTTGCGCCTAGGCACAATCCAGAAAAAATCTTTAGTTGCGCCTAGGCGCAATCTGAATGACTTTTGCTCAAAAGCTGCCACATGTCTAGGCACGGCTCAATCATGCGCAGTTGACCGAAGCTCGCGTAACCTGATAAAGTCGAAACAATTTTTATTTATAAAGCAGGATGACGTGGCGCACATGCCACTAATCTCTCAAGACGTGTCTACTATCCTGTACACGACCACGCGCATCTCAATCACATGATGCCACGCATCTAAATACAGTTAGTACACGACTTATAACCGAATGAAAGTTGGCGCAGCAGGAGGTTGGCACAACCCATTGTGGCGCAATCCAGCCTCGTGCACATCAGAGTAACTGCTAAACCAGTTATTTCTTGAACTCTATAAATAGAGTTTCCAATCATTGTGAAATCATCAGATACATTGGCACAGAGATCAAGAACTCTTGCAAAATTGCTGCTGCATTCTCCAGAGGCTACAGTCTTCAAGTTCACATAGTCCAAGGGATAAAGTGATCGTCTTCTGATCAGATTCCTATAGTTGTACTTTCCCAGAATTTATTGTACTTTGTACTATTCTTTTTCAAGTTTGGAATAAACTTTTTTGTTTTTTGCAAACAAAGATTATGCTTGAGGAGCCTCCAGAGCTGGAGCAGGGTCTTCTTGACCTTCTGAATAGTCTCTTAGGTAAGGTTTTCCAGACCTGGTACCAGTTAAGACTTCTTCCTCGGATACAGGCTCAAAGGACACTAAATTACAATTCTTTGCCTGGATCTTATTTTTGGAAGGTTTCTTTCGGCAAGATGGAGAGTTTGTCCAGTAACCCAAACCAACCTGAGATTGGTTGTGAGAAAGACATAGAGAAAGAGGTACAGGAGATCCCTTTCCATGATTCAAACCAGAGGCCTCTTGTAGATTATATCCCATCATCGTCATGAGTTCACGAGATTGTGAACTGTACAGATAGAAAGCTGGTTGGTATTTGGCTTATGATTTTGACAATATTGTCTTATTAGTGGAAGAAAAAGAAGGATTATCTGCTGTTGGGATGAAGGTAGCAGTTAGAGGTGGAATACAATGCTCACCAAATAAAATCATATGACATGATTTATTTTTAGTGGCCTTCTTGGACTTGGTGGAAGAAGATGGTGTTTCAAAGTCCGCTATTAAATCTGGATGGATCCATATGATCTCCCCTTTATCAGTAGACAGAGGAACAAGACCATCTGTTCGTGCAGGTGGAAGATTAACAATTTCTAGAGTAGTTCTTGGAATGGGGATGACGCCGTCCTACACAAGTTGAGCTAGAAAATCTCTAAATTGTAAAGAGACGACAATAGCCGTTACAGTTTTCTCATCTTGCTGGAGAGTGATTGTACGAAATTGATCATCTCTTGAATTTTACCCTTGAGCACATAGCACGCTCGAGTTGGATGTCCAATAAACTTGTGGTAAACATAATATTTAGGATGGTCAGTCTTACCAACTTCATCTGGCCGTTTAGGTTCTGGCAATTGGAGTTTATTGCTCTTGATGAGGCAACCAAAGATACTCATGATATCATCTTCATCGAAAGAGTATTCTTCTTTTGGACGAGGAGCCCGTTGTGGTGGTGCTGTAGGGGTAGATGTTGGCTGATTTACATTGATGGCTAGAGCTTCTTTACCTTTGAAATTAATGGCCAGAGTTTCTTTGCTCTTACGATTGTTCTGACGGCCATTATTATTTGGTGTAGCATGTTCATCTTTATCAAGATTAGGCATTTGAATACCTAATTGCTTGAATTTGTCAGTGCTTTCTTCTGCGGCTTTGGCGTTCATTATGAAAGAAGGCCAATCCCGAAATTGTGTTGATCCTGTCCACATGCTGATTATAGGCAACAAGTTTGATTTGCATGTGTCTATAGTTAAAGCATCTGGAGTTACGAGAGGCATTTTGAGTGCTTTACGACGGAACCGTTCAATAAAACGTTCAGTCGTTTCATTATGTCGTTGTTTGATTTTGATGAGAGCAGACATAGTCATGTCGTTGGTTCCCTCATAAAATCGTTCCAAGAACATTTGTTTGAAGCCAGCGAAAGAGGTTGTACACCCATCTGGTAAACTACGATACCAGTCATATGCTGCACCGACTAAACAGCCAACAAATACTCTAGTAAGAAGGGCATCATTTGGTTGAAGTTGATCAATCATTACTTCAAAGTGATTGAGGTATTGACTTGGAGACGTGTTGCCATCAAATAGCATAATAGTAGGGGGTTTGTATTTCGGAGGAAATCGGACCTCTTTCCATTCTATGGGATAGGGCGGTTTGATCCCAAGCTTCTGCAGGCCATCCTTATGTTTGAAAGCTTCAAATTGAGTACGTAAAAGTTTTATGGCCTCATTGGTATCTCCTGTTGATTGCGGAGTAGTGGATTGATTCAAGAGAAATTTTGAGTGGCACCCCACTTTATTTTACCATATTTAAGGTGTATCCCATAAATTTGCACAAATTTAAGTTACTCCCCACTTTCGACGGATTCCGTCCTTCTTTAACGGTCAACTCCTTTGACCTATTTTTTTGACGAAAATGCCCTCTTCTATACCCCGAGCCCCCTCTCCATGACATCCCCGCTGCACGCGTACCTCCGCCGGCTACCGCCCACGCCCTACGCCCCAACCCACCATGGTGCCCCCTCCACCTCCCCTCCCGCTGCCCGCCACCGCCGCCCCCCTTCTCCCCTCCGTGCCGTCGCCGCTGCCGCTGCGCCGCCGCTGCCGCTGCGTCGTCGCTGCTGCTGCTGCTGCCACCGCTGCTACTGCCGAGTGTCTCTGAGAAGCTAGCAAGAAGGCAAGAAGGAAAACCCCATGTATCATTTCTCATTCTATTCCCACAATCGAACAATAGTGAGCAACACATTTCATTTAGCCACTTGACTTCTTCATCCGCCATGCTCTATAAACAAGATGGAACCCCCAATGACTTGGGGTTATATAGCAGGGAGAATACATAATAGTTACCGACATTTTTTAACACCTATGGTTTTCCTTCTTCAAAATCTCATGTTTTCTTTAGCTTATATACACACGAAAGCTGAAACACCAATCTATGTCGTAGCTATTCTACTCTAATAGCTTCTTCTCTATACACACATGGTTTACTATACTGCTATTTTTCATAACACCTTCATGTAATACACCTACATATAAACACTCGAATATTTCCTTGAGTCCCTATATACACTATATTACTGCTGCTGCCGCCGCCAGGGGGGCGAAGGCGAGGAGGAGGGAGCTGAGGTGGAGGGGGGGAGCGGAGGCGGTGGCCGGGGCAGGGGGGTGTGGAGGGGGGAAGAGGAAAGAAGAAAGAAAAAGGAGCAAGGACATTTTTGGTCTAAATTTTTTTTTTTTTACGGTTACCGTCCAAAGTGGAGGGTAACTTACATTTGTGTAAACTTGTGGGGTGCACCTTAAATATGGTAAAATAAAGTGGGATGCCACTCAAAATTTCTCTTGATTCAATGTGTTAGAAGAGGGTACCGCATGATAAGTACCACCCCTGCACCAGATTGACTTGAAATAGCCTGCGCAGGAATGGAAGCAGTGTGAGGAGATTGTACCCCCACATCAATATTGGTGGAAACTGATGCTGTCACAGGTTCTTGAGTTGGAATCGGATTCACGACTGGTGGAACTGTATGTTGTGCCATAATCACAACATGCATGCCTGCCATCATCTCAGCCATGTTCTTCAACTAGCCTCCAAAGCAGCAATTCTCTCCTCTTGATTGGAAGAAGTAGAGGTATCTTGATCTTATGTGACGGCATAAGCAGTCACTTCTCTAGCCCTTGAAGATGAGCTAGTAGAAAGGATGGTCCTTTCAGAACTTTCACTGTCAGCATCAAAGTAACATAACGAACTACCCCCAGAATAAGTGATAAGGATATCTTTTTGACTGAAGGAATCTTGGTTTGAATCAAGAAGATTCCTTTGACCGATTGTGTCTTGGTCGGAAGGAAGATTTCTTTGGCCGATTATTTTTCGGCTTCTTGATCAAGTATATTGATATACTCCTTCATTAGATTCATGAATCCGATCTAAGTATTGCTGACTAGGATTATGGGATACATTATGTCTTGGACGTTTTCCACCCCCAGTGCTTCGAGATGTCATGTTGACATGAGCAAAGAGTAATTCATCTTCGTCCACTAGGATTGGTTTAGGAGTCTGAACATAATTCAAACGGTCAAAGACGGACCGCTTGGCTGACTGACATCAGCATTTGATGACAACTTCATGATGATGGTTGCAATGATGTTCTTGATATTTACTACAAGAATAAAGGCTTTTCTTGACGGTGATTCCCCGTCAAGAAATGGGTATCTTGACGGTTGCGGATCCGTCAACTAGGCCGGAGTCAAGAAAAGACCCCCCTTTTCTTGACGGTCGCTGGCATGGCTTTTCTTGACGATTTTTTGTCGTCATATGAAGTAGTTTTATTGACTGTTTTTAGCCGTCAAGATAGCAGTTTTTAGAAACCGTCAACATAGGCAAAAACTTTTATCGACTCCGGCCTAGATGACGGTTATTAACCATCAAAAAATCTTCAATAAAAAGAGCAGTTGCAACAGGATTGAGTTAATTATTGACGTTTTATAACCGTCAAGAGAAGCTAAATTATGTATAGGCAAAATTTTATATATAATGAATCGAACACACACATAACATCAATAATCCAGAAGATATACATACATCAAATAATTGTAATATCCAATTTTTATATTAACAAACTGTATTGTTTATACACCACAAACTTTCAACACATCCAATATAAGTTCAACCACAAACATCCAACACACGTCCAACCACAACATATCCAACCAAAGTATGTAGTTTTTGTACATCTTAAACATCCAAAACTAATATTTATATAACTAGAAATAAAATATGTAGCAAACCCGGCCGGAGCACATCCCTCCCATATTCACAACACCTTCATTTTCCATGTAGTTCCTGAAAGAGGAAGAGAAATGTATTTAATCATTATATGCACATGTTTGTATAAACTGATATCAACTTAGAACAAAAACTCTAAAAATAATTAGCTTATTTCAACTAACATTGCAAAAAGAACAAATTAAAGGATATATAGCAATAAGCAAGTATCAGTAAAATTCTAACCCACCAAACAATGACATTACAAAAAAGAATAAATTGAAGGATACACATAACAACAACTGATACATAACAAAAAGCAAAAATATAACAATTTAGAAACTATATACTTCTCAAGTTCTCTTAACTCAACCTATGATAACCCTATGATTAGCATTTTCTACTGATCGCATATCATTAGAACATCAACCCTATGATTCTCAATTTCACTGACTTGACAAGTCATGAATTCTAGATGGTAATAACCTGACAAAAACTAACTTGGTCCAAACGAATTTGGAAAAAACTTAACTTGACAAAACTCAATTTCATGAACTTGACAAGTCATTAGTAGAACATCTCAGTTGACAAAGGAATTTGTTAGATTCTAATTTGTTAAATAAGCATATGATTTCAGCCGTATCAGACTTCCAGTTTTCAATCTAATTTGTTAGATTCTAGATCGAAACCTTCTCTTCCATTTTCATATCTAATTCTAGATTGTTTTCAAATATTGCCTTTCAATTATCAAACTTTTTCATATCTAATTTATAATTTGGTCATAGATAGATATTGAAACCTTCTCGTCAATATTGAAAACCACCCAACCCACCAATAACTAGATTGTTTTCAAGTATCAGACTTTCAAGTATCAAACTTTTAGTTTTCAATCTAATGTGTTACATTCTTGATTGAAACCTCCCCTTCCACTTTGATATCTAATTCTAGATTTTTTTTTCAAGTATCAGATTTTAAAGTATCAAACATTTTTTCCTATTAAACTTCATCATATTTCAAAGAAGCAAAGATGAACACATTAGATGTGAAAAGATGAACAAATTATATATCAAAAGATGAACAAATTAGATAACAAACTGCATTAATTTCCAGTATCATGCTATTTTTCTAAAGATGCAAAGATGAACAAATTTTCATACCTAAAATACTTGAATGAACAAGATAATTCAGGAAAAATCGATGGAGAGTTGAAGTAACACTGTAAGTAACATGGTCAAGTTACAAAAATGCTTACTCTGACACAGGTCACAAGACTTACACATCTACAGTTAAAGGTGTTAGTAACACTGTAAGTAACCAGAATTGAAATTAACATATCAAATTATGATTTGGAAAGAAGAAAATTCAGCTTCATTCAGAAATGCATGCCAAACTAATAAGCAAACATCTACCTTATAATTAGAGTGTTGAAGTATATATTGGCTCTCTTTTGAGTCCATGATGGCCATGTTTGTCTGCCAGTGGTGCATTTGAGCCTCGCGACCAACAACTTCATTTTCAAACTTCACAAATGTTCTGCATATGAAAAATGTCAAACATAAAGAATTTCAGGATCTAAACACAAGTCTGAGCTTGAAGTTGGCCAGTTTAAGATTACATTAGAAAGTAAAATTTGTGTCAAGACCAGAGAAGTCATATATTTCTCTCACTTTACTTTCCTTTCCTTTCATCTTCTCTCCTAACTAAACATGTCAACCATATTTTCCCTTTCATTTTATTTTCCTTTCCCTCAAACCAAACACAAGTCTTAAAGAACATACAAAATGACTCCTTGCAGGGGGACACCCAGTCCTAACTGCACATGTACTTCATAACAATAAAGGTCCATACGAATAACCGTTTGAAGCTAATTTGCATAATATATGGAAGTAAGAAAATTGCAAAAGATTAACTAGCCCACTTATTGCCTCTTTATCTTAGATGAGGTAGTATGTGGGAAGTGAGGGTGAACATCTATCAGAACAGTCCTAACTGCACATGTACTTCATAACAATAAAGGTCCATACGAATAACCGTTTGAAGCTAATTTGCATAATATATGGAAGTAAGAAAATTGCAAAAGATTAACTAGCCCACTTATTGCCTCTTTATCTTAGATGAGGTAGTATGTGGGAAGTGAGGGTGAACATCTATCAGAAATTTGTTCACGAAAGAGAGCTTACAAACAAGAATATCATGCAACACTCGTTACCTTGTGGCAGCATTCTAGAGCCGCCCTCATGACAGAAACATTTCCAATTCATTCAAAGCTGTAATCAACACCACCATCAGTGAGGTCAACGAGGACTTGCTAGATCAGTTTGTCATAGTCCTTCGGGTTCACAAATTCAGTAACTCCAAACCTTTTTGCTGTAAATAGTTTACATATAGTTGATAAGACTCTAGAAAATGTTTTCAATAACTTACTTGGATATTAATTTTCACAATTTGTTTTTCCTGAATTTGTTTATATATTCATAGATGGTTTGTCGTTTGAACCAATGACTTGGGAAGAACATTTCGTTGTTGTTGTAACTTTTTCTGTTATCAAAAGTGTAATATTACTAAAACTAACTAGTGGATTGAGTTGTATGGGCAGGTTATTTACAAGATACAATTGCAGATTGGGTACTGGAGAAGTCTGGCAGATTCTCCACAACTTCAACTTTTAAATAAAGGCCAAAAAAAATAAAAAAACTCTTCAAGTCTGCAAGGAAATAAGAAGGAAGATAGTAAGGGTCCGTTTGGATAGCTTTTCTGAAATTTTGTTCTGAAAATAGTTTTTGGAGAATGATGTTATAAAATGGTTTTCTGGATAAGTTTCTGAGTTTGCGTTTGGTTAGTTTTATCTGAAAAAAAAAATTCTAAAAAAAAATGTTAAAATTTTGTTTGGTAAATTTTTTTCTGAAATTATTTTTTATGTTGTGTCAATGCCACAGTTTGTGTCCACCCCCTCCCGCTCCGTGTCCTGGCTCTACGAGACGAAGGACTCGGATCCTCCGACCACGTTGAGGTCACCGCACCGACCACGGGAAGGCCGTCGACTTCGGGAAGGCCGTCGACTTCGAGCTCGTCCCCGTCCAAGTCCCCGTCGACTTCGGGAAGGCCGTCGACTTCGAGCTCGTCCCCGTCCAAGTCCCCGTCGACTTCGAGCTCGTCCCCGTCGAGCTCGTCCCCGTCGATCTCGTCCCCGTCGACTTCGAGCTCGTCCCCGTCGATCTCGAGCTCGTCCCCATCCAAGTCTCCGTCGACTTCGAGCTCGTCCCCATCGATCTCGAGCTCGTCCCCGTCGATCTCGTCCCCGTCGATCTCGAGCTCGTCCCCGTCCAAGTCCCCGTCGACTTCGAGCTCGTCCCCGTCGATCTCGAGCTCGTCCCCGTCGATCTCGAGCTCGTCCCCGTCGATCTCGTCCCCGTCGACTTCGAGCTCGTCCCCGTCGAGCTCGTCCCCGTCGATCTCGAGCTCGTCCCCATCGATCTCGTCCCCGTCGACTTCGAGCTCGTCCCCGTCGATCTCGTCCCCGTCGAGCTCGTCCCCGTCGATCTCGTCCCCCGGCGAGCTCTTCCCCTTGCTGCAGAAGAGGCTTGGGAAAGAAAAAAAAGAAAAAGAAAATGAGATGATGGGAGGAGAGAGAGAGAGGGAGTGTGGATGCGCCAGGTTTGGGAAAAGAGATGTTGGGAAAAGTGGTTTTTTTTGTTTTCTGAAAACACAGTTTGGAGTGCTCATCTCCCAAAAAAAATTTTGAAAGTTGCTTTTGGAGTTGGACTGCCAAACGTAAGTTTTGAAAAATTTTGAGTTTAAACTCAAAACAACGATTTATAGTGGATAACCAAACAGACCCTAAACAATTCCATATCCCATTGGCCTAGACTAATTCTTTTATTCTGGTGCTTGTCAGTGGTTTATGGATTACCTGAGATTTAAGTATGTCACGATCACTCTCTATTGCTTCTGAACAAACAAGCTCCTTTGATAAAAACAATGGTTTTGATGCAACTATATGCATTGCCACTGATGAACCAACCCGTTGAAGAGCATCAACTGAAGCATTGCTGCTCTCTGCTTCTAGAGTAAGCAATCCTGCAATACGACCAAGCCCTGGAACAAGAAGGAGCTGTATCATGATAAAGACTATCAACCTGAAAAAAAGTATTACCACTCAATTAACTGGCCTACTTGACAAAGCATTATCCAATCCTACTTGTTCTTTTACCACTAGATAGACATATTTCCAAACCCCGCTACCTAGAGTAAGCAATTATATGCATTGCCACTGATGAACCAACCCGTTGAAGAGCATCAACTAATGCATTGCTGCTCTCTGCTCCTAGAGTAAGCAATCCTACAATACGACCAAGCCCTGGAACAAGAAGGAGCTGTATCATGATAAAGACTATCAACCTGGAAAAAAGTATTACCACTCAATTTACTGGCCTACTTGACAAAGCATTATCCAATCCTACTAAAATTCGGCACCTAGTATCTCCCTCAAAAATGTCCAGGCCTTCTTTGGACCTACTATTAGGATAGTCCTACATTCACATTCAAGGTCCAACACATGAGATCCAAGCTCAATGGGCAACTAACTTGAAGACATCAAATGAGACACAGGAAGAGTCTAAGGGACAAAAATAACAAAGCTGTATCTAATATGACTGCTATATGTGACCATGTGTAAAAAAAGCACCAGTTAAATCTAGCTAATTGGCATGTTTTCACTTACTTGATCTCGGCTAGAGTAGAAGGTTGTTGAAAAGTTACAAATTTGAAATCGATAGCATTGTATTTTACTTCTGTTTCAGGAAAAAAGTCCAAGAAACCAACATATATATATTAATAAATGTTACTAGGACTTTTCGAAAGAAGATGAAACTAGAAATGCATACAGGAGGAGAATACTTGGTAAATTGAATAAAGCATGTACTTCAAATATTCTGCAAAGTAAACAAAAGAAACCTACCAGAATACATTATGGTCTTCGTGGAAATGTCATTAAACAGCATGAAAAACACGATCCATGATAAAAACACGTGGAACCTAAACATGATATCAAATCGCCAGGATTAGCATGACAATCAGTCTCGAAAACTCACAAGACTACTGCATACTTGAGTACTAATCAAATTTTATAGATCCAACCCCTAATAAACTCTACAACTGGAAGACTGGTCTAGCATTTCTTTCAGAATGCTTAGATCAGGGTCAGCTACAAAATCTCTCTTAAAATTATTACAACCATTGAGGGATTCAACTGTTTGAGACTGTCCACCAACCATTCTTTAGCCATTAATTAATGTATCCATAGCATTTTAATAATCAAGAAGATCTGAAGAGAACATCACCATCAGCATACATATTTGAGGTATTGCTAACTTGTATGTAAATTTCAGAAGACAATTTACTGGTTAACGAAAGCTCAGCCAAAGAGCTAATTGCTTTATACAACCGAAAGTGAGCTATTCCATTATGAAAATCATTTAGGCATCCAGTAATGTCTTGGAAAATTATGAATGAACACGAGCAATCTTGACAACAGATGGATTTCACTTCTTCAAAGACATCCAACCTAGAGTTCTAAAAGAGTATTTTTCTAATTCTTCAGATAGAAAGGGCTAGAGCACATCATATCACCTCAATGAACTCAAACAGGGGTGTACATGTACACGCACGCCGACGTCAGATCCGACGGTGACTTCACCTTCAGTTTGTCCACCGGGAAGACGTCGCAGATCGCGTCGAGGACGAAGTTCGCCGGATCGACGCAGTCCGACAGTGAGACCGGGATCGACGAACGGAGCACGTCCGCCTCCTTCCTCCTCGACACGATCAGGTTCAGCAACCCAATTTGATTTTGGAAACGAGATCTTCTTCGTCGTCGGGGCTGGAACGGAGAAGTGCAAAGAAATACTAAAAATGTGGCCAAAAACCAAAAACCCTAACAACACCATTTTCAACCAAGCCCTAATAGCAGCATTTTCAACCAAAAATGCAAAAATTAGGGTAACCTTGAAAAAGAGGGGAAAATCAGGGATGTCAACCAAAAATTAGGGTAACCAAAAAATCAAAAGCCCTAAAAAATTGTTACCATGGATTCGAAGGCGCTCTGATCAACGTGCTCGACTGCGGCGATGGTTCGGCGGGCTCTGATCGGAGTTCCATCTTCATCGGACAAACTCCCCCTCGCGCTCCAGTGCAGCAGCGCCTTCGAAAAGCCTAGCTTGCAGTCGCGATAGAGAGGAGGAAGAAGGGTTGGTTGGTTTTGGCTCTCCTTCTTCATCTACTGGATGACATAGTGGAAAAAATAGAGAGGAGAGGAAAGGATCGGAAAATAAATAGAAATGGAATTGAAGGACAAACGTCAACATAGATCTGCCATAAAAATAATTTCAAAAAGTTATCAAAATGGCAGCTGAAAAATTATGCCAATTTTTTTCCACATATATCAGTTGACGGTTATTACAGAACTGTCACTAAATAAAATAATATTTCTTGACGGATCTTCTAAAACCGTCAACTATTATGCTATAAAATTGTTAGATTGACATAAAACAAGGCTTTTCTTGACGTAAGGCTAAAACCGTCAAGATAACTTATTTTTTTGACGGTTTTTCACGACCATCAAGAAATAAACCGTCAAGAAACGTCATTTTTCTTGTAGTGGTTGGACCACCGCTGGACGGGATGGATTTGCAACCTTCCGCTTCTGTAGTAAGAGTTCACGGAGGTCACTAACAGGACGAGAAGAAGTTGCAAGAACGTAGTCTTTGATGATATTCGGGACAAGGTTCCTGTTCCTGAGGTGTCCTGTACCTTGAGTGTGCAAGGACGTGCTAAGCTGGTTAGCATAAGTCACATGATCTTTCACCTCAGCATTCTTTCTCTGGTGCAAGTTAGCAACTGGTGCAGATTGTGCTTGATACATCTTGTGATTTCCCGAGGTTGAGCCTAATTGGCACCTGTTGATATAGGTGCGCAAGTCTAACAGAGGAGCTGCTTGTGCATCTACTTGAGATACTAGTAGTTTGTCTCGTCGGGATCTTGAAATACATAAGGTTGGTAGACCTTGCCCTGATCTCTTTGGAGTAGGCATAATGCCCTTCTGCATGGAAGGTTTATTCTGAATAGAACCTATCTTCCCGACAGAGATTTGGTTGCCTCTGTTAAGGAGAGTAGTACTTTCCACCCAGTCAACGACTCGAATAGAAGGAGGAAAAGCTAAAGATTATTTTCCTTGATTTAGCGATTTCTTCTGATTTGGTGGCAAAGAGGGAATCACTAAATAGTGCTTCTCTTTACATTGCGCTAGTGCAGAAGTACGTGCATGTTGCGCCAGGACATGAACCTGTGCAAGTTGTGCCGGAACAGAAACATGTGCAAGTTGTGCTGAAGTAGGAACATGCGCAAGTTACGCTGGAGAAGAAAAGGCCAAAGGGCGCTTTCCTTTGTTTTGGACAGCAGTGTGTCGAGACAGAGTCTCCTTCGATTTTAGAGTCGGAGAAGTAGAGGGATTAGCCAAAAGGCTGTTTCCATTAGGTTGTGCCAAAGCATTGATGGGCGCAAGTTGCACAGAAGCAGGAACAGGTACAGGTTGTGCCAGAGAAGAGAAGGTCAAGGGGCACTTTCCTTTATTTTAGACAGCAATGTGTCGAGACAGAGTCTCCTTCGATTTTATGATCAGACAAGTAGAGGGATTAGCCAAAAAGCTGTTTCCCTTAGGTTGCGCCGAAGAAGTGATTGGCGCAACTTGCGCAGAGGAAGGAGATTGCGCCACCGAGGACTTAGGAGTCCAAACAGAGCGTGTCTTGCTCTTAACAGTGGCAGCAGTGCGCTTGGCACCCCCAGCATTGATCATGGTCTCGTAGGCTGTCTGGTCGACTTGAACGACCAGGGTCTTCTGTGTCTTGCCGATTGACGCGGTATCATATTGAGTTGTCACTTTCTCGTCGAATGAGAAAGTTATCCCCATCCGAGTCGCCATTTTATTTGCAAAGAACAAAAGTTTTATTACAAACTAAAAAAAGAGTACAGGAGTACAATTGATTTCTGGAGAAGTAAAACTATAGGAATCTGATCGGAAGACGATCACTTTATCCCTTGGACGATGTGATATCAAAGACACGAGCCTCTAGAGAATGCAACAGCACTTTATCAGGAGATTATGATCACTCTTGATGCTTTGAGATTGATTTGAAACTCTATTTATAGAGTTCTTGAAATAACTGTTTAGTAGTTATTCTGGATTGCGCGCTCTTCAGGTTGCACGCCTTTGTTCACTTGTGCAAATAGTTGTACTAACTGCTGTGGACACGTGGCATCGTTTGATTGAGATGCGCGTGGTCGTGAGCAGTATAGTAGGCACGTTCTACGAAGTTAGTGGCTTCTGCGCCACGTCACTCTGTCCTGAACACCATTTGATCAGCTTGCGCATGCTTCTTCAGGTTGCGCGTGGGCGCAACATAACAACCTGCGCGAGCGGTTTGCACCAACCATTATAGACGCATGGCTTTGTTTGATTGAGAAGCACGTGGTCTTGGGCAGTGTAGTAGGCACGCTCCGCGAAGTTGATGGCTTGCGTGCCACGTCACCCTGTTTTAAAATAAGAGTTGATCAAGTGGCACCAATTTGTCAGGCTGCACATAGGCGCAACTCAACGACTGGTGTCTTTAACTAGGTTGTGCTGTACTGATTAATCCTCGCGCCATACAGTGACTTGCGTGAACCAGCTGTCAGCATTAATTATATGCTGACAAAATCTTCTCGAGTGCCGTGTTGTGTGGAATTCGAATGGATTTTCCTTAATCTCTATGCTGTCAGTTGTCAAGAAATGATGATATCGTTACAGCTTCTCGAAGAAGTGTGCCACGTGGCTCTTCGCGCAACCTGACAGCAGCGCAACCTGGCGTTAGGGCAACTTGATGCTGCGCAACTTGATTGTTTGGCACAATATAATGTCTTGGCGCCATCTGATGGTCAAAATACTTTAATGGGTGGCATATCTTAATTTTTAGTCTCTACATACAACAACATGCACATTACTCAAAAGCACAGTGGTCAAAAGACACAGCAGTCAAAACTGCAGCACTAATACCAATTCGTGACTCCAACATTAATAACACACTGTCAGGTGTCAGTTGTCAGCTGTCAGATATCTGCTGTCAATTTGGTCAAGGAGCACAGTCGCTAGGGCACTCAGAAGTGTAGTCACCATGGCACTCAAAAGCATAATTTCCAGGGCACTCAAAAGCGCAGTCTCCATGGCGCCCCAAAACGTAGCTTCCGTAATGCTTCAGGCAGTGTTCAAACAAAATAACCTCTGCAGCACTTAAGAGCACAGCTCCTCTTAGGCGCAGTGCCTCTCAAGCATAGTCAAATTCGATCAGTTACAACTCACAAAATATTTGGGCATTGTACACATACCACATGTCATTGACTCAGTCATTCCTATGAATGGATGCCAACCACCCAAGATCTCAGCAACAATTGGATCCTAACAACTGTCACGTGTCAGCTCGTCAGCAGACCAACAGTACAGTCACAATAGATTCAGTTCGAACCTCATAAGTGCAGCGCTCCTGCCATCGAAAATGCATGTACGCAGATGCGCATGGGTGGTTCATTCCACCAGCCTATAAATAGAAGGATCCTTCATTCATTTTGGATCTTCACGACATCTCCAGCCCGAATTATCCACAGAGAAAGACATCCAGAGAGTCAAAGCAAATTCTTCTCATCGTCAGATCCTCAATAGAGTAAAGGAACCATTACAGTGTTCGATCTACATCATCACACTTTCCAGAGTCAGCTTGTAATTAGATCTTCTGTTTAGGAGTTCTTTTGTAAAAAATTCGTTCGAATAATACAAAAAGTTCTTCAACTTTTGTCCATGGTGAACAAACTGGCAACTCTGCTAGGGATACCAATATAGAAGTACATGCCAATTTTTTTTTAACATGATACTCCTTGAGGAACCTGCCATTGATTGGCATCATTAACAAATCTCTATTGGATTTTGCGAGTCGATATCGGTAAGCACCGTTGGAGTACACCATCTCCATGACGAAGGGACCTTCCTACTTGGGTTCGAATCTCTTAGTTGACCTGTGAGTCATCACCATTGGCCTTCTGATTGATAGGACGAGGCCCCTACTTGGAATGTTCATTCCTTAACCCATTTGTTAAAGGCTCTAGAAATGCGAGCATGATATAGCTTGATGCCTGGAGCCAGAAGGCGTTTCTCGTCAAGTGCTTCCAACTCTTGTAATCGGCAACGTCGATTGTCCTCATCCGTCAGCCGGTTGGTGATGGCCACTCGTAGAGAGGGGATCTAGATTTCGAGGAAAAGGACTGCTTCACTTTCGTACACCAGGGAAAATGGTGTATTACTGGTCGGTGTTCGGACCATCGTACGATAAGCCCAAAGGCATTCACCTAACTTCTCGTTCCAGTCGTGTTTGTTAGATAATACTACTTTTTTGAGAAGTTTGACGATTGTCTTGTTGAAGGCTTCAGTCAATCCATTCGTCGTTGGGTTGTAGGCTGTTGAAGCAAAGATTTGAATATGATTTTTGTCACAAAATCGGTTGAATGCGTAGCTTATGAATTATGGACCGTAGTTGTGGATGATCCTCTGGGATACTCCGAAATGGTAGATAACATGATGTCTTATGAAGCTAATCACATTTAAACTTTTACTTCAGAGAGAGGTATTTCTTTTGTCCACTTGGAAAAATAGTCAATGATAGACAAAACGAAGTGGTGTCCTCTGGAGGATGAGGGGGTTATTGATCCGACTATGTCCATGCCCCAGACCTCAAATGGCCAAGATGTGATCGTATGGTGTAGGAACTTCGAAGGTCGATGAATGAAGTCAGCATGTAACTGGCATGCTAGGTATTTCTTAGCATATTCGATAGCGTCTGTCATCATTGTAGGCCATTAATAACCCATGCATCGAAGTCGGTCCTATAGCTTAGGACCGGGTTGGTAGGGCCCATAGTGCCATCATGGGCTTCTCAAAGGGCTTTTATTGCCTCATTATTTGATAAATATCGGAGAAAAAGTTTGTCATATGAACGACGATACAACATCTTGGTAGCCGTATCATAATAGAACTGGAAGGAGCATCTTCTAACGGAAGCAGCTTCCTTCGGGTCATCTAGAAGGATCCCGTAGACTGTGTAGTCTATGAATGGGAACCGCCAATCCTGACGTCGATATTAGTGTCTATCAGAGACTGGTTCATACGCATGCATAAGTTGTTCTTGGAGCACACCAGTTCTCGACCAATCACTGTGACAGAATGATGGGTCCCCACAGGGGCAGCCATGGAAGCGGCGAGGCCAGCGAGAGCATCGGCATATAGATTATGTAGCTGAGGGACATGTTCTATGAAGAACCAATAAAGATGGAGATGATGTCAAGGGATGCCCTATGGTAGGTAAGTAGGTCTTCATGACAGACCTCGTACTGCCCTCAAACCTGGTTAACTATAAGTTTGGAATTACCAAAGGATTCGAGGTAGTCAACCCTAGTTGTCTCGACAACTGGAGCCCAATGATGAGAGCATTATACTCTGCCACATTATTGGAGCATGGCTATATGAGGGAATAAGCACGCTGAATGACCAAGCAGTCCAGAGAAACTAAGACTACCCCCACTCCCGTGACGATTTGGCCCTTAGGGCTTGTCCTTGAAGCACCGTCAAAGAACATCCCACAAACAGGGTCCTCCTCGGAGTTATTGGATTCCAATACTATTGACCCAAACTGGATCACAGTCAACCAAATATTAACAAATTGATAATATGATACTTGTCATAATTCAATATGACACATCAAGACAGAACTCAGTACAAGACGGACGTCATCTCTCTCCTGCAGCATACTCATTTTCAGAGTCTATACTATTTTACATTTATTGAGTCTAGTAAAATATAAACTGAGTAAGCACTAGGTATTCTTGGCTTAAACCTTATTCCCAAACAAACCCAAAGCTCCACCAAAAGCCAAACTAGCCCACAAAGCCCATCTGAACATTTTGTCCTATGGAGACAGAGTTTGGGCCGAACTCTTCCCCACACAGAGTTCGGGCCGAACTCTGCCCCCTGATTTTCAGGACCCTAATTTTTAGGGTTTGCTGTATGCTAGTTGTCCAACGGCCAAAAATTTGAATTCATGACACAGAATTCTGGCTGAATTCTGCCTATCCCAACTAGTGTAAATAGGCCTTGAATTCTCTCATTTTCAATCATCCAATTATCTTCTCTTCTCTTCTCTATAAGCCTCATACAAGCCTTAACCTTCTCATCTACTAGCCACAAGCTTCCTAAGCCTAAAAGTGCTCAGTGCTATTCAGTTAGAAGTTTGTACAAGAGTCAAGAAAGTCGCTTAGAAAATTCCAAGCTTCACCACAGTGATCTTTGTAAGAAGTTGACGTGCTCTTCTGAAGAAAAGGCACGGGGTGTAACTACTATTTCATAAATAGTGGATTTAATCCTGAGCTAGAGTTCTCAGGCCTGGACTAGTCCTCCATGAGGAAAACCAGGTTAAAAACGACTGTGTTTACGTGTGCTCCCTTGATCTTTTTATTTCTGCATTTACTACTCTGATTATTTAATGTTGGTGAAAAGAGTTAAATTTTATTTGGTCATTATTGATATAAACTCTATTCCCCCCTCTAGAGTTGCCTATCTATTCTTCAATTGGTATCAGAGCTCTGTTCTCTAACAAGGACTAACATCCTAGAGCTGATCCGTGGCAACCACACAACCTATATTTTCCAACCATGGTGAGGGACAGTCTACTCATAGGCCACCCCTATTAGATGGAACCAGCTACACCTATTGGAAAACTAGGATGAGTTTCTATTTCAAGTCTCTAGACTTTGACCTGTGGACTATTATCACCGATGGTTACAAAAAGCCCGCCAGAATTGTTGTCGAGGGAGATCTTATCGAAAAACCCAACGATAAATATTCTGACGAGGAAAAAAACAGGCAAGTCTAGATGCTAGAGCTATTAATGCCCTTTTCTGTGTAATATACAGGAATGAATTTAACAGGGTCTCAACATGCACCACCTCGCACGAAGTATGGAAGCTTCTGGAAGTAACGCATGAAGGAACCACTCAAGTCAAGGAATCTAAGATCAGTCGTCTGACTCAAGAATACGAGGCATTCAAGATGAAGCCGAATGAGACGATCACTCAAATGTTCACAAGGTTCCTTGACGTCATTAACCCTCTATCATCTCTTGGCAAACAATACTCAAATCATGAGAAGATCCGTAAGTTACTTAGGGGGCTACTGAAGATCTGGAACCCTAAGGTAACAGCAATTATAGAAGGCAATGATCTCACCAAAATGTCTATGAAAACTTTGATGGGAAAGCTGATGACCCACGAGCTCGACCTCAAAGACTTCGACGAACCTGCTCCAAAGGCAAAAGAGATTGCCAAAAAAGCTCATCGTCGAAGGGCTGATCCTGAAGAGACTGACGACGACAATTCAGAAGGTGATGATCAATCTCTTCTAGTCCGTAACTTCAAGAAGTTCCTTTATTTCAATCGAAAGAAGGAGGAACAACAAGAAGACACGAGGAAGAACCAACGTGCTACGGCTGTAAAAAGACTGGACATGTTCGAAAGGACTGTCCCGTTGCAAAGAAAGGTACCAAATATGAGAAGACCTATAAGAAGCCCTCTTTACGAAAGTACGCCAACACTAGCATTTGGCACGAAAGCGAAGCCAGTGATTCTGAGGAAGAAGATGACTCTCCTCGAGACACTGCTAATGTCTGCCTAATGGCAACATTCGATAAGGTAACTGGCGAAACTCTTGATGACTTTATATTTGATGAACTTGGCGATGCTTTTAATGACTTACTAAATGATCACAAGAAAGTCATTAGTAAATATAAGCATGCCAAGGAGAAAATCAAAGGCTATGAAACAGAGATTCATAATCTTTCTTCTTTACTTGATAATGTTAGAGACACTCCACCCACGGAAGTCACTGATGAGGTATCCAAGCTTAAATTAAGCTTACATGATGCCGAAACACTTATTGAGAAGCAGACACGTGAGATCTCTGCACTCAACAAAGAGCTTGTCGAAGAAAAGAACAAACACAAGATCTCTATTGCTAAGATTGATGGTCTGAATGCAAAGTGCAATGAACTGAATGCTATCTATAAGAAATTAGAGATCAGATTGGGGAAACAAGTTGCTCAACCTCAAACCCAATCTCACAGTCACAAAATACACACAAAACACCAGACCACTCATAATAGTAAAATACGTTACCCACATGCATCACGTAACCATGCTTATATGTACACGTACTCCTATGCAGCACGTAAACCACATGCACGTAGACATCATTCTCAACCTACTCATAACTATTATCCTGCTACTACACATAGTCATAACTATTGTCCTGCTGCTACACATAGTCACTATCCTGCTGTTTCACATCACTATCACCATACTACATATAAACATCACTATCAACCTGCTTCTAACACAAATAGGCATGCTACTTGCACATACTATGGATTACATGGTCATATCTTACCACAGTATAGAATTAGGAAATTAGTTGATATTAATCTATATG
This sequence comes from Iris pallida, assembly GCA_029216955.1. Classification (NCBI taxonomy): domain Eukaryota; kingdom Viridiplantae; phylum Streptophyta; class Magnoliopsida; order Asparagales; family Iridaceae; genus Iris; species Iris pallida. Next base: position 2,809,198 of record JANAVB010039212.1, on the reverse strand, counting down.
CATGGGTACCAAAGACTAACATTTTAGGACCCACAAGAACTTGGGTACCAAAGGTCACATCTACTCGTGATGTAGGTGGACCTTCCTTCTTCAACTAAAAGCAAGTGGATTCTCGATAGTGGATGCTCACGACATATGACTGGAGACACAAATCTTTTCGCATCACTATCGATAAAGAGGGAAGAATATGTATCCTTCGATAACAATTTAAAGGGCTACATCATAGGTAATGGTACTATTGGTTATCCTCATTCTCCTGTAATAAAGGATGTCTGCTTAGTGACCGAGTTAAAGCATAACCTGCTCAGTATAAGTCATCTTGCTGATCATGGATAAGATATTAACTTTGGAAAGAATAAATGCTACATTTATGATAGGTCAACTGGAGACATTGCTTTTGAAGGGATAAGAAAAGATAATATTTATATTTTCTATCTATCTAGAAATACTAATAGTGCAGGAAGATGCCTCTACACCCAAAAGGATGAAAGACTTTTATGACACCAACGTCTTGGTCACGCCAATATGGATACTATATCTAGGCTATCGACAAAGAAGCTAGTAAGAGGTCTGCCCGATATCACATTCAAGAAGGAAACGGTATGTGCCGAATATGAACTGAATAAGGCAACCAAACCTTTATTTAAATCCATAAACACTATAAGTACTACTAGACCCTTACAATTACTGCACATGGACTTATTTGGTCCCAGTATAGTAGCCAGTCTTGGTAGAAAATTCTATGCTTTTGTTATTGTCGATAATTTTTCAAGATTTACTTAGGTTTTCTTCCTTACAAACAAAAGCGATACTATTTTAGTTTTCAAAATCTTTGCCAAAAAGGTCCAAAACGAAAAGGATACATGATTACTCGAATCTGAAGTGATCATGGAGGCGAATTCAAAAATTCTGATTTTGAAAAGTTTTACGAAACAAATGGTTTTGATCATGAATTTTCTTGTCCTAGAACTCCTCAACAAAATGGTGTTGTGGAGCGGAAGTAGGACTCTTGGCGATATGGCTAGAGTCATATTGAATAAAATTTTACTTCCAAAATATTTTTGGGCAGAAGTTGTCAGTATAGCTTGCCATGTTTTAAATAGGGTACTTATTCGACCTATTTCGAAGAAAATACCCTATGAACTTTGGTTTGGTAGGACTCCTAATGTCTCTTATTTTAGAGTGTTCGATTGTCGTTGTTTTATCCTAAATACCAAAGACAACTTAGGCAAGTTTGATGCTAAAGCTCACGATGGTATTTTGTTTGGTTATGCTGCTAAGAGTAAGGGATATAGAGTGTTCAACAAACGCTCATTGATTGTAGAAGAATCTACTAATGTGTCTTTTGATAAGAAAAATAGTACAACGACTATCCCCGACGATGATATCGAACCATCGACTTCCACGCCGATGAATACCACCCGTGAAACCAATTCTCTGGAGGGCTTACCGAAGAAGTTCGAATTCAAGCCATCACACCCAGAAAACTTGGTAATAGGTGAGGTATCACGCGGAGTAAGTACTCGATCATCTTTAAGAGATTCTATTGCTAGCACTGCTTTTATTTCGCAAATTAAGCCTAAAAATATTTTAGAAGCTTTTAATGATGAATATTGGATTGCCGCTATGTAAGAAGAACTCAAACAATTCGAAAGAAACCAGGTCTGGGAACTTATTCCTAAACCGGCTAACCATTCGATTATTGGTACTAAATGGGTTTTTGGTAACAAAGTAAATGAAGATGGTTCAGTCACTCGCAACAAAGCGCGTCTAGTAGCTCAAGGATACAACCAAGAGGAAGGTATCGACTACGATGAGACGTATGCTCCAGTTGCAAGGCTTGAATCCATTCGAATGCTTTATGCCTTTACAAATTTTCAAAATTTTAAACTCTTTTAAATGGATGTGAAAAGTACTTTTCTGTATAGTTTTATTACAGAGGAAGTCTTTGTAAGAGAACCCCCTGGTTTTGAAAATCATAAATTTTTCGACCATGTTTTCAAGCTCAAGAAAGCGCTCTATGGCCTCAAACAATTTCCCAGAGCTTGGTATGAACGCCTAAGCAATTTCTTACTAGATAAAAAATTTTTAAAAGGAAAAATTGATACTAAACTTTTTATCAAAACTTTTTAAGACACCATTCTTTTTGTTCAAATTTATGTTAATGATATCATATTTGGGTCCACTAATGAAAATCTATGCCAAGATTTTGCTAAGTGTATACAGAACGAATTTGAGATGAGCATGATGGGGAGCTCAATTACTTTCTCGGACTGCAAGTCAAACAAACTTTGCAAGGAACATTCATCATCCAGTCAAAATACACAAAGGATATGCTGAAGAAGTTTGATCTTGACAACGTCAAACCAATTAGCACTCCCATGGCTACTACAACCAAGCTGGAACCTGATAAAAGCGGAAAACCTGTTGACCAATGTAAGTATCGAGGTATGATTGGTAGTCTATATTACCTAACTGCTAGTCGTCCCGATATCATGTTTAGTGTTTGTCTGTATGCTCACTATCCAGCTAGTCCTATAGAATCACACATGTTCGCCATTAAGCATATCTTTCGATACCTTAAAGGTACTGTTACAGTGGGCTTGTGATATCCCAAATCTATATCCTTTGACCTTATTGGTTATTCAGATGCTGATTTTTGGGATGCAAAGTCGACCGTAAGAGTACGAGCGGCACATGTCATTTATTAGGCAAGACTCTAGTTTCATAGTTTAGCAAGAAGCAGAATTCTGTCGCACTATCCACAATAGAAGCGGAATACATCGCAGCTGGTCATTGTTGTGCACAAATTCTATGGATGAAGCAAACCCTTGCAGACTATAACCTATCTTTTAGGCACATTCCTATATTCTGTGATAACACTAGCGCTATCAACCTTACTAAGAACCCTATATGTCACTCACGCACGAAACACAATGAAATTCGTCACCACTTTTTGTATGATCATCAACAATACGTCACTATCAATTTAGAATTTATTGACACTGATCATCAGCTGGAAGATTTCTTTACAAACCACTAACCGAAGAGCGATTCACCTTTCTTTGTCGTAAATTAGGAATTTTGGATGAAACGATTATTTATTAAATTGGCCTGCATAAATAACAATTATGACATATATCCTTATGATGTCTTTGCTATGGGTACAGGCCGAAAGGGTTCTTCTGACAACAAGGCGTAAAAGCCTAAATGACACGGTGCACTAGTCTTCGGACTACTGTTAGCTGGGATCCGGCCCCTATAGCTACCCCATGGCAGTTTCATCATAATGATCATTGTCATAAATCCTTGTTTATTATATGGTTCAATTTCATTTGTAACTTAGTTAATTGAAATTTTTCTAAATTCAATTCCAATTATTACATTCATGGTTTCTTTCATAATCAAACTTTTGATTTTCATCAAAAATTTGCCAATTTTCAATCTTTTAACACTCCATCTATTTTTCTCCAACACTTGGTATTTTGTTTTTGAGTTCTGGCCTCAGCACCCAGAACTCGGGCCGAACTCTGCCTCACACAGAGTTCGGGCCGAGTTCGGTCTGCTGATTCTAGAACCCATGACAGTTTTCAGCCTTCCATTTATTTTGATCCTACGGTCCAGGATTAACCCGACCAGCCGACCCAACCTTCTTATTTTTGGGATTTCCCTTCTTCTTCTTCTCCATTGCCACCTCTAAAACCTCTCCAAGTTCATTCTCTCCAAACCCTAACCCTAGTTCTCTCAATCCTTGGCTCTTTTACTCTCAAAATTCAAGGAGCTTAGGTTTGGGGCTATCCTCTTCCATATTCTTCTATTCTTTTGAGGTATACTCTCTTCTTTTCTTTATTTCAAATGTCAAATTCTTACCATTATCAATGGCACCTAGGTTGTTCAACAGGGAAAAGAGGGCTAGAACCGAGGGTGCTTCCTCATCGAACCCTCCTCCTCAAGATGTTCAACCCATTCATCCACTTTTTAATCCACCACCCCCTCATGACCCCAACACGTTCAATGAACAAATTTTTGTTTCATTGGAGGCTTCGAATGAATGGTTCAATGACTTTCGTTCTAGGAGCGTGTATGCAGGTCATCCTATCAATTTTACTATATTTTTTCAATATGACTCATTATTTCATGACCTTTGTCTAGATGAGTTAGTATCTACATCATCTCTTATATATTTGAATGCTATCCAAATATTTTACTGTAATATCACTTTTGACGACACACGAATCTGTTCTCGTGTCACCGGAATAGACATCACTTTTGATGATTTCGAACTTGCAGAATATCTCGAGATCCCGAAACCCAATTCCTGGGAGAAACTTGTCGATGCACGCAAGTTTTAATTTTCTGATGGATCGTCCCTTGAGAGTTTTAAGGATGATTTCTGTACTCCTAACACTCGTCCACACAAGTTACTTGCTAAATTTCTTAACCCATATTTCTATGAACTTCATCGTATCATTTTCTCCACGATCTTGCATAAAGCAGGATCGACTGATGAAGTTTCTTATTTTGAGATCTCTGCACTCTATCATCTTCACTTCCATGTCCCGTTTAACCTTCTGTGCACTATGATGGACTGGATGATTAGTGCACGAAAGAGACCTCGATCATTGGTCTATGCTCTATATTTGTCAATGGTCTTTCGTGCGTTCAACGTTCCTCTTGATGAGTGTCAGTTCCTTCCAGCCCCTGCCTATCTGTCTAAGGCAAGGTGGCTTCTAGTAGCTGTCGAGTCTCCTACTGAGTCCGAGCATTCCAGGTCTGATGCTCAGGTTGATCCACCTGCTCTTGGGCAACCTGCGCCCGAGCCACCTGCTACTCTCGAGTCTATTCAGACCATGCTGCACAATCGTTTCATCTTGGAAGACGACCGCTGGACCTAGCTTGATTATCGTACCACTTTACAGATGAGTGCCATCAGTAACTCATTACATGACATCCGGTACACCATGTCTCGGCATTCCACCATGTCCCTTCCTACGGAGCGGGATCCATCTCGCGTCGGTTACCTATCGACGACCCTTGGGTCATGCGATATCTGGATCCGAATGCAGCTTTTGTGGATCCTCGCCGTTCTAATACTGATCCATCTGACATCGCTGGACCATATCGTGCTCCATGATGGATGTGGTTCCGTACCTGCTGTTACTACTGCTGATGATCTTCTTTACTTTTATGCTTTATGGACTTATGCTTATGTAGTTTCATTTTCTTGTATGAGTACATTTTAAGTTTCTGTGGATCTTTAGACTTTATTTGCAATTATCATATTATTATTATTGTGTGCTTGCCAGTTAATCCTTTATAAAGTCTTCTGCCTGTCTGTGTTGTATTCATTTTGATAAATGCCAAAAGGGGGAGATCTATTTGATATTCTATTTGATATTCATTTTCTATCATATTGCATGATATCTATGTTTTGGAGGAGATACTGTATATCAAGATAAGGCATTTTGGTCTACGGGGAAGCTATATTTATGGGGGAGCTATGATTACGGGGGAGCTACTGTATTCTATGCTTGTCTACCCCTTTTAACTTGTGTCCAGGTATGAACATTGAATATACAAATATTATTTTTGTCAATTATCAATATGGGAGAGATTGTTCACCCAAACTGGATCACAGTCAATCAAATATTGACAAATTGACAATATGATACTTGTCATAATTCAATATGACACATCAAGACAAAACTCAGTGCAAGACGGACGTCGTCTCTCTCCTGCAGCATACTCGTTTTCAAAGTCTGTACTATTTTACATTTATTAAGTCTAGTAAAATGTAAACTGAGTAAGCACTGGGTATTCTTGGCTTAAACCTTATTCCCAAACAAACCCAAAGCTCCACCAAAGGCCAAACTAGCCCACAAAGCCCATCTGAACATTCTGTCCTATAGAGACAGAGTTCGGGCCGAACTATGCCCCACACAGAGTTCGGGCCGAACTCTGCCCCCTAATTTTTAGGACCCTAATTTTTAGGGTTTACTGTATGCTATTGTCCAACGGCCAAAAATTTGAATTCATGACACAGAATTCTGGCCGAATTCTGCCTATCCCAACTAGTATAAATAGGCATTGAATTCTCTCATTTTCAATCATCCAATTATCTTCTCTTCTCTTCTCTATAAGCCTCATACAAGCCTTAACCTTCTCATCTACTAGCCATAAGCTTCCTAAGTGTAAAAGTGCTTAGTGCTATTCAGTTAGAAGTTTGTGCAAGAGTCAAAAAAGTCACTTGCAAAATTTCAAGCTTTGCCACAGCGATCTTTGTAAGAAGTTGACGTGCTCTTCTGAAGAAAAGGCACGTGGTGTAACTACTATTTCACAAATAGTGGATTTAATCCTGACCTAGAGTTCTTAGGCCTGGACTAGTCCTCCAAGAGGAAAACCAGGTTAAAAATGACTGTGTTTGCGTGTGCTCTCTTGATCTTTTTATTTCCACATTTACTACTCTGATTATTTACTGTTTGTGAAAAGAGTTAAATTTTATTTGTTCATTATTGTTATAAACTCTATTCACCCCCCTCTAGAGTTGCCTATCTGTTCTTCAATCACCACATCAGGAATGCCATCATAGTGATTTGATGTTTCTGGTATGGGGTGTGCCGCCAATAAATCGGCCAATACTTGACCTTTAATAGCTTTTTACGGGACAACCTGTTGGCCCATTTGTCATAATCACACCTGATTTTAATAATCAACGTAAACTTTGGTCGATACGTAAAATGTATATGCAGCTACATGTTTCATGTCTGCCCCTACTACTGCTATAAGCTACAAAAGTCTTGTCGTGATCAATAACCAAAAGCAATAGAATCAAGATCAAGATTTTCATATATTGCTTCTGTATTTTATTTTTATTAAGTCTAGAAAAATATATAAAATTGACCACGATCGGTATTGGCTTAGCTAATCTCAGTCCACAAAAATCATAGCCTACCTGTTCACAAATATATATATCCAAAGTTCACATTCTAAATTAGCCCAAAACCTAACAAAATTGGCCCAATCAGGTTTGATATAACTCAGACAAAACTCAGCTAGAACCCAGCCCGAGTTCGACTAGAGTTCAGTCAGGGTAGTTTCAATTTGTTTTTGAATTCCCTCTATATCTGCATCCGAACTTTGCCGAATTCGGTCTACAAAATACTATAAATAGAAAAGAACTTTCACATTTTCAAATCACTCATTCATTTATTCATTCTCTTATCTATTCCTCTTTGAAGTGTTTTCTACGAGCTAAACTTTCAAATCGAGCATATACTACTCTTAGCCAAGCCAGTACAATTTTTGTTTAATCTTGAGTTTGGTGTTGAAGAGTTGTATCGGAGGCTAAATTCAAAAAATATTCCAGTTTTCAATCACCTTCTAGAGTCGGTCGTGTACTCGTCGTCAAGTGCGGTATTGTTGAAGTCAGTCGTGCACTTGTCCCCAAGCACGGTATTGTAAGAGTTGTAAGGACTCAGTTAAAGCTTGTGCCATAGTGGATTAACATCGAGTAGAAGTACTCGAGAGTGGATTAGTCCTCCACGAGGGAAAGAAATGTATATCATTGTGTCACTGAGTTTCATCTTCTTAACTCTTACTTCTACTGCAAGCTATTTACTGCTATTTCATTAGCTCTTACTTGCCATAGTACATAAAATTTTTAATTGGTAATATTTTCTACTGCACACGCATACACTCTATTCACCCCCTTCGAGAGGTGCTCAAAGATCCTACAATTGGTATCATAGCAGGTTATACATATACATAACCATCTAGAGAGAGAGAGAGTGTGTATATATATATATATATATATATATATATATATAATATATGGCAGCCGTTAAATCTATATTCAACGGTGAAGGGCAATCCCTAAATAGACCCCACTATTTGATGTAACGAACTAAACATACTGAAAAATACGAATGAGTTTCTTTCTTAAGTCACTGGACTTCGACCTATGGTTGATAGTAATAGACGATTACAAAAAACTGCCAAAAACAGTGATTTATGGTGTATTAGTAGACAAGCCACATGAAAAATATACTGAGCATGAGAAGACACGGGCTAGTCTAGATGCACAAGCCATCAATGCACTATTCTGTACAATTGATAAAATCGAGTTTAATCGCGTATCTACTTGTACCACATTTAATAAAATTTGTAGACTTTTTGAGTCAACTTATGAAGGAACTTCCCAAATGAAGGAATCCAAAATTAGTAGATTGACACAAGAATATAAGTCATTTAAGTGAAACCCGGTGAGTCAATTACACAAATATTCACTCATTTCCTCGATATTATTAATCATCTAGAATCTCTTTGAAAGGATTACAACAATCATGAGAAGACAAGAAAGGTACTGTAGACTCTAACCAAGAACTGGAACCTGAAGGCCACCACAATCATAGAAGAAAACGACCACACTACGATGAGATTGGAGACACCTATAGGCAAGCTCATGACCCATGAGCTGGACTTATAAGACTTTGAAGATGCAACCCCCAAAGAAAAATCAATCGCCTTCAAAGCTCAAGCCAAAAGAGTCTCAAGCAATGATTCTGACAAGAAGATTTCGATGGTGATGAACAGGCGCTACTGGTCAAGAACTTCAGAAAATTTGTAAAGTTTGATCTATCAAACCGAAAGAAGAAGGATATCCATGAAAGCAACGAAGAAGAAACTATCTGCTTCTGATGTAAAAAGTCAGGACATATGAAGAAGGATTATCCACTAATAAAGAAAAGCAATCCATATAACCAATCAAGATCGAGCAGAAAAGCTACAATTGATTGAAAGTACGCAAACACTAGCATCTGGCACGAAAGTGAAGCCAATGAGTCAGAATAGAAGGACAGACCCAGCAGCAGTGCAAATATCTGTCTAATGGCATACGATAAGGTATCAAAAACCCATTCTATGATGATTTTACATTTTATCAGTTAAAAAATGCCTTTAGTGAATTACTTGAAGAGCACAGAAATATGTTAGACAAGTATAAACAGTTTCACAAGAAAATTAAGGCATACACAACCGAAGTAGCTAGACTGTCTAATCTTCTTGAAGACATCAAAGAGACGTCTACTATCGGTAACACGGAGGAGATAGCCAAAATTAGATTGGACTATCATGAGGCTATCCTTACTATAGAGCAAAAAGAAAGAGACTATGTCAAAGTGCAAAAACTTTATAACATAGAGAAAAAGAGATACCTAGTCACTGAGCAAAGACTCATAGATATGACTACAAAATTTGAGGAGTCTTGTGCTATCTATATAAAATTTGAGATCAAATTAGGCAAACAGGTTACCCCTGTCAGCCTAGGGTTAGTCCTAACACGAATTATATATCACAAAGGACTAAACCAAAGAAAGCACATAAGCAATACGTTCCTCACAAATATGCTTTCACATACAGGTTTCCAAGAAAGACACAAGAATCATGTCAACACAGAAACGAAGAATACTATTTCAAAAATCACATGCATATACTATAGTGAACACGGGCACATATCATGGTACTGTAGAGCTAGAAAGCTAGTTGACACAAATGTACTTGCTTGGTTCTCAAAACTAATTATGCTGGACCCTTGAAGAAATGGGTTCCAAAGGTTACATCTGCTCATTTTGTAGGTGGACCCTCAATCCTCTCATACTAAAAGTAAATGGTTCCTTGATAGCGGATGTTCATGGCACATGACAGGTGATGCATCATTATTCGCTACGATATCGATGAAGAGAGAAGGGTATGTTTCCTATGGCAATAATCTTCGACGTAATATTATAGGAGTTTTCATTGGGATTCCAACTCCCAATTGGTAAGAGCCTTTAAACCTATTAAATTTTAGATTTTTTTATGTAGATGCATCCATTTAGGATCCCTCTAGCTCTAGGAATGATTTGGGTCTAGTTTGAGTCCATTTGAGGTATGTATCATTGGCGTATCGCTTCGTATCGAATACGTATCTCAAGTGTTCGATGATATGCCCTATAGGATGTTTTGATCTCCAATTTTTGATATAGTTATATATTTGGGTTGCTAATTACCTGCATATTGCATGTGTATTGCTCTGGGGTAAATTCGAGATGGTTTGATAGGTTTATTTGGCATGAGGACACTCAACTAGGTTCGGCCAGTGAACAGTAGCTCCCCTGCTACTAGGAGCTCTGTTCTCGTTTGATACACATTAGATTCACATCCTAATCCCTATTTTGGGTAGGCTAGGTGACTGACACATAGACCTAAGCTTTGGGCTTCGAACCATGGCAGTCCCTACAGACCCTGTTCTGTGTAGTCGGGTGTCAAATCCCTATTTTGAAAATAGGTATATGATTGTATTTTGTATTTGGGTGATTTTCAAATTTCAGATTTGTTTAAATTTTATTTATCTCCTGGACTTGGGTTGGTCTTAGTTTTGGTGATTTTCAAATTTAAGATTTGTTTAAATTTTATTTATCTCCTGGACTTGGGTTGGTCTTAGTTGTTTGATATGGTTAGCTTATTGATAATGTTCCCATTTTATTAGTATCATTATTTTTTTCCTATATCTACCCCTCACCAAATAAACCCTAACCCAAACCCTCACTCCCCTCTTTCACTCAGCCGCCACCACCCCTCACCTTTCTCTTTCCCTTTCTCTTCTCTCTCTCCCCTCTGTGGAAGCCAGCCCCCTCCCTCTCTTCCCCGATCTCACATCTCTCTCTCCTGATCTCTTTCCCTCTTCCGTCTCTATCTCCATCTCTCGATCCCACCCCCTCTCTCGTTCCCCTCTCCCTCGAGCTCCCGCATGCCTCCGCGTCCGGCCCGGCCAGATCTGCCGCGGCCACGCCCCCAGCCGCCATCATCACCACCATCACTCCCGCCACCACCAGCACCACTACTACCATCGCTATCTCTACCACCACCATCTCCTCCGCGGCCTCCAGCCCCCTCTGCCGACCGCCACCCCCGTGGCTGCAGCCACTCTCACCGCAGTTACCACCATCATCGACGTCTTCATCTCCTCCGCCTCCCCCTTGTTGGTGTCGTTCGTCCCCTCCGTCGGAGCCCAACCGAACCCGGTGAGCTCCTCCTTCGTGCCTCTCTCTCTTCTCTTCTGTCCGTTGAGCCGTTGTCACGCCCCAGAACCAGAACACTGGAGTGCGGAGGAATGACTCAGCCAGCTACGTATTACGGGCAGATGAATACCGTATAATACGATCAATGCTGTCTACAAGACGAGGGGGTGCATACTACATGAAAGTCTCACTATGGTCACTTCACATCTATTGTCTCCATCATTCAAACAAGAAACAAAAATAGAGAACATATAAGATAAAGCAGTAAGGCGTCCCAAACGCTTAGTCAAAATGTTCTTGATATCTGGCTTTACAAAATACAGCCAGATGATGTAGTAAGTATACACAATTGTTAGCAGCTGCAGTCTGACTTAGTTACAATTATGCAAAAATAGATACAAGACAATCCGACTAACATGTCGGTGCCAAACGACAAGGTATAAAGTAGATAACAAAACGGGCGGGGAAGTAAAAAACCCACTCGAGTCCTCCTGCGATCATCCTTCTAGTATTGACCATCTTAGAGGTAGAAGTAAGCTGGATCCTCGGGGACCGACTCTAAATCTGGCCATGCAAAACCAGAGAGGTTAGACCTCTAATAACAAGTACCGCAAGGAAGGACGATATGAAGAACTAAACTAGTAAGTAAAAGAATATAATGATAATAGTTCTCTGCTTTCCACTAGGATTCACATCACATCACGATACTTCGAACCAACCTCCCAACCAAACAAGGACAGAAGTTGGCCCGTCATGTCCTGACATTCTGATCATCCCAGTTAGGTAACAGAGAAGTGCAGTACATAAACAAATCATCTTGAACGGCCAATCAACTACTACGGCTTGCTAATGTGAGTTCCAAGTTATCCTGGAATTATACAATAGGGATTTCTCAGTTCTTACTATGCGCAAGCAAGGCTAGTTTACCCAGTCAATCAATTGCGCCAATCATGAATTAGACGAGTCCCAGCGGGACGCCCGTCATTAATATACAATATTCAATAGATAATATAACCAGATACCGCTCCCTGCCCGTATGGCAGATTTGCAGTATCTGTGGGGACCAACCGGCCTGTCGGGCACTACTAGTCCCAAGAGGGCTGCTATGTAAGAACTCGGGAATCCATTCTCTCCATGCAATCATTATTTTATTTAACTTAATAGTCTCTACGTTGAGCGAAGTACCATGCCGTAGATCATGGTCATTCAGAATGAGTACCTTCGTACGGGGTACGATATGCACAACTCTACAATGATACCAGTGCGGTCAGGTTGTAGGTCTTACATAGCGTAATGCAACAATCAAAACTAACCATGGAGTAATCATGCCTTGACCATAAAGTACACATGCTTCTTTGGTAAGATAAATAAATAATAAATGAATTGAAGCCTGCATGTGCCTGTATGCCAATATTCGGGATTAGCCAGTCGATTTCAATAGTTCATAGTTCATATGAACGTGTCTCATTCATTCAATTCAAAGACGACTAGCCAGTCTCTTAGTTCTAACTAGGAACGCATGATCAATTATTAATCAAGGTCACAATCATTATCAATGGTGACAAGGCATGAAAGTCAACTAGTATTCAGTGGGGTCGAGTCTACAACTCTCAGGGTTTAATTCCAGTTAATCGGGGTATCTATAACTCAATTTACGACACATGGTACATCCCACGTAACAATCTATATTTAACAGAAATATTAACATATCATGATTATATCAAGTTTATGCCAAAAGGCGTAAGGATATAAAATGGACGTTAAATATCTAATAAAATATCAATATACAGGGCTATAGAAAATCCAGGGTAAGCAGGCCACGCTCATGTCAGCCTACGCTCAAGTCAGCCTACGCTCAAGTCAGGCTATCCTCAAGTCAGGCTACGCTCAAGTCAGCGTACGCTCAGGTCAAGCTACGCTCAAGTCGACATACGCTCAGGTCAGCATACGCTCAGGCAAGCTAGCGTATGGACCCCATACGACTCCTTACTATCCAAGCTAGCGTACGCAAGTCATACGCTTCCAAAAGGCAGCGTATGAACTCCATACGACTCCTTACTATCCAAGCTAGCGTACGCAAGTCATACGCTTCTAAAAGGCAGCGTATGAACTCCATACGACTCCTTACTATCCAAGCTAGCGTACACAAGTCATACGCTTCCAAAAGGCAGCGTATGAACTCCATACGACTCCTTACTATCCAAGCTAGCGTACGCAAGTCATACGCTTCCAAAAGGCAGCGTATGAACTCCATACGACTCTTTACTATCCAAGCTAGCGTACGCAAGTCATACGCTTCCAAAAGGCAGCGTATGGGTCAGGCTACGCTCAAGTCATACGCTTCCAAAAGGCAGCGTATGGGTCAGGCTACGCTCAAGTCATACGCTTCCAAAAGGCAGCGTATGGGTCAGGCTACGCTGCACTAAAGAGCACGCGCAGCTCAGTGACGCAAGCTAAAAAGCTCGCGCACTACTCACTGTCTTCTCCAAAACAGCAAGAACTCCATGGTTGCACCCAAGGCTTCAAAAGTCCATAACTTGGTCAAAACAAGTCCAAATCCAACTTTCTAAAGGTCAAATTGGGTAGAATAAAATTCTCTACAACATGGGACCATCAAAACTTGCAAACAAAGAAGTTTGATAGATCAAAACCACCAAAATCCAAAAATAACTCATTCTAGATCTACAAAAATTAAGACTTCGAAATAAAAAATGCCAAGTTCTAAACTCTCTTAGAATCACAAGGGGAAGGGAATGGAACCATAAAAATGGGTCCTCATGAAGAAGCAAGATGTACTTGCCTATGGGTTTGGTAGGTGGAGAGAGTAATGAGGAAGAAGAGTAATGGTGAAGGAGAGTAATGAAGAGAGAGAGAGAGTTTGGGGGCTTTAAATGGAAGGGGTGGTGGTAGGTGGGTTCGGTTCATGTTGAACCAACACACCCAAAAATAAACCAACCTAGGCCAAACCTAAAGTAAGCTAAAGCAGAGAATAAAAGCAGGAAGTAAAATACAGAAATAAAATTGCAGAAATATTAATTGCGTAAATTAAAGGAATTAAAATACAGAATAATACATGATAAATATTAAATAAATATATTTAAGCAGTACATGCATTTAAAATACGTATTCTGGGAACGGGGAGTGACATCTCTACCCTCCTTAGAAAAATTCTGTCCTCGGAATTTCAAATCCAAGCAGGATAGGAATATCAAAACTAAGCTAATCTTGGTAGAAGAAACTTTAAGCAAGCAATCATTCTTCAATGTTAACTAGCAGATAACATATCTATATTAACAATCTACGACATCACGTAGTTCTATCCATAGGGTGACAAGCATGAGGAGCTAATACAATCAAGGTATGCAGAAAGAGATATACCTTGTGAGTCAAACAGATGTGGATACCGTGATCGGATATCATCCTCACGTTCCCACGTTGACTCTCCCAAAGAGTGATGACCCCAAGCAACCCGGACAAGGTTAATTATTCGGTTCTTGAGTATCTTCACTCTTCGGTCCAAGATGGACACAGGCTGCTCCTCGTAAGACAAGTTGGTACCAACAACCAACTCAGAATGATCAAGGATATGGTTTGGGTCCGATACATACCTTCGTAACTGAGATACATGAAATACGTCATGTACCTCTCGTAACGAAGGTGGAAGGGACAAACGATAAGCAACATCGCCTACCCTATCAAGGATAACGAATGGTCCTACGTATCGCGGACTCAACTTCCCGCGAGCGCCAAATCTAATGACCCCACGGGTAGGTGAGATCCGTAAGAATACGTGGTCCCCAACAGAAAACTCTAGCAGCCTACGATGCTGGTCCGCCCAATGACGATGCCGATCCTGCGCAACACGAAGTCGCTCTCTAATTTCTTTAACCAATTCAACCGTCTGGGTAATCATTTCTGGGCCTAGCATCTTCTTTTCTCTGATATCATCCCATGCTAGTGGCGATCTACACTTCTTACCATATAGTGCCTCAAATGGCGCCATCTGGATACTGGCTTGATAACTGTTATTGTAGGAAAACTCAACTAAATACAGATGGCTTTCCCAAGATCCTCCAAAATCTAGGGTGCAAGCTCGCAACATATCTTCCAAAGTCTGAATTGTCCTTTCTGATTGCCCGTCCGTCTGTGGATGGTAAGCCGTACTAAATTTTAACTTGGTGCCCAGACTATGATGCAAGCTCTTCCAGAAATGTGACGTGAAACGGGTATCTCTGTCTGACAAAATACTAACAGGGACTCCATGCTGCCTGACTATCTGCTGCATGTACAACTCTGCCAACTTTTCTGTAGATTGCCCTACTCTGAAAGGAAGAAAGTGTGCTACCTTTGTTAGCCGATCTACTATCACCCAAATAGCATCTTTACCACTTGGTGATCTCGGTAAACCGGTCACAAAGTCCATTGTGATGTGTTCCCACTTCCATTCCGAGATAGGACGCGGTTGTAATAATCCAGCTGGTCTCTGCTGTTCTGCCTTTACTTGCTGACATATCAAGCAACGGGAAACAAACCTAGCTATCTCCCTCTTCATCCCGTTCCACCAGAAGTGTTGCTTGATATCTTGGTACATCTTGGTCCCTCCAGGATGTATAGAATACTGAGAACTGTGAGCTTCTGTCATTACTTCCTGTCTGATATCTCTACTAGGTATACATAGACGCGATCTAAACCTAAGCGTACCATCTTCATGAATTTGCATCTCTTTTCTGAGCCCTGACTCACATTCTGCCCTAAGCTTCTGAATCCTTGGGTCCTGTGCCTGGGCCGTCTTGATCCTGCCTACCAAGTCGGATTGAACTTGTAGACTCGCCAGAATTCCTACATCACTAGGAAGTATAACTTCGATGCCCATCTCCTGAAGGTCTTCTAAGATGTGCTTCTGCGTTGTCAACATAAATGCGCCGCCTCTTCTGCTAAGAGCGTCTGCTACCACATTAGCCTTGCCTGGATGATACTGAAGCTCAACGTCGTAATCCTTGATCAGCTCTAACCATCTTCTCTACCTCATGTTCAGCTCCTTCTGAGTAAAGATGTACTTCAGACTTTTATGGTCTGTATACATGTCCACTCGATCACCATATAAATAATGTCTACATAGCTTCAAAGTAAATACTACTGCCGCCAACTCCAAATCATGAGTTGGATAATTCTTCTCGTGGTCTCGAAGTTGCCTAGATGCATACGCTATCACCTTCCTATGTTGCATAAGGACACATCCAAGTCCTTTACCTGACGCATCACAATATACTGTAAAACCTCCGGGCCCAACTGGCAATGTAAGGATAGGTGCTGATATTAACTTCTGCTTCAGATTCTCAAATGATGCCTGGCATTCTACCGACCAGACGAATGGTACATCTTTCCGTGTCAAGCGGGTCATGGGTGCTGAAAGTCTTGCAAAATCTGACACAAATCTTCTGTAATATCCTGCCAATCAAAAGAAACTCCGTACATCAGCTACGGTCTTGGGTACTGGCCAACTCTCTACTGCTTCTACCTTCTTGGGATCTACTGCTACTCCAGCTCCTGATATGATATGACCCAAAAATGAAATGTGGTCCATCCAGAACTCATACTTGCTGAGCTTGGCATACAACTGGTTCTCTCTCAGAACCTGTAACACTTTTCTGAGGTGGTCTTCATGCTCCTCTTCACTAGCAGAGTACATAAGAATGTCGTCGAGAAATACTACGACAAACTGATCTAAATACGGCATAAAGATACGGTTCATCAAATCCATGAATATAGCTGGAGCATTGGTCAAACCAAACGGCATTACTAAGAATTCATAATGTCCATACTTCGACCTGAATGCTGTCTTGGGAATGTCTTCCTTTCGAACCCTCACTTGATGGTACCCTGAACGAAGATCTATCTTGGAGAAAACTCTAGCTGTGCTCAACTGGTCAAACAAGTCATCGATCCTTGGTAGTGGGTACTTGTTCTTTACTGTTGCCGCGTTAAGTTTCCTGTAATCGATGCACAATCTGGATGACCCATCCTTCTTACCTACAAGTACCACTGGTGCTGCCCATGGCGATATACTGGCTTGGATAAACTTCTTCTCCTTCAATTCCTCTATGTGCTGATACACCTTGGCCTGCTCCAAATCCGCCATTCTGTAAACCCGATCTGATATCGGTTTAGTCCCAGGTGCCAATTCTATGCTGAACTCAATATCTTTAACCGGTGGTAGACCTAGAAGTTCTTCGGGAAATACGTCTAGAAATTCTTCAACTACCTTCGGAACCTGAACTTCTTCCATTGCCGTTATTACTCCTTGCTCTTGCTGAGTTGCCTCTGATCTGACTAAGGTGAATCTCTTCATGCCTGGAATATCAAAAGATACAATCCCACTACGACAATCTATTGTCGCATGACTGTCTTTCAGCCAGTCCATGCCTAAGATAATGTCGAAATTTCCAACAGGAAATTCTATCAACTGGGCGGGTAAGGAATGCCCGCAAACTACAACACTACACGCTAGAATAACTCTACTAACTCCTACGAGCCCATTGCCAGTGAGTATACTCAACCTCCCTGGCAATGCCTCGAACTCCATTCCTAGCCGTGTCGCAAATTGTACAGATATAAATGAGTGTGATGCTCCCGAATCAAACAATGCTACTGCGGGATACGAGGCGACGAGAATGTTACCTGCCACAACATCTTCCGATGCTAATGCCTCCTCCAAGGACAGTGTGAATGCCTGCCCTCGACCTCCTTGCTGGTTCCCATGCTGTGGCCTAGCCTGGTACTGCTGCTGGCCCCTGCCTTGATGATGCTGGGGTGGTCTATGCTGGTGTTGCTATATCGGCGGTCCCTGCTGCCGAAACATCTGAGCCTGTGGCATTAACGGACGCTGGGCCAATAGTCTCACTGCCACTGCTGGTCCTCGATACTGTCCTGCCCCTGGTGCTGGCAGAGCAGAAAACTGTTGCCCTGGTCCTCCTGATCTCGAATTTATGGGACATGGGGTAACCCGATGATCTGGATTTCCATATATCAAACACAGTCCGTTCAATGCCCGACACACATCTCTAGTGTGCCCCATCTTTCCACAATAAGTACAGCCCACTGGAGGTTGCTGGTTCTTCTTCTGTTACTGCTGCTGCCTGGGTGGTGGTGCTGGCCCTCGCATTGCCACATCGTGAATGCGAATGCCAAGGGATGGTACTGTTGTTCGGGGCGCTGCTCCCCCTCCTCCTTCAATCTGACTGTGAAATCTCTTCTGACCTCCAGTGCTTGCCGTGATCCTCTGAATGGTGATCTCATGCCTTCGAGTTGCCGTCAATATCTCATCAAAAGTCTGGTAATTGTGCCCCTCTATCAATTGCAAGAGCTCAAGATGAAACCTTTGCTGAAACCTCATAGCCCTCTGGCGCTCCGTCGCTACCATCTCTGGGGCAAACCTACTCAATCTGCAGAACTCCGCTGCATAAGCATCTACCGTCTTGCCGGCCTGCTTGAGGTTGATAAACTTCTGTTGTAGCTCAAACTGCACCACAACTCTATAGTATTTCGTCTTAAATCTTGCTGTAAAATCGTCCCAAGCCACAGGACGTCTGATGCCTACCTCCTCTGATTCCCACCAATCACGTGCGAGATCCTGAAGTAACAACTTCACCTGATCCATACGTTCTTCTGCCGGTACCTTAGCGGCTGTCAAAATAGCCTCAATATCCTTAAGCCATCCATCTGCTGAAATGGCATCCTCCGTTCCTTCAAAACGGCGAGGGTTGAACTTGCAAAACCTGGTCGATGCTCCAGAATCCGGCCTTGTCCCTCTTTCCAAAGCTGTCTGCAACCCTTGGTTGAGTAGTACGTTCTGCTCTTGCAACTGAGCGTGCATGCGCTGTTGGGCTAACAACTGGTGTTGCTGAGTGGCCATCATCCCTCTCATGATCTTCAGAAGAGCCGGTGTGTCCACTTGGGTAGGTGGAACTGTTGGTGGTGGTGGAACATCCGGATACTGCGATCCAGCTGCTGCTTCCACTATCACTTCTTCCTGAGTAGCCTCCTGAGGTAAGACTGGCCCTTGTTGCTGACCAACATGGTCAGGTTGTCCATGTTGCTGTCCATATTGTTGTTGTCCAGCTCTGACAGTTGCGGACGAAGTGCCCCTAAGAAAAGGGATAAGAGAACAATCAAACGACCGGACATGAAGGATCAATGAAGTCAAAGGATACTGGAATGTCAAGCTAGAGTTGAGAGTAACGAATCATGAGATCAAAGGGAAACATGTGTGATTGAGACATCCTATTAAACACCCCACAAGTCTGAAATCAGACCTGCATGGGCCACCACTAAAACCTTGTCATGCCCCAGAACCAGAATACTGGAGAGCGGGGGAATGACTCAGCCAGCTACGTATTATGGGTAGATGAATACCGTATAATACGATCAATGCTGTCTACAAGACGAGGGGGTGCATACTACATGAAAGTCTCACTATGGTCACTTCACATCTATTGTCTCCATCATTCAAACAAGAAACAAAAATAGAGAACATATAAGATAAAGCAGTAAGGCGTCCCAAACGCTCAGTCAAAATGTTCTTGATATCTGGCTTTATAAAATACAGCCAGATGATGTAGTAAGTATACACAATTATTAGCAGCTGCAGTCTGACTTAGTTACAATTATGCAAAAATAGGTACAAGATAATCCGACTAACATGTCGGTGCCAAACGGCAAGGTATAAAGTATATAACAAAACGGGCGGGAAAGTAAGAAACCCACTCGAGTCCTCTGCGATCATCCTTCTAGTGTTGACCATCTTGGAGGTAGAAGTAAGCTGGATCCTCGGGGACCGGCTCTAAATCTGGCCATGCAAAACCAGAGAGGTTAGACCTCTAATAGCAAGTACCGCAAGGAAGGACGATATGAAGGACTAAACCAGTAAGTAAAAGAATATAATAATAATATTTCTCTGCTTTCCACTAGGATTCACATCACATCACGACACTTCGAACCAACCTCCCAACCAAACAAGGACAGAAGTTGGCCCGTCATATCCTGACATTCTGATCATCCCAGTTAGGTAACAGAGTAGTGCAGTACATAAACAAATCATCTTGAACGACCAATCAACTACTACGGCTTGCTAATGTGAGTTCCAAGTTATCCTAGAATTATACAATAGGGATTTCTCAGTTCTTACTATGCGCAAGCAAGGCTAGTTTACCCAGTCAATCAATTGTGCTAATCATGAATTAGACGAGTCCCAGCGGGACGCCCGTCATTAATATACAATATTCAATAGATAATATAACCAGATATTGCTCCCTGCCCGTGTGACAGATTTTCAGTATCTGTGGGGACAAACCGGCCTGTCGGGCACTACTAGTCCCAAGAGGTCTTCCATGTAAGAACTCGGGAATCCATTCTCTCCATGCAATCATTATTTTATTTAACTTAATAGTCTCTACGTTGAGCGAAGTACCATGCCGTGGATCATGGTCATTCAGAATGAGTACCTTCGTACGGGGTACGATATGTACAACTCTACAATGATACCAGTACGGTGCGGTCAGGTTGTAGGTCTTACATAGCGTAATGCAACAATCAAAACTAACTACGGAGTAATCATGCCTTGACCATAAAGTATACATGCTTCTTTGGTAAGATAAATAAATAATAAATGAATTGAAGCTTGCATGTGCCTGTATGCCAATATTCGGGATTAGCCAGTCGATTTCAATAGTTCATAGTTCATATGAACGTGTCTCATTCATTCAATTCAAAGACGACTAGCCAGTCTCTTAGTTCCAACTAGAAACGCATGATCAATTATTAATCAAGGTCACAATCATTATCAATGGTGACAAGGCATGAAAGTCAACTAGTATTCAGTGGGGTCGAGTCTACAACTCTCAGGGTTTAATTCCAGTCAATCGGGGTATCTATAACTCAATTTACGACACATGGTATATCCCACGTAACAATCTATATTTAACAGAAATATTAACATATCATGATTATATCAAGTTTATGCCAAAAGACGTAAGGATATAAAATGGACGTTAAATATCTAATAAAATATCAATATACAGGGCTATAGAAAATCCAGGGTAAGCAGGCCACGCTCATGTCAGCCTACGCTCAAGTCAGCCTACGCTCAAGTCAGGCTACGCTCAAGTCAGCGTACGCTCAGGTCAAGCTACGCTCAAGTCGGCATACGCTCAGGTCAGCATACGCTCAGGCAAGCTAGCGTATGGACCCCATACGACTCCTTACTATCCAAGCTAGCGTACGCAAGTCATACGCTTCCAAAAGGCAGCGTATGAACTCCATACGACTCCTTACTATCCAAGCTAGCGTACGCAAGTCATACGCTTCCAAAAGGCAGCGTATGAACTCCATACGACTCCTTACTATCCAAGCTAGCGTACGCAAGTCATACGCTTCCAAAAGGCAGCGTATGAACTCCATACGACTCCTTACTATCCAAGCTAGCGTACGCAAGTCATACGCTTCCAAAAGGCAGCGTATGGGTCAGGCTACGCTCAAGTCATATGCTTCCAAAAGGCAGCGTATGGGTCAGGCTACGCTGCACTAAAAAGCGCGTGTAGCTCAGTGACGCAAGCTAAAAAGCTCGCGCACTGCTCACTGTCTTCTCCAAAACAGCAAGAACTCCATAGTTGCACCCAAGGCTTCAAAAGTCTATAACTTGGTCAAAACAAGTCCAAATCCAACTTTTTAAAGGTCAAATTTGGGTAGAATGAAATTCTCTACAACATGGGACCATCAAAACTTGCAAACAAAGAAGTTTGATAGATCAAAACCACCAAAATCCGAAAATAACTTATTCTAGATCTACAAAAATCAAGACTTCGAAATAAAAAATGTCAAGTTCTAAACTCTCTTAGAATCACAAGGGGAAGGGAATGGAACCATAAAAATGGGTCCTCATGAAGAAGCAAGATGTACTTGCCTATGGGTTTGGTAGGTGGAGAGAGTAATGAGGAAGAAGAGTAATGGTGAAGGAGAGTAATGAAGAGAGAGAGAGAGTTTGGGGGCTTTAAATGGAAGGGGTGGTGGTAGGTGGGTTCGGTTCATGTTGAACCAACACACCCAAAAATAAACCAACCTAGGCCAAACCTAAAGTAAGCTAAAGCAGAGAATAAAAGCAGGAAGTAAAATGCAGAAATAAAATTGCAGAAATATTAATAGCGTGAATTAAAGGAATTAAAATATAGAACAATACATGATAAATATTAAATAAATACATTTAAGCAGTACATGCATTTAAAATACGTATTCTGGGAACGGGGAGTGACATCTCTACCCTCCTTAGAAAAATTTCGTCCTCGGAATTTCAAATCCAAGCAGGATAGGAATATCAAAACTAAGCTAATCTTGGTACAAGAAACTTTGAGCAAGCAATTATTCTTCAATGTTAACTAGCAGATAACATATCTATATTAACAATCTACGACATCACGTAGTTCTATCCATAGGGTGACAAGCATGAGGAGCTAATACAATCAAGGTATGCAGAAAGAGATATACCTTGTGAGTCAAACAGATGTGGATACCGTGATCGGATATCATCCTCACGTTCCCACGTTGACTCTCCCAAAGAGTGATGACCCCAAGCAACCCGGACAAGGTTAATTATTCGATTCTTGAGTATCTTCACTCTTCGGTCCAAGATGGACACAGGCTGCTCCTCGTAAGACAAGTTGGTACCAACAACCAACTCAGAATGATCAAGGATATGGCTTGGGTCTAATACATACCTTCGCAACTGAGATACATGAAATACGTCATGTACCTCTCGTAACGAAGGTAGAAGGGACAAGCGATAAGCAACATTGCCTACCCTATCAAGGATAACGAATGGTTCTACGTATCGCGGACTCAACTTCCCGCGAGCGCCAAATCTAATGACCCCATGGGTAGGTGAGATCCGTAAGAATACGTGGTCCCCAACAGAAAACTCTAGCGGCCTACGATGCTGGTCCGCCCAATGACGATGCCGATCCTGCGCAACACGAAGTCGCTCTCTAATTCTTTTAACCAATTCAACCGTCTGGATAATCATTTCTGGGCCTAGCATCTTCCTTTCTCCGATATTATCCTATGCTAGTGGCGATCTACACTTCTTACCATATAGTGCCTCAAATGGCGCCATCTGGATACTGGCTTGATAACTGTTGTTGTAGGAAAACTCAACTAAGTGCAGGTGGCTTTCCCAAGATCCTCCAAAATCTAGGGTACAAGTCTCGATTTACGTGCCTCCAAACTCAACTAAGTGCAGGTGGCTTTTCCAACTTCTTACCATATAGTGCCTCCAAAATCCTCGGTCTACGTACATGTCTCGATTTACGTGCAAGTCCCATTCCTGTTCACCTCAATATTCGTACCATCTTGATTTTCGTGCACGTCTCGATTTACATGTACGTCTCAGTTTGCGTGTCCGTATCAATTTTTGTGTATATCTCGAGTTGCATGTACGTTACGTTTCTTACTGGCCTCGATCTTTGTAACATCTCGACTCTCGTGGGCGTCTCGGTTTACGTGTCCGTGTCAACCCACATACCTCGGTTCTTGTACCAGATCCCTGTACTGCTAACGGGACCCATACGGTATAGCCTTCTGCCATCTTTGTGCTTCATGTTGTTATGTTATTATTTAATTCTAATAATTGTTTATTGCGTGTTCTTAGGACCTCGATGGGCGTGCCACCTTGGTTCGCGATCGTTGAAGACTTGCTTACCAAGCCGAGCCCTCTAGGCAAGTATCCCTTGTTTATCGATGGGTCTTTCCCTCTCTTCTGGATTTTATTGTATTTTAATTAATTGTATTTATAATATATAACCATGTGTAGTGTAGCATATTAGTAGAACTGCCATGATGATAACTTATGATAGCTTGGTTCGATACCGGATTAGGCCGTATCGGACAACTCGGATGGGTCATCCACACCTCTGTGGATGCGAGCACGACTCACGAGTATGGATTGTCCCCATATGCCCCGTGTCCGACTTGCGGTCGGGTGACGACTTTGGCTAGCTATTTCTGTGACTGTATTTATGGCTTGGATAATATTGTGGGTCCGTGATGCGCCCTGTATGGCGATTCTTGTTGCATGTGTTGGCTTAGCGCCCAGTATGCATCATAGTGCTGCTAGAGGCCGAGACTTAGTATTCTCGTCTATGGTTTAGTTTCCAGTATGCATGGTAGCGCTGCTGGAAGCTGAGACTTAGTGTTCTCAGCCTGCGATTCTGCGACGGGTTACGTCAAGTGGATTTAGCCCCAATTTGCTGGGAGCTCCCGTCCAGAATACAGAGGAGATTCTGCTAAATTTTTTCCAGAATTCCCGATCGGGAATTTGGTTCGAAGAATTAGGCAGAACCATTCCTTTGGTTTGTTGATCTAGACTCGTGCTTACTTATTTTGGACATAGTAGCCTGATTCCAGTACTTGCTAGGTAGACTCCTGACTAGACTAGTCGCCTAGCTCGTGACATGTCTTGTCCATCGAATAGCGTAAAGAGTGCAGTTCTACTCGGGAGACGGTCTGCAACCCTGGTCCGTGTTTGGTTTAAGGGTTGTGGATCTGCTTCAGAGCGGTTCATACAATCCTTGCCATTTTCGGTGGTATAATTAATAGTCTCTTGTCCCCCCCGACCATTCTTTCTATGAGTTATCCTAGTCTAGCCAGCTAGGACTGATAGTTGTCCTATGTATCGAGATTTGTGATTTTTGGATATATCTGAGGATTGAGTATTATGGAGAGTATGATCTCGAGATATTGATTGATAGACTCACGTGGATTCTTGGATAGTGTTGTTATTTCTTTAGATGATGTTCAAATTTGATCATATATGACTATGTAGATTCTTGGATTTTGATGATCGCAAATATTTTGCGAAACGAGGAGAATATTAAGGGTATTATTATATGATTTTTACTCTACTTCCCAAGTGCCCTAAACCTGGTTTGTTTGCTATATCTTGGTAGTGGTGAGACTTGTTTGATGATAGCTTGTGATCATTGATTCAGAGGATTCTTGTGAGCTAGAGGGTCTAGCATTTTTTATAGTGATGAGCTTGGTATTTGGTGATTATCTTTCTTGACGTGATATTCACTCCATCGTGGATGAGAGACTCCTGATAGATCGATCCGGTGGATAGACCGACTTGATGATTAGAGCTGTAGGCTCCCTTGTATACTTGATAGGATATTATAGTAGAAATCCCGACCATGTACTTGACCTGATATCCATGCCACGATGTGGGCAGATGACTTCTTGTGACTGGCTGATTTGATCTTGTTTTTGATATGACTACTTGTATCCGTAATATAAGTCCATCTTACCCTTTGAGGTACTGGCCCTAATTTTGTACTACGGTGCTCCTTGTCTACTAGCACTTGAGGTGCTACTTCCATGATTATATGGCATTACAGTGCCATCTTGATATTCTAGCTATATTATATGATTACATATACGGGTACCTTGGTAGTTGGCCTTTAGTCTTAGCGTGGTCCAGATTACTTGCTTGCTTGCTGCATAACACTAAGGATGGATCACAACTGGGACTATAGGTGCCGAGGTTGATTCTTACATAACGTTCTCGTACTGAGGTACGACATCTAGGAGGATGATCATGTGACCACTGCATGTGATTTCGGATAAATGTATGGATAATCTAGGTAACTTAAACTGGTAGAAGCATTGGAAGGAAACAAAATCTCGAGATCGTACAGTACTAGCCGCTTCCCAGACATCTAGTCATGGAGTGCAGGCTGGCCGCTACGAATATTGTTACCGTCCACATTAGAGGATGGCAGTATCCAGCTACTTTACTATACCTTATATACATGTCATGCTCAGTACAGTGGCCTTACGAGGGACCGGTGGTGATATGCATAGCCCGGTGGTCTTACGAGGGACCGGTGCTCATCTAGTCTTGATATATTTGGCCCCGTTAGCTTGCTAGATCGGCAAGATCTGAGGATTCCTATATTATATTGTTGGGATAACCCAACCTCCACCTAGACAACCGAAGACATTTGAGTGGCTGCTTATTCATCTAAATTACATGGATTGCTGCTTGCTAAGCTGGCTAGCCCGTAACGCTGCCCCGGCATGGTAATTCATTCCCATATTCTTGTTTGATATAGGGGTGGATTACTGTTACATTGACAGACTACGAGTTTCGGTTGGCGATGCAGGTATTATTGGATGTTAGAAAGATTGTGATGATTGTTGGTTATTTAGCTGTATTAGTTGTATATTGTTATCGTGCGTTGGTACCATACGATCCCTATCACCCTTTTTACTGTTCATATATGCTCTCCTGCTTCATATTTTATCCTGTTGGCTTTTCTTCGTCCGTCCTTGAGCCTTCCTTTTTGGTACTTGCTACGGTTGGCCTGACCAACCCTGGATTGTTCCCAGATTTCCAATGACCGACCCTATAGATCTTCTAGACTTGACTTGGAGGATGTGCTACAGTTCTCGACCATGCTATAAACTGTGGGAATGTATACTCATCTACACTATTATCATGTACTGTAGATTTCCTGATTATCCTATGAGTATTTCCTGTCTTCTATATGATTCTCTCTCTTGCTGATTATTTTTTTGTGATTGACTGTGGATATGAGATCGGATTTAGGCCATAAAATGATTGCATGCTAGGATACCCAGCAAGATTGACAGCCGTCATCGCCGTATAACATATTCGTACCTTATACGGTGTAGCTGGCCGACGTCCGTTCCCGTATTTTGGTACTGGGGGTGACACGATTTTAGTGGTGGTGCATACAGGTCTTATTTTGAGATATTGTTGGGTATCACATGATTATTGATCCAGTCCACTATTTTTTGGTATTTCCACTTGTTACACTTGTCCTTCGCTCACTTAAACTCGTGAATTGGTCATCATCTCTAACTGGACCTATCTTGCTTGGCTATGTCTTATTCGTTGTTATCTACCCCTAATCCTTGTTCGATAGATATGGTCATATAGTTGGCCATGTCGATCACCTTATCAGACAAGACGTTGTCTTGTCTCCATTATTGGGTTACTTGATTTTCTATTTTGGGTTCTGTACTCTCTACCGATGCATCCCCTTGTTTGATTCTCTTGTTATCCAAATTCGTGCGTTGACTTCGTGTTGACTTAGTATCATTATCGCCCTCTTTGAGCGTTGGCTTGATTATTGTAGAAGGAAGATTTCATCAGGACTCTGAGATTTGATATTTTAACATTTGTTGAGTATCCAAGGGATATTCTTGTATCAATTCAGCTCCCTTGATTCCGGACAGTTCTGCACTCATGATTATCTGTTATAGATATTATTTTGATTATAGATATACTCTCTATATAGTATATTTTGCATGTATTTTGGATATGGAGTATTTTCCTAGAAAACTATCTTATGGTTATTATTGAAGGTATTTTGATGTATATTATGATTCACCTAGATTTTGATTATTTTTCTAGAACTATCGTGTAATATTGTTAGATGTTTTATGATTTCAGTGAATTGGACATTTGGGTTATGGATTTGATTCGTTTTGGGTATTTGTCAAGAGTACCGGGTGACCCTAGTATACCTTGACGGCGTGGTAACGAAAGTTACAGCCGCTCGATTATAGTGTCATGGTGAATTTTTTGCAGCCATTCCGGATGGCGTGGCAGGGAATGACTATGGCACACATTTTGTGGATATTAGAAAACTACGGTCGTCGGTTCGAGACAGATATCCTGTATTTTATAATTTTATACAAATTTTCATCCAGTGGGGAATTCAGGTTTTCTGACATTATTTTCGATATTTTGTACTTGTTTTGATTTATGGAGTTATTTCGTACATGTGAGATTTTGATTTTTCGAGATTCTTTCGGTGTTTTGGATTTACCTTACAAGTTGATTTGTGTAGTTAGACATTATTTCTTTGACGTTTTCATATGGAGATTTTGTTCATTTCTACTTGCATTGCTTGATTTCTGTTAGGTGGGCAGAATTTTCATGATGTATATATGTACTAGTTTTGAAAAATCTATTATAAATTATTTTAAAATTTCGAGGACGAAATTTTTGTAAGATGGATAGGATGTCAAATCCCTATTTTAAAAATAGGTATATGATCCTATTTTGTATTTAGGTGATTTTCAAATTTTGGATTTGTTTAAATTTTATTTATCTCCTGGACTTGGATTGGTCTTAGTTGTTTGATATGGTTAGCTTATTGATATTGTTCCCATTTTATTAGTATCATTATTATTTTTTTATTTCTTTTCCTATATCTACCCCTCCCCAAATAAACCCTAACCCAAACCCTCACTCCCCTCTCTCACTCAGCCGCCACCACCCCTCACATTTCTCTTTTCCTCTCTCTCTCTCTTCTCTCTCTTTCCTCTGTGGAAGCCAGCCCCCTCCCTCTTTTTCCTGATCTCACATCTCTCTCTCCCTCTCTCGTCTCTCTCTCCATCTCTCGATCCCACCCCCTCTCTCGTCCCCCTCTTCCTCGAGCTCTTGCTTACCCCCGCGTCCGGCCCTGCCAGCTCCGTTGTGGCCACGCCCCCAGCCACCATCAACACTACCATCACTCCCGCCACCACCAGCACCACTACCACCGTTGCCATCTCCACCACCACCATCTCCTCCGCGGCCTTCGGCCCCCTCCGTCGACCTCCACCCCCATGGCCGCCGCCACTCTCATCGCAGCCACCACCATTGTCGGCGTCTTTATCTACTCCGTCTCCCCCTTGCTGCTGTCGTTCGTCCCCTCCTTCGGGGCCCAACCGAACCCGGTGAGCTCCTCCTTTGCGCCTCTCCCTCTTCTCTTCAGTCCGGCTAGCCATCGAGCTTCGCTGGCCGTGCCAGCCTCGAGTGGCGGGACAGCCATAGGCCCCATACTGCTTGAGCAGTGAGCCGGCCTCAGGTAGCGTGTTCCCCGGGCCACGTGCCTTGGATCACGTGCACTCGATTCGCGTGTTCTCTTGTTTCCCGTGCTTCTCGGGATGTGTGCCTCAATTTGTGTGTCGTCCTATTTTTTATACCATCTCGATCCACGTACTACCTTGGGCAGCGGGACGCCTCGAGCCTCGTGCTACCTCGAGCAACGTGCTATCTCGGTTTGCACATTATCTCGTTTTAGTGTCCCAACCTTTGTGTCCATCTCGATTTTTGTGCCGCTCTGATTTGCGTGCTGCCTCGGTTGCGTGCCACTTTGGACTCCGTGTCGCATTGATTTGCATGCATGCCTCAATTTGTGTGTCACGATGATTCATGCATCATCTCGATATTCGTAATCCCTCGGTCTACGTATATATTTCGATTTACGTGAACGTCCCGTTCCTATTCACCTCGATATTTATGCCATCTTGATTCTCGTGTACGTCTCGATTTACATACACATCTCGGTTTGCGTGCCCGTATCGATTTATGTGTGCATCTCGATTTGCGAGCACATTATGTTTCTCTTCTCGTTGGCCTCGATCTTCGTATCATCTCGACTCTCGTGTGCGTCTCGGTTTACGTGTTCGTGTCGACCTGCTTACCTCGGTTTCTTTGCCAGATCCCTGTACTGCTTACGGTTCCCACATGGTATAGCCTTCTGCAATCCTTGTGCTTCATGTTGTTATGTTATTATTTAATTCTAATAATTGTTTATTGTGTGTTCTGAGGACCTCGATGGGCGTGCCACCTTGGATCGCGATCGCCGAAGACTTGCTTACCTTGCCGATCCCTCTAGGCAAGTATCCCTTGCTCATCGATGGCTCTTGCCCTCTCTCCTGGATTTTATTGTGTTTTAATTAATTGTATTTGTAATGTATAACCATGAGTATGTATCATATTACTAGAACTGCCATGATGATAACTTAGGATAGCTTAGTTCGATACCGAGTTAGGCCATATCGGACAACTCGGATGGGTCATCCACACCTCCGAGGACATGAGCACGACTCACGAGTATAGATTGTCCACATATGCCCCGTGTTCGACTCGCAGTCGGGTGACGGCTTTGTCTAGTTATTTCTGTGACTGTGTTTGTGGCTTGGATAAGACTGTGGATCCGTGATGCGCCCTGCATGGCGATTCTTGTTGCATGTGTTGGCTTGACGCCAAGTATGCATCGTAGTGCTGCTGGAGGCCAAAACTTAGTATTCTCGGCTATGGTTTAGTTTCTAGTACGCATGGTAGCGCAGCTGGCAGCTGAGACTTAGTGTTGTCAGCCTACGATTCTGTGGCGGGTTACGCCGAGTAGATTTAGCCCCAATTCGCTGGGAGCTCCCGTCCAAAATACAAAGGAGATTCTGCCAATTTTTTTCCAGAATTCTCGGTCGGGAATTTGGTTCGAAGAATTAGGCAGAACCATTCCTTTGGTTTGCTGATCTAGACTCGTGCTTACTTATTTTGGATATAATGGCCTGATTCCCGTACTTGCTAGGTAGACTCCTTACTAGACTAGTCGCCTAGCTCTTGACATATCTTGTCCGTCGGATAGCGTAAGGAGCACGGTTCCACTCGGGAGATGGTCTACAACCTTGGTCCTTGTTTGGTTTAAGGGTTGTGGATCTGCTTCAAAGCGGTTCATGCAATCCTTGCCATTTTTTGGCGGCATAATTAATAGATTCTTGTCCCCCCACCCGACCATTCTTTCAAGGAGTTATCTTAGTCTAGCTAGCTAGGACTGATAGTTGTCCTATGTATCAGGATTTGTGATTTTTGTATATATCTAAGGATTGAGTATTATGGAGAGTATGATCTCGATATATTGATTGATAGACTCATATGGATTCTTGGATAGTGTTGTTATCTCTTTTGATGATGTTCAAATTTGATCATATATAACTATGTGGATTCTTGGATTTTGATGATCACAAATATTTTGCGGAACGAGGAGAATATCGAGGGTATTATTATATAATTTTTACTCAACTTCCCAAGAGCCCAAAACCTGATTTGTTTGCTATATCTTGGTAGTGGTGAGACTTGTTTGCTGATAGCTTGTGATCATTGATTCAGAGGATTCTTGTGAGCCAGAGGGCCTAGCATTATTTATAGTGATGAGCTTGGTATTTGGTGATTGTCTTTCTTGATGTGATATTCACTCCATCGTGGATGGGAGACTCCTGATAGATTGATCCGGTGGATAGATCGACTTGATGATTAGAGCAGTAGGCTCCCTTGTATACTTGATAGGATATTATAGTAGAAATCATGACCATGTACTTGACCTGATATCCATGCCACGATGTGGGCAGATGACTTCTTGTGACTGACAGATTTGTCCTTATTTCTGACATGACTACTTGTATCTATAATATAAGCCTAGCTTACCCTTTGAGGTACTGGCCCTGATTTTGTACTGCGGTGCTCCTTGTCTGCTGGCTGTCATGACCCGGTCCCAATTTCTTGGGTCGAATCGGATCATGCCCAGCCTGCACCGTTGTTGAGACGGCGACAGTAAGCTGTATCACTCATGCAGGTAATATCAACAACACAAGTACATTTGTCACAACTGTTCTATTCGGAATTTGAAACTTTGTTTAATAAAATATTCAGAAGTACAACTGTGAAAGGAAATACCGAAATAAAACTACAAACTCCAAATAAAGAAGAAAATGCATAAAGGAAGAACTATCTAAACATCAGGTTCAGCAGTCCCAGGATCAGCGTCCTCCAGAGACGGCTCCGGTACCGTCGCAGAGAACCGGATCGTAGTAGCTATTATAGTATAGCTCGTCATCCTCAGTGTTACCTAAAATTTTGTCTCCAGTCAGGAGGGAGCAAAGTACAATTACGAATATCCAATAATTCAAATAATAATTTGAAATTTGCAATGTTAAACAATTTGAAATACTTTAACAATATTTTTCACAATTCTACAATTGAAAACAATGTGTTTTGAGTAGGTAACGAACTATGACCGGCTTGGGATGATTCAATTATATCCTAATGATACGGTCCGGCCTATCCTCGTGTATAGGAGGAATCAGCTCGCACAATCAATGATGCAATATAGGGGTATTGGTCATAGACGCTACACTACTCCCCCAATATCCCGAGTCAATCAGATTCAATCAATGAGTCAATATTCGAACTCTAGGAGAGAGTTCCGTATAGCAATGTGGTTTAAAATTGCAATAAAATAATTACTAGATAAATTACCAAATAGACATAACTGCACTTGCCTTTGTATTAGAATGACTGGAAAGACGAGTCGGTACCGAGGTGGAAGGTCAGGTGTAACTTCGAGTTCCTACAGTTGAGAACTCGACTTAGAACCTTGAATAACCAGACTAAGTGTGCTAGTTGCAATCTCTAGTAGTAAATCCTAGTCAGGTTTTAAGTTGTATTAATTTACAGCTAACGATTACGTCGCAACTATGTGCGTTGATTAAACCGATTAATTGGATTATTTGGAAATAACACGAGAATCAATTAACTTTGGAAAACTTTGTGTTTTTGTAATACATTTATAAAAATATAGTTTTCTTTTAGTGATAAATCATGAACTAGTTATTTACTAATATTTTATCTATTTTTTAACTAGATTCGTAACTAATCAGTAAATCGCGCTCTAATCTACGATTACGCGACTAATCAAAACCACCCAAATTCACATCCACCAGAAAAAGAAAAATAAAATAAACTACGCTACACAATACAGTGGCACAGCTAATGGTCCTAGGGTGGGCTTATGCCCGATACAATTTTTTTTTACATTAAATAAGAGAAAATGACTGAAATTAAATAATTAAAGTGCAGGAATTAAATATCTAATATAAATAGCCTAAATATTAAAAATAATTAAAATGAAACTAAGAGTCTCAGACTCGGTCCATTCCTCAAAATTCGGCTAATACCACAACGTCCGGTCGGACCGGTGCGTTTGCATTTCGCCGGGGCCCACAGACCGGTACGGTCGTCGCCCGAAAATCAGTTTAAAAATTCATTTCCGAAAACCAATTTTGAAATCAACTAAATATAGTTTTGTAAAAATTTGGGCAGCACTTCCTCTATTTCGGGACAACCCAAAACTGGGAAATGCGTCACAGAAAACCTGCAAATATTCCAATCCAAAATAATCCCACAGAATAAATCCACCAAAATAATCCCAAGCCACAAAAAATAATTCCAATCCACCGAATTTCCCGAAATGTCCGGGAATCTCATAATCCAACCAAATCACACCAAAGCAACACAGGAAAATAATCTAACGCAGCTAAACGATAATATACGCAGCTAACCGGATTCCCGAGAGGGAACCGGGGGACCGATCTATCATCATCGACTTTACGGGGGACGAACTACTGTGATTAACAGGAATTACCAAATTCCGTTGGCGGGGAGCCACAGGAAAAACTTGGGGAGAGCCGAAACGACGTTCGAACAACGCTGAAATCCAGTGATAATCACGCTGTCCGGAATAAATGCCGCGAAGGACAGCGACGTTGGCAGACAGAGAGGAGAATGGGTCACCGGAGAGGCGACGGAGAAATCGGATCTGGTCAGCGGGATGCGCTGTCGGAGCGGTCGCCGGCGAGATGAACTCGGGGTGGCCGGACGAAAGGGAACGCGGCTAGGGCCGGCGGTTTCACGGGCGCCGGAGGGCGCGCTCGCCAGAGGGTTCGACCGGTTGGTCGAGGACAGCGTCGATGGGCGACGCTGGCGGATCTGGCCCGCTGCAAGCGGCGCTCAGGGGCGCGCGGCCGCGGGTGAGCGCGGACGGACAGGGAGGAGCCGCGCTGAGAGGTGACAGCGCCGGGGCGGACGGCGAAAACTTCACCGGAAGGGCGCGGACCAGAGGGCGGCGGAGAGGGTCGCGTGCGCCGGAGAAGCAGTTGCGCGGCCGGAGGGAGAGGCCATGGGGCGGCGCTCGGGGCTCGCTGGACGGCGAACGGCGGGGAGGGGCTCCGCCGGAAAAGGGGGTCGGCCGCGGGGGTCGCGCGGTGGGGCGCTGGCCGCGGGGTCTAGGGCACCGGGCGGGGAGCCGCCGGCTGGCTGCGCGTGGAGGAAGCCGCGCGGCCACGGGGAAGTGCGGCCGAGGGGGTCGCGGGCTCGGGGAGGAGCGCACGGAGAGGGGGTGGTCGTCGGCCTCGGGTCGGCGACGGGAAGATCCGACGGGGCGCACGCGGGTGGAGATCGGCGAAGGGTGGCGCTGTCGGAGGCGCGGACTCGGCCGGAGAGGGCGCCGGCGCTGGGAGGATGGGTTTGCG
Organism: Iris pallida; assembly: GCA_029216955.1. Lineage (NCBI taxonomy): Eukaryota > Viridiplantae > Streptophyta > Magnoliopsida > Asparagales > Iridaceae > Iris > Iris pallida. Next base: position 2,774,930 of record JANAVB010039212.1, on the reverse strand, counting down.
TGCGGAGGCGCGGTCGGCGGACGGCGGCGAGTTCGCCGGGAAAGGGAGATCGCCGGAGGGAGTTAGGTGGAGAAGTCGGGTTTCCTCCAGAGAAGAAGAGTGGGGAAAGGAGAGAGAGAGAAGTAGAGTTTTGATGATCCAGAACGTGGGGGTTGTGAGGTGGAGTTGTGCTTTGTGGGTTATTAAAAGAGAAGGAAGAGAAAAAGTCAGGAGGGGAATGAGTGGAGAGGAGTAATAAGGGAAGAAGTTGTGGAGTTACGGGAGAGAGTTAAGGAGGGGAGTTAGAAATGTGAAACGAGGGGTTAACAAAACGTGTGGAGAAAGAGTCCACAGGTCGGGTAGATCTAGGAAAGGGGTTTGCAGGTTGGGAAAAATGGATCGGTCTCGCGGGTTGGGCTGGGTCAGCAACCAAAAACCCAATTCTTTATTATTTAGAAAATAGTTTCAGCCCAAAATAATAATATTAATAATTATAACATTAATAATAATAACAATATTAATACTTAAAATTTAACCAAAGTTGTTATTACTATTATTATTTTTTTTTTAAAGAATGCAACTAAATTAATTATTCTAATAAAACAGACTATGGGTTTCACAACCTTCCCTCCTTAGAAAATTTTGTCCTCGAAATTAAAAGGCAGGTAGGAGAATCAAACAGGTACGGGTACTACGCCCGTAACTCAGGTCCAACAATAAAAATTTTCAAGGCAGCCGTGGATGAGACGGTTTAGGGACAAGTTTTTATTTATAATATCATCCACGCAGAAAAATACAAAAGCGAACCAAAGTACACGAGGTTGATCAGACCATCATGCACCGGTCATGATTAGACAATATATTAGTGGGTGCACCCAATAAAATATCGTCATGATCAAGCTTGATTAAAGAAATAGCTTGCAAAAATAGGCTAACTTAGCAGCGTCAGTCAAGTTTAGAATGACAAAAGGATGAGGAAATGGAGTTTAAGTGATGACTCAAAATCTAATTTTCTTCTCATCTCTGACTAGGCTTGCAACTGGTTTCTCTGGCACTGAAAAGGTTGATTCCAATCTTCAGCTCTGAATTATCCAAAATGTGACTCAGATCCGAAATGTAACGTCTGAGCTGTGACGTAGGAGACGTTGCACACTCTCAAGATTAGCTGGTAGAGCTAACTGGTACGCTACTTCCAATGTGTCTTAAACTTCAAATGGCCTGATGTACCTGGCCTCAATTTCCAGCTCCGTCAAAACTGATTGTTCCTTTGGTAGGAGAAAACTTCACCAAACGCAATTTGGTCTTCCCAAGACCTACCAAAAATCCAAGACGCAAAATCTCAATACATCTTCAAGCGTCTGGATTGACCTCTCTGATTGCTCGTCCCGCGGTACTCCATGAATCCGGTAGATGTGCTTCCCGTACCATGCTGCCCACTTCTTAGTGGATAAACCAACTTGAAGGAAAATAAAGTGTGCTGACTTAGTCAGTCGGTTTACTAAAATCCAATTGGTGCCCTTCCCTCCTTGGGAACAAGGCAATCCTTACTCAAAGTTCATTGTTATACGCTTCTACTTCCACTCCAAATTGTCCAGCAGCTTCAACAAGCCTGTTGTTCTCTTGCTAAATTCCTCATGTTGACAAATTCACCTCTAATCCTATACCTGGAATTGTCCTTCTTTATTCCATAACACCAATCAATGGAGGCATATTCCGATACATCTTATTATCTCCTGAATTTATGGAATACTGCGACTGGTGCATTTCTTTCATCAACTCGTTCCTCCGTTTGTCAGCCGATACGCAAAGTCTCGTACCATTCTTCAGAGTTCCACTGCTGATCAATTTAGAAACCCTCAAGTGTTCCTGCCAACACTTGATCTCTAAGCCTGCAAAGTGCCTCGTTTTGAAACTACGTCCTCTTGATTTTTTTTTCATCAGCCTCGAACTTCATCAATACTGAATCAGCATCCAGCTCCGTCCTTCTATCTCCAGGTAGTATAACCTCCAGTCCAAGCTTCTCGACATCTTCTAGTAGGTGCCACTCCTTGGCTAAGAACTTCGCCATCAGTATCGACCAAGTGCATCAGTGACCACATTAGCCTTACCTGAATAGTACTGCAGGTTGATGTCGAAATCCTTCATCTGCTTTAACCATCTTCTTAATCTAACATTCAACCCTTCCTGAGTGAAGACATATTTCAGACTTTGGTAGTCCGTACATATTTTCACTCCCTTTCCATAAAAATCATGCTTCCATAGCTTCAAAGATAAAGATAATTGCAGCAAATTCCAAATTAGGCATGGGATAATTCTTCTCATAAGTCTGTAGTTGCCTAGATGTGTAAGCAATTACTTTTTCCATGTTGTTGAAGAACGCAACCCAGTCCTCTTCCAGAGGCATTACTGTAAATTGAGAATCCACCGGTTCCTGCGGGTAGCGCAAGGATTTGTGTAGTGGTAAGTCTCTTCTTCAGCTCCTTAATGCCGCCTAGCAATCTTTCGTTCAGATGAACTCTTCATTCTTCCGAGTGAGCTTCGTCATCGGCTCAGCAATCTTGGCGAAATCCTTCACGAACTTCTGATAGTAGCTAGCCAAGTTCAAGAAACTTCTGAATTGAACTTGGGGTTTACCACTCTTCAACAGCAGCTATCTTCCATCGAAATTTCTTCTCTTGACAACATGGCCAATAGTCCACTTTGTCAAAAAAAAAATCCACGTTCAGATAACTTACCATAAAACTTCTTTTTCCTCAAAGTTTCTAAAACTTCCTCAGATGTTCTTCATGCTCTTCTTCAGTCTTCGAATATATCCCAGAATGTTATCTATGGAGAAGATAAACTGATTCAAATACTTATGAAAATCTCTGTTCATGAGATTCATGAACACAGCAGAAGCATTTGTCAGTCTAACATCCTGACCAAAGAAAACTACCCATACTTGGTGTTTGAACGCCGTCTTGGAAATGTCCTCTTTCCTGACTTTGATTTGATGGTAGTCAAATCTTAAGTCAAACTTCGAAACACCCTAACTCCACACAAACAGATCAAACAGATCCTCGATCCGGACAGAGAGCACTTGTTCTTTAGTGTCTTGGTAAATGATGCACATCCGTTTATTCCATCCTTCTGGAGCACAAACAAGATAGGTACTCCCTAAGGTGAAGTTCCACTCTGAATAAATCCTAGAGCCTTCATTGATCTGGTCCTTCATCTTCTTGTCCAACTTTGGGTTGACTCTGTAACATCCTTTAGAATTTAGGGAAAGAGCCGGGGACTAGGTCAAGGGTGAATCTATGTCTAGATCTGGGATAATCCGGGGAGACTATCAGGGAAAACATCTGCCATAAGGGTGTAACTAAAAATTTCTATTCATGTGGAGAATTACAGCAAAAACTCTTATGTTTGATTTCCTTCATCCTGTTACAACTTCCAAAAAGATGATGCTATTCAGCGATTCTAGGTACTATTCTTCATGGTTCTGGCTCTTGTATGAGCAGTCTCCAACTGCTTCCTTTTCTATAAACCTCGAGTATGCATCATGCCTTATTGTAAGGGGCATGGTCTGCTGGATAGGAAGAGGGTCCCTAGGTTGTGGCCTAACAGGTGTTGCTGGGATATGAGCTCTGGTTTGATGGAAAGATAAGGGGCAGTCCTTTACCCGATGTTCAGCAGATCCACATGCCAAACATTGTCCCAAACTCTTGCGGCAACTAACGGTCTGATGACCAGGCCTCTTGCAATAGTTACAAGCCCATAGCTTCTTACGACAAGGCTGCCGAAAAGTAGAGTACTTGATGGGACCCAAATATCTTCAGGGATATCCTTCCTAGGACAAAAGTTCTGCTCTAACTTGGTTGGGGATAACTAAGGCTACATCATGACGTTCTTCATGTCTTCCCTCGTGATATTCTTCTGTTCCTGCTGGGCTTCATCTTGAGCTTTCTGGAACTCCAGGATTACTTGAAATAGGACAACCATTTGGGAGATGTTTGCTGGTACTGGTGGGGCAACAAAATGAATAATCCACCAGGAAATGCAATTCAGTTTGAGATGAGGTAGGATTCGCCAGTGTAGGAAAAACTTCACTGGATGCATTATGCGGACGGTCAAACAGCCGCGAGGGGAAAGACCCTGGGCTTGGTTGAGGAGATGGGGTATGATCCGGAGATGACACCTCATCGCCAGCAGGATTTGGTCAACGGTCATTCTCTGGATGGTTTAGGACGCACACAAGCAAGGTAGCCTACCGGTCTATAATCAAGCAAAAATATTTACTTATATATGAATCGGACCTATGTCATGACAAATTGATGTTCTAGTGTTCTAATTGTTTCTAAGTTGTTTTCCTAAGTTGTTGTTCTGACCTGCATGGGCCACCACTAAAAACATGTCACGACCCGGTCCCAATTTCTTGGGTCGAATCGGATCATGCCCAGCCTACACCGTTGTTGAGACGGCGGCAGTAAGCTGTATCACTCATGCAGGTAATATCAACAACACAAGTACATTTGTCACAACTGTTCTATTCAGAATTTGAAACTTTGTTTAATAAAATATTCAGAAGTACAACTGTGAAAGGAAATACCGAAATAAAACTACAAACTCCAAATAAAGAAGAAAATGCATAAAGGAAGAACTATCTAAACATCAGGTTCAGCAGTCCCAGGATCAGCGTCCTCCAGAGACGGCTCCGGTACCGTCGCAGAGAACCGGATCGTAGTAGCTATTATAGTATAGCTCGTCATCCTCAGTGTTACCTAAAATTTTGTCTCCAGTCAGGAGGGAGCAAAGTACAATAACGAATATCCAATAATTCAAATAATAATTTGAAATTTGCAATGTTAAACAATTTGAAATACTTTAACAATATTTTTCACAATTCTACAATTGAAAATAATGTGTTTTGAGTAGGTAACGAACTATGACCGGCTTGGGATGATTCAATTATATCCTAATGATACGGTCCGGCCTATCCTCGTGTATAGGAGGAATCAGCTCGCACAATCAATGATGCAATATAGGGGTATTGGTCATAGACGCTACACTACTCCCCCAATATCCCGAGTCAATCAGATTCAATCAATGAGTCAATATTCGAACTCTAGGAGAGAGTTCCGTGTAGCAATGTGGTTTAAAATTGCAATAAAACAATTACTAGATAAATTATCAAATAGACATAACTGCACTTGCCTTTGTATTAGAATGACTGGAAAGACGAGTCGGTACCGAGGTGGAAGGTCAGGTGTAACTTCGAGTTCCTACAGTTGAGAACTCGACTTAGAACCTTGAATAACCAGACTAAGTGTGCTAGTTGCAATCTCTAGTAGTAAATCCTAGTCAGGTTTTAAGTTGTATTAATTTACAGCTAACGATTACGTCGCAACTATGTGCGTTGATTAAACCGATTAATTGGATTATTTGGAAATAACACGAGAATCAATTAACTTTGGAAAACTTTGTGTTTTTGTAATACATTTATAAAAATATAGTTTTCTTTTAGTGATAAATCATGAACTAGTTATTTACTAATATTTTATCTATTTTTTAACTAGATTTGTAACTAATCAGTAAATCGCGCTCTAATCTACGATTACGCGACTAATCAAAACCACCCAAATTCACATCCACCAGAAAAAGAAAAATAAAATAAACTACGCTACACAATACAGTGGCACAGCTAATGGTCCTAGGGTGGGCTTATGCCCGATACAATTTTCTTTTACATTAAATAAGAGAAAATGACTGAAATTAAATAATTAAAGTGCAGGAATTAAATATCTAATATAAATAGCCTAAATATTAAAAATAATTAAAATGAAACTAAGAGTCTCAGACTCGGTCCATTCCTCAAAATTCGGCTAATACCACAACGTCCGGTCGGACCAGTGCGTTTGTATTTCGCCGGGGCCCACAGACCGGTACGGTCGTCGCCCGAAAATCAGTTTAAAAATTCATTTCCGAAAACCAATTTTGAAATCAACTAAATATAGTTTTGTAAAAATTTGGGCAGCACTTCCTCTATTTCGGGACAACCCAAAACTGGGAAATGCGTCACAGAAAACCTGCAAATATTCCAATCCAAAATAATCCCACAGAATAAATCCACCAAAATAATCCCAAGCCACAGAAAATAATTCCAATCCACCGAATTTCCCAAAATGTCCGGGAATCTCATAATCCAACCAAATCACACCAAAGCAACACAGGAAAATAATCTAACGCAGCTAAACGATAATATATGCAGCTAACCGGATTCCCGAGAGGGAACCGGGGGACGGATCTATCATCATCGACTTTACGGGGGACGAACTACTGTGATTAACAGGAATTACCAAATTTTGTTGGCGGGGAGCCGCAGAAAAAACTTGGGGAGAGCCGAAACGACGTTCGGACAACGCTGAAATCCAGTGATAATTACGCTGTCCGGAATAAACGCCGCGAAGGACAGTGACGTTGGCAGACAGAGAGGAGAATGGGTCACCGGAGAGGCGACGGAGAAATCGGATCTGGTCAGCAGGGTGCGCTGTCGGAGCGGTCGTCGGCGAGATGAACTCGGGGTGGCCGGACGAAAGGGAATGCGGCTAGGGCCGGCGGTTTCACGGGCGCCGGAGGGCGCGCTCGCCAGAGGGATCGGCCGGTTGGCCGAGGACAGCGTCGATGGGCGACGCTGGGGGATCTGGCCCGCTGTAAGCGGCGCTCAGGGGCGCGCGGCCGCGGGTGAGCACGGACGGACGGGGAGGAGCCGCACTGAGAGGGGACAGCGCCGGGGCGGACGGCGGAAACTTCACCGGAAGGGCGCGGACCAGAGGGCGGCGGAGAGGGTCGCGTGCGCCGGAGAAGCAGTTGCGCGGCCGGAGGGAGAGGCCGTGGGGCGGCGCTCGGGGCTCGCTGGACGGCGAACGGCGGGGAGGGGCTCCGCCGGAAAAGGGGGTCGGCCGCGGGGGTCGCGCGGTGGGGCGCTGGCCGCGGGGTCTAGGGCACCGGCCGGGGAGCCGCCGGCTGGCTGCGCGCGGAGGAAGCCGCGCGGCCACGGGGAAGTACGGTCGAGGGGGTCGCGGGCTCGGGGAGGAGCGCGCGGAGAGGGGGTGGTCGTCGGCCTCGGGTCGGCGACGGAAAGATCCGACGGGGCGCACGCGGGTGGAGATCGGCGAAGGGTGGCGCTGTCGGAGGCACGGACTCGGCCGGAGAGGGCGCCGACGCTGGGAGGATGGGTTTGCGTGCGGAGGCGCGGTCGACGGACGGCGGCGAGTTCGCCGGGAAAGGGAGATCGCCGGAGGGAGTTAGGTGGAGAAGTCGGGTTTCCTCCAGATAAGAAGAGTGGGGAAAGGAGAGAGAGAGAGAAGTAGAGTTTTGATGATCCTGAACGTGGGGGTTGTGAGGTGGAGTTGTGCTTTGTGGGTTATTAAAAGAGAAGGAAGAGAAAAAGTCAGGAGGGGAATGAGTGGAGAGGAGTAATAAGGGGAGAAGTTGTGGAGTTACGGGAGAGAGTTAAGGAGGGGAGTTAGAAATGTGAAACGAGGGGTTAACAAAACGTGTGGAGAAAGAGTCCACAGGTCGGGTAGATCTAGGAAAGGGGTTTGCAGGTTGGGAAAAATGGATCGGTCTCGCGGGTTGGGCTGGGTCAGCAACCAAAAACCCAATTCTTTATTATTTAGAAAATAGTTTCAGCCCAAAATAATAATATTAATAATTATAACATTAATAATAATAACAATATTAATACTTAAAATTTAACCAAAGTTGTTATTACTATTATTTTTTTTTTAAAGAATGCAACTAAATTAATTATTCTAATAAAACAGACTATGGGTTTCACACTGGCACTTGAGGTGCTACTTCCATGATTATATGGCATTACGGTGCCATCTTGATATTCTAGCTATATTATATGATTACCTGCATGAGTACCTTGGTAGTTGGCCTTTACTCTTAGCATGGTCAGGATTGCTTGCTTGCTTGTTGCAAAATACTAAGGATGGATCACAACTGGGACTATAGGTGCCGAGGTTGATTCTTAGTTAGCGTTCTCATACTGAGATACGACATCTAGGAGGATGATCATGTGACCAGGGCATGTGATTCCGGATAAATGTATGGATAATCTAGGTAACTTAAACTGGTAGAAGCATTAGGAGGGAACAGAATCTCGAGATCCTGAAGTACTAGTCGCATCCCAGATATCTAGTCATGGAGTACAGGCTGGCCGCTACGGATATTGTTACCGTCCACATTAGAGGATGGCAGTATCTGGCTACTTTACTATACCTTATATACATGGCATGCTCAGCACGGTGGCCTTATGAGGGACCGGTGGTGACATGCATAGCCCGGTGGTCTTACGAGGGATCAGTGCTCATCTAGTCTTGATATATTTGGCCCCATTTTCTTTCTAGATCGGCACGATCTAAGGATTCCTATATTGCATTATTGGGGTAACCCAACCTCCACCTAGACAGCCGCAGACATTTGAGTGGCCGCTTATTCACGTAAATTGTATGGATTGCTGCTTGCTAAGATGGCTGGCCCGTAATGCTGCCCCGACATGGTAATTCATTCCTTTGTTCTTGTTTGACATAGGGGTGGATTACTGTTCCATTGACAGACTATGAGTTTCGGTTGGCGATGCAGCTATTATTGGATATTAGGGAGATTGTGATAATTGTTGGTTATTTAGCTGTATTAGTTGTGGATTGTAATCGTGTGTTGGTACCGCATGATCTGTACCCCCTTTTTTACTGTTTATATATCCTCTCCTGCTTCATATTTTATCCTGCTGGCTTTCCTTCGTCCGTCCTTGAGCCTTCCTTTCTGGTACTTTCTACGGTTGACCTGAACAACCCTGGATTGTTCCCAGAATGTCAGTGACCGAACCTGTGGATATTTCAGACTTGACTTGGAGGATGTGCTACAGTTTTCGATCATGCTAGAAACGGTGGAAAGGTATACTCATCTATATTATTGTCATGTACTATAGATTTCTTGATTATCCTATGAGTATTTTCTGTCTTCCATATGATCCTCTCTCTTGCTGATTATTTTTTTGTGATTGACTATGGATATGAGATCGGATTTAGGCCATAGAATTATTCCATGCTAGGATACCCAACAAGATTGACATGCGTCATCATCGTATAACGTATTCGTACCTTATACGGTGTAGCTGGCCGACGTCCGTCCCTGTATTTCGGTACTAGGGCGTGACATTGGACAACCCCTTCTTTACTGTCTGTAACACACACTGCCACCCCCTTCATTTAATAATCACTGTATTTCACTCACTGCACCTTGACAATAATTTAGTATTGCATTATTGCACACACTCGAATTAACACTGCATTCGATTGTACCCCTACCATATACCCCTGCATGACCCTTGAATTCATTCATTGCATACCTAAATGCATTCATGATATATGGGTTCAAATGTTACCTGACCACATGTGGTAGCCTATATGATGGCTCTGTACAGTACCCCATGTTCAACTCGTTGGTCAACCCCTACACTCCTTGTTTCTGTCCATTTGTAGATTCTTTAGTCAGTTACTGCCCTCCATTTTTTATTTCACATTCATCAACTCATGCCTGCCTATTCTTGAAGTACTCATAGTTTATTACACTCTTATTTTTACTGTCCCCAACTGGAACCTATCTGTAGAAGCATGGAATTTCACGACCAGAAATCCTATGCACCAAACACTACATGCGCCAGGGAGCTCAGACAAAATACTTGACACAGCAAAACAAAAGTATAGACATTGAAAGAGGATTTTTATTTGCATATAAAAGTCTATTACATGTCTAGAAAAGGCTGTACAAAGGAGAACTTCTACAAAAAGAAAAGACCCTAAGTCTACAGCCAGGCGCAGCAGTCATCATACGCTCTTGAACATGCGCATCTCACCATGCACTCTCAGTCAGGCGCATCCCACCATGCGCTCTCAGCCGGACGCATCCTTTCAGCAGCTCAGTTATGTGCATCCCTTCATCCTCAGTTATGTGCATCCCTTCAGCAGCTCAAATGAGGGCGGCAATCAACCCTCTAGCTGGAGGAAGAGCTCCCCAAACCGAGGAAGAAAAGAGCACCGCAAGTCAACCTGTGGCCAGAGGAGGCTTCGAAAGAGCCTCCAAAGACCAAGGAAGACCGCAATCGAAACCGCGGTAAAAGGAGCAGCTTTCAACACAACCAGAATGGGCAACACCCACTCTGACAGAAGAAAGAGCCCCCAAAGCCGCAACACCGCAATTCCGATCCGTGGCTCTTCCTGCATAATGGAGACGAGGCTCAAGCATCCCGATCTTTGGATGCAACAGGCGCCTTCCGCCTGCCTTAGAAGCCCTCGACTCTGACTTTTGGATGTAATAGTCACCTTCAAGTGCATCAATGAAGACATTGCATCGCATCTTCACCCTCGGGAGCATCTTGTCAACAGAATGTGCTCGAGTAAACAAATTTATTTCGGGAGGACGTGAGAGAACGAGAAGCAAACCCTCTCCATGCCACTATTTATAGGCCGAGAAAATCAAACCCATGTGCCAAGTGGCTGGCTCTCCGAATCCCGTGTAATGAATTTGCATTAAATGGATGAACCTGATGCTTCGAATTCAGCCAAGTCAAAAATGGCTATTTAAAGCACTCGAAGAACGTAACAGTCGCACCAAAAGATGTGTCAAGCGGAGCGGATGCGTCGGATAGACCGCGCATCACACAAACGCGTCCCTCAGCACCAAGCACTTCACAAGTATGTGCCCCCATACGGCTCCATGCGCCTAGTAGAACGCCGATCGATGTGCCCACTCAACAACCCATCACCTGTTAAGGAACATTAAATGCTGAAGTCTGACAGAGTTATCAGCACGTCCTCCGAAGACTGCAGTTGACAGCTTTTTCAGAAAATGAAGCGTCATCGACGTCAGCATCATCATTACTTCCCTCCGATGGTTACAACCACGTGGCCGCCCAACCATCTCGCATGCGCCTCAAAAGCCATACGCCTCAGACTTTTTTCTACTGAAGCTCTGCATGCGCCTCAAAAGCCATGCGCCTCAGACTTTTCTCTGATCCCTAAAGACAGAAGTAAAATCACTACTGAAGCCTCGCATGCGCCTCAAAATCCATGAGCCCCGAATGGTTCGTGACTCCCAAAGGTTACGAGCCAAAGTCTTCTCATGCGCCCAATCCCAGGCGCATCCTGCCAGATCATTCTCTACCAAATCCGAGATCTCTGAGCCATGGGCCTACGACACGTGTCCTTTGACTCGATTCATCCAAGATCTCAGCAATAAAAAGATTCTCTCCCCTGCTACGTGCCAGCCTACAACAGCAGCATGAAGAATTCAACTCCTCAATCAGGGCGTATCGTCCATACGCCTCCATCAGCAATCACCACGTGGCGTCCCCGCGTCCAGGCGCATCCTACATATGCGCGCATGAGCAGCCAGCCTGTAGACTATAAATGGAGGGATCATTTCCTTCTTCCATACGAACAGACATAGATAGACAGAGACATCGCACAACCACAGAGACAGATACAGACACTCAACGTCTTCTTCCTCTCTGCAAGCTCCTGCACCTAGAGCAACCCAGACCTTCAGAGAACCAATAACCGTCGTCAGATCGTCAACGGAGTCAACGTATTACCACTCGCTCCATCGGAACAAGGGACCCAGATAAACAAAAGTGTACTCCTAGGACTACGTCTAAGTCCTATATTGTAACAATATTCTGTTTGTATTGAAATTACATCAAAAGATTTTAATGGCAAACAAGCTGGCGACACTGCTGGGGACCTCTTTCTCCTCCACCGAGAAAGCTGTATCGCAATCCGACGATGTGAAGGTGGGCTCCTCCCACAAGACGCTGGTCGTACGCCTCAATCAACAAGCGTATGAGAAGTTCATTTCTGAAGGCAGTACGAGTCCTTCGAAGCGGCTGTCGAAGCCGAAGAAGACTCGCCAAATCTGGGTGCGCAAGGTCGGTGCCTCTTACACCACCACCGAAGGGGATGCGCCGATCCAGCCTTTCCTTCCTACTGACGTCCTCAGAAACCAAGATGCGCCCACCGATGCAGCACATCTCTCAGGAAAACGTGCAGCTGACCATATTCCCCAGCCATCTCCCTTTCAAGCGAGAAAGATGCGTCGACGGAGCAGGGGCGCAGCTAATGCCCCGCACATCACCTCCGATGTGCCACAGAAGTTATCTGTCTTTGACAGACTCACTCGCTGTAGTGGCGAAGAGAATTTGGATTCTGAGTACTACGCACCCCAGCGGCCTAGTACGAAGAAGTCCAAGGTAGCACGGGCCATGCGCCCCGAACGTGCTATGCCAGCAGTAAGCCAGAAGCATGCGCTCACAATCATGCGCGCTGCTGATGGTAAGCTGTATAAGGTCGACTCAGGTGCTTCTGTACCAGAAACGAGCCGACCTTCAAAGTCCTTGTCTCACTTGGGCGCATCTGTTGCGTTCGCAACCAAGTCGAGCGAGGTAAACCCAGTGATCTTGAACTCCCGCGCCTCCTCTGGTTGTGCGTCTGAGGTTCGTTCAAGTCACTTTAAATGTTGTTCCCCCACTATTGATCTGAGCGCCTGTTTGGTGTTGGATTAGGGGGCGCAGCATTCACTTGACCACCCCGGCACTTGGCCTTGCCATGCACCTGAAGGGGGTACGAAGGTGGCACTCTCCTCCAACGACCTGCATAACGTGATCACTCACAAACGCCGGTCAGGAGAGTCGACTGATAAGCACGATGCGCCCCTCATAGGGTACACTTGTGCTGTAGTCACCATCAACTGCTGTTGCAAGACAGCAGTCCCACCAAGACAGTCTGTGTTCCAGCGGCTGCAATCATCGACATCCCTCCGACGTTGCCTCGGGAAGAAGGTGTCAAAAAAAGAGGAGCCAGAACTAAATGTTGCTTTATGCAATGTAATCTCTAACTCCTCGTCAGTCCGAAAGACGACTGGCAATTCCTCGTCCAAGAGCCAGCCGAGGAAAACCAAGACAACCGTCTCGTCCTCCGGAGTGTTCGAAGGCACTCGGGAGAGGAAAAAGATCTTGGAGGAAGCTGGGGGTAGTCAAGCCCTTGTTGATCCTCCTTCCGAAGACGAAGGTGTCCTCCAAAGCACAGCTGGGGTGGATCTTCATCCTCGAGGTGAAGTCAGCCTTCCGGACGTAGCTAGGGGTCGTCTAGCCCCTGTGGATCTGCATCTCGAAGACGAAGAAGTCCTTCAAGATAGGACTGGGGGTAATCAGGATCTTACGGATACTTCTCCCGAAGACGAGGGTGTCCTTCAAAACATAGCTGGGGGTAGTCTAGCCCCTGCAGATCTGAGTCTCGAAGACGAAGAAGTCCTCCAGAACATAGCTGGGGGTAGCCAAGACAAAGCTCCGGGAACAACAACTCCTTTACAGGAGAGTGAGGCCGAAAGGGAAGCCTCAACCGAGCCATCCGACTCCAGCCGCGTCATGACAGTCTACATGACTGGGGGTGACACTGAGTCGGATGCGCCACCAGCAAACCTCGTCCAGCATATGGATACCCTAGAGGGAGGACTCAAAACCCTCTCTGCCTTCATGCAAACACTGACTCAAGCAGTGTTTGAGATATGGTCGGCTTTGGCCAGGGCACCGTCTACAGGTCCTGACCCAGGAGCCAATGGAGAATCAAGTGTACCCCTTCAACGGGTATCCTTGGATACGGATCGCCGCGAAGCACCTCGAACGTCGGAGCCATCAAATGTTCAACTCCAGGCGGTACCAACTTCCCCAACTCCCAGCTCCAAGGAAGACGTGGTGGAGATGATCAAGGACTTGCGCGAGCGCTTTGAGTCCAAGAATAGACAAGAGGAGCGCCAAAAGATGGGCATCCCCCAACCTTATCCCCTCGAATGGAACAAAGTGGTTTATCCTCCTAAATATAAACCACAAACATTAACGCCATACGACGGAAAGGACTCTCCGCGTCGCTATCTGACGTACTTCCAGTCTCAGATGGGACATCTTCCGAAGGAGGACGCGCTACTCACCAGCATATTTGTCGGGGCACTGAAAGGAGTGGCGTACGACTGGTACTGCAGCCTCCCCGACAATTCCATATCTTCCTTCGATGACTTGACACGCCTTTTTCTCGACCGTTTCTATGACGGCGGGAAGGACATGACAATGGCGTCCCTCATAGAGATACGCCAGAAGGAGAAGGAAACAGTTCGAGTATTCATCGAACGCTTCCGACGGGCCTGCTTCAAACTGCCCCCGGGCATGCCAGAACATGCACTCCTCTCCTCCTGCAGCATGAACATGCTGCCTGTAGTCAAACTCTGGCTCAACTCTACTCCTCCTCCCGACTGGAGTTCCTTGATCATCGAAGCAGAAGCAGCAGAAAAGAAGGCGTCCAATGCTCGCCTTCTGGGAGTTAGTTTCCCTGCCTTTGAGGACAAGGAGAAACGGCCTGCAGCCAACAACCCCGGACGAGAGACGAAGGGGAAACATGAATTGACTGTCAATGCCTCAAAATATGCATCAGCACCCACTCAAAAGCCTCCACTTGCACCTAGGCCAAAGGAGGTTTATTCCTTCAACGATGAAGACACCCTGCAACTCTTCGAGATACTGAAGCAGGGTGACAAGATCAAATTGCCGGACCCAAAGCGTCCCGACGAGATCGAAAAAGTTGACAATCCGAGGTACTGTCACTACCATCAGTTTGTCGGACACCCAACCAAGGACTGCTACGTCCTAAAAAACTACATCCAGTGCATAATCAATGCGGATGTTATCTCCGTCGACTACGAGGAGAAGACGGTTTTGGCCAACGTGGTGTCACTCCAGTTCGGCACCTTGCCGCCAACTACAACAGAAGATGGCGTCGTCCCCATCCCTAAGGTGATAATAGAGGTGGTTAACTTACCACCTACTCGTGACAACGTGAGTAGACTCACCCCGCTCACTACATCTCGGGGAGAGATCTTATGGGTTCACCCTGATCTCATCTCCGAGGTTAATCAACCTTTACCCAACAAGACATGCTGCTCAAGCACAACCGACACAACAGACCGCTGTATTATACAGGGTATATCGGTTCTGTCAAGGTGAAGCGGATTCAGATCGATCCGGGGTCTTCCCTCAGCATCATTCCGAAGACGCTGCTCTCAACACTGGGGATCCCAATGTACCGTCTGGCGCCCTCCAACACCATAATCAGTAGCTTCAATGCCAGCAAGAGTGAACCGCTGGAAAAAATACGGCTGAAGTGCCATATTGGTAACCTCATAACTGAGGTCACTTGCTATGTCGTGGACGCCGATGTCAACTACAACCTCCTGCAGGGTCGTCCGTGGCTGCATGAGTACATGGTAGTGCCATCCACACTCCACCAATGTATGAAATACGTGTCCACCAATGACATCATCCGGACGGAGTTCGCGGACATCGACCCTTTCAAGGGGTTGAAGCCTACTTCACTGATTCCAACTTGTACAAATCACCTAACGAGGAGGAAGCCAATGACGCTGACGATGAAGCAGAAACGGCAGCAGAGCCCGACATGGATCCAGAGACGATTCATGTCGCTCCTCTAAAAATTCGACTCAAAGGGAAGCCGTCTCAGACGTTGCCTCCCATGAGCATCAAGCTACCTGGAAAAGCACCAACTGCTCCAGGTAGAACATCTACTGAAGCTCCCTTGAAGATACGGCTCAAGGGAAAGCCGCCTCAAACATCGGCTCCACTTGTGGCAAAACTACAGGGGAAGGCACCAATTACTGAAGGCGCAGTTGTGGCACCCCTGAAGGTGCGTCTTAAGGGCAAGCCGCCGCAACCATCTGTCTCATCCAAGATGTTGGAGAAGGCCCACATAGCCCTCTCGGACCCCATGATCAAAGATGTGGTAGACTCTCCCGATCCAATCCCAGTACTTACAGATAAAGAGCTAGGGGAGTATATCTCTGCTTATGTAGATGCACCCTCTCTGGACAATATAATCCCGCGGGATAAAATCTCGTGTTTCATCAATAATAGAGTGTCTTTTAATTATTCTAATCTTCCACATTGGAATGTCATGTATACATTAGATAACGCTCTACGGTCGTTGCAAACACAAATAACGACCGTCCATCATGTAAATCGAGTAGTCCCGTCCCAAGGAACTTGTTTTGTAGTCCCGCCGAGAAGTCGGGACGAAGAATCCATCATCTTTGGCAAAGTTGAGCATCATCAAGACCTCCCGCCACTCGAGCCAGAACCAGATACCGGTAGAATACAAGTCTATCGGTATACGGACAAGGCAAAGTACCTCATCCAAAAGATGGATTACGACCTAAAAAGCAACAAAGGCCTGAACTACGGCAAGGGTCGACGTCTTCCTCTCCGGCTTCCAACACCTAAAGTAAAGCCGCAGGACTACTATCATCGAACTCGACGGGGGGTAGGCTATGTCACGCCACCGTCAACTCCAGAGAGTTCGGAGGCAGAAGAAGTAGAACATTCTCACTCGTCCGAAGCATCAACTTGGAATTCCGATGTCAGTATCGGCTTAGTCCTCAAGAGAGTGCTATCAGCCAACATGACATCTGCACAATCTCAAAAAGATGAAGGCGAAGACCAAACGCCAGAATTCTTCGAAGAAGAACCCTGGGCTCAATGCCTAGGAGAACAATGGGAGTCTCGTTTTGAATTACGCGAACCCCCTACCAAAGACGAGGTCGAGCAGATCGACCTTGGGGATGGATCTTCTTCCAGACCCATCTTTATCAGCAAAAGCCTAAAAGGAGAAGATCGGGAATCTTTAATCCAGGTGGCCAAAGAATATATCGATGTCTTCGCTTGGAGCTACGAAGATATGCCGGGACTTGATCCTCAGATCATGATGCATAGACTCAACATCTTACCGGATGCCAAGCCTATCAAACAACAACAGCGACGCTTTCATCCTGACATCATGAACGCTATCGATCAGGAGGTGGACAAACTCTTGACCAGCGGCTTCATCCGTGAAGAACAATACCCGGACTGGGTAACCAATGTTGTCCCTGTCACCAAGAAGAATGGGAAGATACGAGTCTGTATCGACTTCAGGGATCTCAACACTACTTGCCCAAAGGACGAGTTTCCTCTTCCAATCACCGACGTGATGATCGACAACACATGTGGCTTCGAACGCTTGTCTTTCATGGACAGGTATTCGGGCTACAACCAGATCAAGATGTTCTCCGATGACGCAAAACATACGTCATTCAGGACTCCGAAGGGGGTTTTCTGCTACACAGTGATGCCCTTCGGCTTGAAGAACGCTGGTGCCACATACCAACGAGCTATGAGCACCATCTTCCGTCAGCATCTTCGCAAAACAGTCGAATGCTATGTTGATGACATCGCAGTCAAGAGCCGTCTCAAAGGTGATCACCTACAAGACCTCAAGACAGTCTTCGATCTCATGCGAGCGCATCAACTCAAGATGAACCCCGCTAAATCCTTCCTAGGGGTATCTAGCGGAAAGTTCTTGGGCTTCATTATCACGGCGAAAGGCATTCATGTCGATCCCGAGAAGACCAAAGCCATCCTTGACATGGACCCTCCGAAGAACCTTCGAGAACTTCGAGGCCTGCAGGGGCGTCTGGTATACATCCGGAGGTTTATAGCAAACCTTTCCGGAAAATGTCAACCCTTTACCCAGCTCATGAAGAAGGGAGTCTCTTACGTCTGGACAGAGGAATGCCAAAAAGCTTTCGATGACATCAAGGCTTACTTGACGAGTCTGCCAGTCCTGGTGGCACCCGTCGCCGACAAACTATTTCTCCTCTACGTCCGTGCCATGGATCATTCCCTCGACGCTCTGCTTGCTCAGAACAACGACACAGGCTATGAGCAAGCTATCGACTACCTCAGTAGAATACTGATCTGGGCCGAACACCGGTATAATCCCGTTGAAAAGGAGTGCTTGGCGTTGGTATTTGCCATCCAGAAGACTCGCCATTATGTCTCCGGCCAGACGATTCATGTCATCTCCCGAGTCAATCCACTCAGAGTTCTCATGACGAAGCCAGGATCATTAAATTCCCGGCTAGCTACGTGGGCGATCCTGCTAACACCATACAACATGGTGTTCGTTCCACAAAAAGCCGTCAAGGGTCAGGCTGTGGCCGACTTTTTAGCTGCATACCCCATCCCGGAGTCCTCCAGACTCTATGAAGACATCCCGGATGAGGTCCAAGAATCAAACGTCACCGAAGAAAGCTCCGTCTGGCGGGTATTTTTCGATGGTGCATCAAGAACTGGCCCCAAAGGCCAAATCATCGCAGGTGTGGGGGTAGTCTTGGTCTCTCCCGATCAGCTGGTCATCCAGCGTGCCTACTCCCTTTCGAAGCCGTGCTCCAATAATGTTGTCGAGTACAACGCCCTCATCATGGGACTCCAGCTGGCGCAACAGCTGGGGGTGGATCACCTGGAAGCCTACGGCGACTCAAAACTCGTCGTTAACCAGGTCAGAGGGCAATACGAAGTTCGCCATGCAGATCTGGTTCCTTACCATGAAGTTGCATTGAACATCATTTCAACCTTCACCTAGTTCTTCATCGAACATGTACCTCATTTACAAAATCTGGAGCCTGACGCTCTGGCTGGCCTCGTAGCCTCATTAGCAGCACCCCTCGGGACTCAATACTACGTCACGGTAGTTGGTCGAGACTTGGTCTGTCCTAAAAACAACCTGTGCTCACAAGTGGCCCATGCCATGTCAACAAGTGCTGGTATTAATGTTCGAGACTGGAGGTTCCCGTTCATCGACTTTGCTGTCTACGAAATTCTTCCAGAAGACCCGAAAGAAGCCGTCTCAGTCAGGAGGCGCTCCCTTCGATTCTACTACGATTCAGCTACTAAAATGCTGTACCGACGCTCCTACGATAGACTTCTCCTGCGATGTCTGTCGAACGAAGAAGCAGCCGAAGCCCTTCGAGAAGCTCACGATGGAATCTACGGAGCCCATCAACCTGGCCCTAAGTTGCAGGATCGACTGCGACGCATGGGCTACTACTGGCCAACCATGGCCGCTGATGTTGTCGACTATGCTAAAAAGTGCCATGCGTGCCAGCTTCACGCAGACTTCATCCATACACCGTCAGAACCACTACATCCTACAGTCGCATCTTGACCCTTCGAAGCTTGGAGCATGGACATTGTAGGACCGATCACCCCTCCTTCATCGAGGGGACACCGCTTTATCCTAGCCATCACCGACTACTTCTCCAAATGGGCAGAAGCAGTTCCACTAGCGGAAGTTAAGAGCTCCAAGGTGGTCAGCTTCATCAAGCACCATGTCATCTACCATTTCGGGGTACCCCGGAGGATTATCCACGATAACATTCCTCAGTTCATCAGCCACGTTTTCAGCAGATTCTGTGACAAGAATCACATTCAAAACGTGGCCTCAACCGCCGATAATCCGACAGCAAACAGATTGGCCGAGGCGTTCAACAAGACTATCGTCAGGCTACTCAGAAAGGTCGTGTCATCCAATAAACGTGACTGGAACAAAAATCTCGGCGAATGCCTTTGGACCTACCGCACAACGGTACGGACCCCGACAGGAAATACACCATTCTCTCTGGTCTACGGGAGCGAAGCAGTACTACCTCTCGAGATACAGATACCCTCACTCCGTGTAGCAATCACAAACCAACTCACAGAAGAGGACAATCAACGTCGTCGTCTACGAGAACTGGAGGCACTTGACGAAAAGCGTCTCCTAGCTCAACAACGCATTGAACTCTACCAAGCCCGTATATCACAGGCTTTCAACAAGAAGGTCAATCAAAGGACTTTCCAAGTAGGCGACCTGGTTCTGACAGTCAGGAGGCCGATGGTGTTGACTCACAAGACACCAGGAAAGTTTGAGCCCAAGTGGGAAGGACCTTTCATCATAGAGACGGTATACTCAAACGGTGCTTACCGCCTCGCTAAACCTAATGGGGACTTGTTTATGATGCCCATCAACGGCAAGTTCCTAAAGAAGTACTACTCTTGACATCTTTTAGACATGTACTTCTATAAAGGATCAGTGGACCCAATCATCAGGGCTCACATACAATTCCCTCCCACAAAATTATATGCTTCCGGAACCCAGCTGTTCCGTGGCATCCTCCAGTAGAAGGACAACCACGTCCACATTACCTCTGAGTTGTTCCCCTACGCCCTACAAAGCGAAATCTTACACTCTGTAAGACTACGCTACCCATCATGTTTACCACGTCCACATTATCTCTGAGTAAACATCCCGTACAGACAACCCCTGCGTTGCCGTACATTGATCGCAGAACTTCCAAGTCCACATTACCTCTGAGTAGTTCCGCGTATTCCCCAGAGTCATTCATACCACGTCCATAATACCTCTGAGTAGGAAGATTCTGTCATTTGAATCCCATATTTACCACGTCCACATCACCTCCGAGCAAACATGTCGGTTCTCTCGAACTTATTATCTGTACCTAAAAACCAAGGTGCGCAAAAGATAATAGGTTCACACAAATCATTAAGTTCATGATAGCAAAAATGAACCCACCACAAAAACTTTGTATTCTTTATTTTTCAAAAAAAGAGTAAAGGATCACCCCCCAGCAAGAGTTGCAAATACACATAAAAGAAGAGACTACGATCCCTAAACATCTCCGGGGTTGGCCGAAAGCTCTTCAATCCGACGCCTCAAGTCTGTCGCTCGAGTCTCCACAGTCGCCAGGACCCGGCGTTCAGCTTCTTGATGCATCGCTTCTATGGCCTCAGGAGAAGTGTCATCCTCACGCTTCTCATCCAACTGTTGTCGCTGTTGAGCCAGGGTAAGAGCCCGGTAGGTGAAAGCTGTTTCCTCCTTCTTAAAGGCTACATGTTCAGCTTGGACACGCTCAGCATCTAATAGGAGTCAGACCCGCTGGTCCTCAAGGCGGCAAATCTGGGCATCAACCTCCGCGATACTAGCGTCCAACGCAGCTCGCAACTCCACCTTCTCCTGTATGGACTGAGACAACCGCCCCACTGCAGCTTCAATCTCAGCCACTTCGCGTTCCCAGACACTCACGGTAGCCTGATAAGAGGACTCAATCTCAGCAATCAGCTTCTCCTTTTTTGCGTCTATCAGGGCGGAGAGATCATTCCGCTGGATACGCTGAAACTCAAAAAGCAGCTGGTCCAGCTCAGTCACCGAGGCTTCCAGAATCTCGGCCATATGATCATGGCCCTGGTGGAGACGTATCAGACCGATGTGTGGAAGCGCCATAGATTTTGCCATCGCAAAACTTCTATTGGCGTTCATCACTGTCGATACACCCTCCTGCAGCATCTTGTACACTGCCTCAACGATGAATTTTGCGTACTCATCCGCATCCGCCAACACTTGTGGTGTCATGGCAGGAGTTGGAGGAGCTACCATGGAAGGCGGACCTGAAGAAGACCCGTCGATCTCAATCTGCGAGGTTTGAACATCGACCTCAGCAGACTCTCCCGCACCAGGAACTTGAATTCCGCTACCAGCGCCAGATGCCAAGAGTACAGAAGGAGTTGGGTGGGGTGTCGATATCGTCCCCCAAGTCGAAGAAGCAATAGAGGGCTCTTGCATCAGCAAGCCCTTATCCTTTCCCATCTCAAAGGGACTATCAGCATCCGGAGCTGCCTCCTCCACCACCGAGGCGTGATCGATAACCAGCGCGGAGCCTTCCTCTAGCAAGCTAACCGGATCAGCTCCCGTTTCCTGGCGGGGCACATCTTCTGGGGTCGGGCTCGGCAGACGAGTCTCCCTCGCATCATCGAATACCTCCCGGGAACCAAATTTGTCGCTATCTCCCGGTCGGCAGCCACCTCAGCCTCCATTGCTGAGTCTGGGGTAGGGCTCGGCAACGCTACAGCCGACCTCCCCGTATCATGACAAGGAGGGGAATCAACCCTCTCCTCTGTTGCAGTCACATCTGTTGCCCCCGCAACAGACTCACGCATCTCTGGAGGAACGTCTTTCGAAGACGAAGAACTCTACTCCACCTCTTCATCTAGAAGTCCCGTATCTGCTGGACCCTCAACGTCCAAGGCCCCCACGGCGGCTTGCACCATCCCGGAGAATGCTGCAACCTCAGTGTCTCTTCCGACATAGTCTGTAGATACTAAAATCTCTGCAGGAACAATATCTTCAGGATTCTCCTCCCTTGGAGACATTACCATCGGGGAATTCGCTCATCAGAGGAGCTTCCACCTCCTTCGGTTTACTGACACCCGGTTTTGAAACACTGGTCTTCTTCTTCGACGATCCCTACAAAAAAAAAACACAGATCACCAAAATGACAAGATGAGCCAGATTGCGGAGGACTCTTTACCTCAGCAGGGACTGATTCCATTGACGCAGCCTTTGGAGTCGTCACTTTCCTCGACCTTTTCGGTACAGACGAACCGGCTTCTGCGTCAGCCCGCCTCTTCCCAGTAGGGGGATCAATCACTGATACTACAGCAGCAGCCCGATATCCCGCCAGCTCTGGTAGACGATATGACCGAGCCGCCACCAACATATTCGTCGTAGCCTCTAGCTGAGTTCCAATGATAAAACTGGTCTCTCTATCATAATCAGGAGACACAGTATTCATGGTGCAATACAGCTTAACGGCTGAATACAGGATCTGTGGCCGAGAGTTGCGAACTGGCGTAGTAAAACGAACACCAGTGCACCCGGCATTGTAATATTGCCAGCCCCGGGCTCCGTCCAGCAAACTCCCGGCAAACCCCAGACTGTTATTGGGATTCCGTAACATTAGCTGGGTATAGCCAAACTTTCGAACAAATCGGCTTGGCAGATAGGGCTCCAGATAACACCTATTTTGGTTGCGGTAGACCAAGTGGGAAGGCCGGATACTCTGCAACCATCGAAACCCCTATTTCGACAGAGTGATCGCATCTTCACCAGAGTCTTCCAAATCTTGGTCGGCCTCGAAATCTTTGAAGATGGGACTGACCTTGAAGATCTTCCACCCCTGAAGGTAAGATAAGACTCTCCTGCAGACAGGGACGCCGGTGTGCAACCACTTCCTATTGTAGAAGCGGCGGATAAAGGCGTCACCATCAACGTGATCCTCCTCCGGGCCTGGACTCATCACGTTCGGATGATGTAGAATCAACCATCCCATCAGATAATGGAATGGTAGCTCAGCCCGGGGAAGTTGTCGTTCCTACCTCTCCCATGGATCACATCCTCAGCAAAGGTCCTCAAGCCCCACAACAGGTTACACACCATCGCGGGAAGAAGAGCCAAAGGACGACCAAAAGCCAATTTTACTGCTGGCAAAATGAGGTTCCGGTGTACCCTCTCTACAGAACTTGATCCGCCCGCGAACACACAATCCCGGAGCCATATCATCAAGTATGCCGTCAATACGGCCTTAGATGACATCCGGTGCACACAGTTCCAGAAGCAGCTATACGCGTTTCACCACTCTCATTTGAACGGGGAGCCCTCTCATCTAGTCGGCTCATTTCGGAAGTTACTTCCGCTGGTTTCAGCCCTTGCAGGGTCATAAACCGGATCTTCGAGGAATCCGCCAAATCCTGCTTGAAGACGTAATCCCTCCAAGCAGTCACATGAGGTTGAGACTTGCCTTTGTCCCTCTGTTGCATCAGATAATGATGGCTCGCTACCTCTTTGAAAATAGCCATCATCTTCGGGTCCTTCTTTTCCAAGACAAGGATCTCTTCGTTTGACGGGAAATATTCCTCGTACGGTTCCGAGCCCCAGGGAAGCCTGGATACCTCGTACATTTCATGGAGAGCCAATCCCAACTCCCCCACTGGAGTAAAGAAAGTGCCAGTCTGGGCATTAAACATTTCCAAGAGCGCGAGGAACATGTGCTTATTGAGATCCACGCCAGCCTGTGTGGCGCGGATAGCGGCCGTCAGTCCAATTTCTTTAAGCTCAGCCTTGAACTTCGACAACACCCAAAGGGTCAACTCGTCCCACTTCGGCATGTGGTGACACCAACCTTTAACCCTAAAGCTACCTTTCGGATACATGACCCTCGATGTTAGCATCCGATTGGCAAAGGTCGAAGTACTGAAGGCAAAGGTGTCATTAGGGACCTCACTATAAAGGCTCCCAGGACGCAAAGTTCGGCAACTGAACGAGGGTCCGGCTCGCGAGGCGGCCAAGGTATCCCTTTGATTCGAAGTAGTATCAATCGAAAGAGTACCTCCCACTGCCCCCCTTGAGAAGGAGTAAGTTCCGAGGGCATCCTCCTCTTGGAAGCTAAACGGTAGAAGGCCGTCAGTGGCAACTGGCGTTCAAGTTGTCGTATATACAGAACCATGCCCTTCACAGAGAAGAACCAGTCTTCTTTGATCTTCAGTATCTTCGCCTTGGTGGAGATCAGTCGGTCATCAAACAAAAAGGCAGGTTTTAAGAAGGTCACATCCTCAGACTTAGCAGATTCCAGTTTTCCGCTCTCCATCATACTCTGGAGGAAAACCGACGACTGATTCTGGATTTGCAGCATTCTCTCAGGAGGTTGATTCAGCAGGATAGCATCCTTCGCGGGGTTGATAACCTCCTCGTCAAAATCAACTCCCATTTGACAAAGAGAAGCATCCAGAAGAACTTCATTCAGCAATGGGATAGTCATCAACACTGATACAACAAAAACAAAAGTCAGGGAAGAGGCTTTAAGAAAACAAAGTATGTCAAGCAGCCTGGCGTATCATCATGGTGTGAACCCATGTGCGTCAGCAGTGAAGCTTCGGCACGTCATCGGGGTTTTAACCCATGTGCATCAGCAGTAGAGCTTCGGCGCATCATCAGGGTTTTAACCCATGCGCGTCAGCAGTGGAGCTTCGGCGCATCATCAGGGCTTAAACCCATGCGCGTCAGCAGTGAAGCTTCGACGCATCATCAGGGTGTAAACCCATGCGCGTTAGCAGTTAAACCTCGGTGCATAATCAAGGCCTAAAACCATACAAGTCGGCGGAATAAACCTCGACACATCATCAGGACATAGGTCCATGCGCTTTGGCAATAAAGAGTTAGAGCACACCAACTCAGCCGTATGATCCAAAACTCGCCTGAACAAAAAATAATGGAAAAGACGACACCCACCCGTCACCGCAGGCCGAACGTCGGTCGGAGTCACAATGGTGACAGGAGCGTCTTCCTCGGCGAACTTCGCAGGTTCCTTTTCCTTGCCAGTACCGCCACGAGGAGTCTTGGGAGCCATTACTTGAGGGGAGAAAGTTACGGTTTTTCGAAAAAGAACTCTAAAAGACAAAAGCAAAAGAGAGGAAGAACTCTCTCTCTCTCTTCACCTCACGCCTATTTATAGGCTCAGTCGCACGCGTGAACCGATGAAGTGTGACCTCAACCGTCGCCTCGGGTTCTGCAAGGAGATAACTGCAAATAAATCCAAAAAGATCATCATTAATCTTCTTGGTTATCGGGGCGTTATCATTTGCATTAACTGAGAGGAGCATACGCCCCATCACTGATGCGCGGAGCATCTATGCGCCCGAACAGTCATGCGCCCCAACCACCATGCTTCTTATTCAAAGTATTCCAAAACTTGACAAAAAAGTTTTGAAAACTTTGAAGGGCGTCTTGTAGAAGCATGGAATTTTACGACCAAAAATCCTATGCGCCAAACACGACATGTGCCAGGGAGCTCAGACAAAATACTTGACACAGCAAAACAAAAGTATAGACATTGAAAGAGGATTTTTATTTGCATATAAAAGTCTATTATATGTCTAGAAAAGGCTATACAAAGGAGAAATTCTACAAAAAGAAAAGCCCCTAAGTCTACAGCCAGGCGTAGCAGTCATCATGCGCTCTTGAAAAGGCGCATCTCACCATGCGCTCTCAGTCAGGCGCATCCTACCATGCGCTCTCAGCCGGGCGCATCCTTTCAGCAGCTCAGTTATGTGCATCCTCAGTTATGTACATCCCTTCATCCTCAGTTATGTGCATCCCTTCAGCAGCTCAAACGAGGGCGACAATCAACCCTCTAGCTGGAGGAAGAGCTCCCCAAACCGAGGAAGAGAAGAGCACCGCAAGTCAACCTGTGGCCAGGGGAGGCTTCGAAAGAGCCTCCAAAGACCAAGGAAGACCGCAATCGAAACCGCGGCTAAAGGAGCAGCTTTCAACACAACCAGAATGGGCAACACCTACTCTGACAGAAGAAAGAGCCCCCAAAGCCGCATCACCGCAATTCCGATCCGCGGCTCTTCCCACATAACGGAGACGAGGCTCGAGCATCCCGATCTTTGGATGCAACATGCGCCTTCCGCCTGCCTCAGAAGCCCTCGACTCCGACTTTTGGATGTAACAGTCACCTTCAAGTGCATCAATGAAGAAATTGCGTCACATCTTCACCCTCGGGAGCATCTTGTCAACAGAATGTGCTCGAGTAAACAAATTTATTTCGGGAGGACGTGTAAGAACAGGAAGCAAACCCTCTCCATGCCACTATTTATAGGCCGGGCAAATCAAACTCATGCGCCAAGTGGCTGGCTCTCCGAATCCCGTGTAACAAATTTGTATTAAATAGATGAACCTGACGCTTCGAATTCAGCCAAGTCAAAAATGACTATTTAAAGCACTCGAAGAACGTAACAGTCATACCAAAAGACGTGTCAAGCGGAGTTGATGTGCCGGACAGACCGCGCATCACACAGACGCGCCCCTCAGTACCAAGCGCTTCACAAGTATGTGTCCCCATGCGGCCCCATGCGCCTAGTGGAATGCCGATCGATGCGTCCACTCAACAACCCATCACCTGTCAAAGAATATTGAATGCTGAAGTCTGACAGAGTTGGCAGCACGTCCCCCGAAGACTGCAGTTGACAGCTTTTCAGAAAATGAAGCGTCACCGACGTCAGCATCATCATTACTTTCCTTCGACGGTTACAACCACATGGCCGCCCAACCATCTCGTATGCGCCTCAAAAGCCATGCGCCTCAGACTTTTCTCTACTAAAGCTCTGCATGCGCCTCAGACTTTTTTCTGATCCCTAAAGACAGAAGTAAAGTCACTACTGAAGCCTCGCATGCGCCTCAAAAGCCATGCGTCCTGAATGGTTCGTGACTCCCAAAGGTTACGAGCCAAAGTCTTCTCATGCGCCCAATCCCAGGCGCATCCTACAGATCATTCTCCACCAAATCCGAGATCTCTGAGCCATGGGCCTACGACACGTGTCCTTTGACTCAATTCACCTAAGATCTCAATAACAGAAAGATTATCCCCCTGCTACGTGCCAGCCCACAACAGCAGCATGAAGAATTCAACTCCTCAATCAGGGCGCATCGTCCATGCGCCTCCATCAGCAATCACCACGTGGCGTCCCTGCGTCCAGGCGTATCCTACATATACGCGCATGAGCAGCCAGCCTGTAGACTATAAATGGAGGGATCATTTCCTTCTTCCACATGAACAGACATAGACAGACAGAGACATCGCACAACCACAGAGGCAGATACAGACACTCAACGTCTTCTTTCTCTCTGCAAGCTCCTGCATCTAGAGCAACCCAAACCTTCAGAGAACCGATAACTGTCGTCAGATCGTCAACGGAGTCAACGTATTACCACTCGCTCCATCGGCACAAGGGACCCAGATAAACAAAAGTGTACTCCTAGGACTACGTCTAAGTCCTATATTGTAACACTGTTCTGTTTGTATTGAAATTACATCAAAAGATTTTAATGGCAAACACTATCATCTACTTATTCTCTATTATTGAGTTAGTCAACATCCTCTTAATTCATTGGTTGGCTTCAGTTGAGATCCTTGAGTAATAGGCTGCTAATAACCTTAGTTTTAGACCATATCAGATGTGTATATCTGACCATAATGGTTCAGACCATTATTCCTTGCCCAGACTAATAGGAGAGCCTTTGAACTTGAGTTAGGATTACCTTAGTTTTATGTATTTCAGTCATCATACTCCAATTAACCCTACACTTCACCTTCCTAAAGCCCTTGATAGCATGGTTCAACATCTGAACAACATCACATTGCTCTATCTCAGAATTTTACTGTATCATACCTTGCATTATCAGAACACATACATGTCCTGCACACTTGAATGATCTATCCACTTATTTATATGTCCATAGCCTCTCTATACACTGCATTCAATATGATTCCCTGTACTTTGTCTGCACTTGCATAGCCCCTGTATTAGATTTCATTTCACTGCATCCTTGAGTATCAGACTACATAGCCATGTCGCAGTCCATCTAATTTGTTCTAGACCACTTTCAACTTGGGTTTAGTCCCTTCGAGTATTAACTTTCAGTCAATCCCCATATGTTCAAATGCCTACTGGATCAGTCCAGTTATTATGATACCATGGTACCTTCATATGTGGTCCATACGATCCCTGGGTTTAGTCCACATAGATATCATATGGGTACCAATCAAGAGTGGGTGGGGGGAGCTTGTTCTTAGCTCATATATATCTTGGATTTAGGTTCAGTCTAAATGCATATCCTACTGTCCAGCCTTTAGTTATATGACCAGTCCATATCTGAACTTAGCTATTAGTTCAGTCATGAGATAGTGTAGGAAAGATTTATTCTTGAACAACAGTTCCTATATTATCTGCCTTTAGCCTTTATTTGTATCCATTGATACATTGTATAAAGCTATATGTTCAGTCCTTTCATTATTCAAATCTACAGACATTAGTAGCAGTCTACCCTACATGTAGTAGTTCTATTGTATCCATCCATTGGTTCAGACATTTCTTGTAGGTTCAACTAGTTAGTATCCTTTTCTGTTTAGATTAATTTGAGCATTAGTTTTAGAACAATATTAGTTTTGTCCCTAACATTGTATGTCCTGCATATTACAGTGTTAGTCATTTTCCCATGTTGCCCTGCATCCATGTCCATATTACTTGTAAATGCCATTTTGGTTCATACCCCTTCATTACATTGCAGTTCACTTGGTGTAGAGATTTTGATCCCAGATTCATCTTTCCTTTTTTTCATTCCTTTGGTAATTCCTACTTAACTTATTTTCAGTCCATAACATGTAGAATGACTACATGTGATAGATAGGTTTTGTTCAGTCCATGCTTGGACTATAGGACCAGTCTTCACTGTTGTATTTATGAATATATACATATTATATATATATATACAATGTATACAAGGATAAAGGTTGGGTTAGTATACTATAGGTTATAGTATATATATTGTTATGTAGAGCCTAGGTCTTGGATTTGGTTGATACCTTGTTCAGTTTGGGGTATGTAATATGAGGGTAGCGTATATGATATAAGGTTGAGGTTATACATTATCTATATATATGAATGTGTTATGCCTTATGCATAGGTTATGGTATATGGTTAATTTTTGAGGATTAGCTTTGTTATATATAGAGTTGGACTAGATAGTTGACCCCTTGACTTAGTTGACCAGAGTTGACTTTGATCTAGAATGACCTAGTATCATGTAGATTGCATTTTACACTTCAATTATTATATATTGAACACATTGTAACCTATATTGCTCTAAATAGGACTCTGTGACTCCAGTTCAGACATCAATATACATCAGTTGCTCAGGGTATCAGACGAGTACATTCTCTGTTAGTTTTCATTCATGATAGTATCTATAATGCCTTCTTTAGACTACTTTACTTGATGCTAACACGTTGTTAGCACGAATTGGTACTATATGGATCTTTTCATGAGATGTTATCCTCTCATCAGGTACATCGGGTATTTCTTGTTCATGTACTTTACTATGTACATCATATACTCCTCGTACTCGTATTTCTTCATGTACACACATGTGCTCTGATGTACTCTCATGTGCTCATATGTGCTTCATGTATAATTAACAATCATGTACGTAACGTAACTTGACCAAATCCTTGTGTATTGATTAGGGTAGGGGGGAGTAGAAGTGGTTATATGATTAAATTTCTCTAGTGTAAAAATGTGTATGTCGATTATATCCTCACGTATAATAGAGTTACTGTAGAATAAATATGTGCAACCTAAGCCAATCATATAATCATCTTGTGCTCTAAAACACTTATATTTATTGTAGCTCATAGTTTCTTACTATATTTCATGATTCAGCTTACTTATCCATGTCTCCTGTATTCATGTATTTCTTTACAGCACGTCATGTATTTTATTCTACTATTAGCTCTATATTTCCTACCATGCTTTGGAACTGCTTTCCGAGATATGTGCTTGTTCCCGTCCTGACAGGATAACGTTAAAAATTTTATAGATAACTTGGAGGATTTCAGCTAGTCTAGAGGAGACACCAGTAAAGCTTGGAGTAGATTGTTAGGTTATTGTCTAGTTGTTGTTTTCAGTTATTTCATGAGTTGTATTTATTTCATACTCTATGTGTGTGGTGATGTTAATACTTAAACTTCTTTAAATCTGGTTGTGTATTAAACATTGTGATCCTTCTATCTATTCCATTTCGTGCTGATTATCTCTCCTAGATATTTTATGATTGAGTTGTATCTTTTTGAGATTGTCCTCTGTTTGGAGAGTATATTATATTGTGTTTTAGTTTGTGATTGAGACCTAGGACAGCGTTCTACCGCCGACACTACTGCGTAGGCTGGACGTACCCACGGTCTCGTACCCTTTCACTGGGTGCGGGTCGTGACACGTTTTTAGTGGTGGCCGATGCAGGTCAAGATTTACATTAGTACGATGTCGTGGTAGCGCAACGACTTAGTTGTGCTACTATAAGCCTGTGATAGAATATAGGAAATAGGGTATTAGAATGAGAGGATACTCAATCACAGTTAGAATTGTTGAAAGATTCCTGGGATGACCCTTGAGAATCTTATTTTGAACTTCAATTTGAAATCCTTTCCTCTTGTTTCTGTTCACCCTTGCTCCTTGTTATTGAATTTGATTTTTGATGGTTCGTCATTGATTTTGATTTTCATATCGAGATGAATTTTATGGCCTAAGTTACGGTATCTTCTGATAACATACGATTGACGAGAACAACAGGAAAGGTAAAATGTCTACTTGGTTATGGAGCCTAGAGTTGATCGCAGCCATATTAGCTGGCGTGGCAGAAACGTAGAGGCCTGACTTCGGATGTATATATCTTAGTTATGAGATTTTGAATTTCTCGCAGCTATACTAGTCGGCATAGCGAGGATTCCAGACGACATGATTATAGAGGTGCATACCCAGTTATGGAATCTACCGTTTATCGCAGCCTTACTTACTTGCATTACAAGGATTCTGAGTATCTTGATTTTGGACAAACGCGTATGATTATCAGATTGTATCTTGGGAAGCTTCTTAACATATCATCTCTATCTTTCACTTCTGTTATTATATAATTGTGTTCCATCATCAATTAATTTAGGAGTAGGGATAATTTCAGTTATTTAGTCCAGCTCCGTGTAGAGCTTATTTCATATGTAGTTCTTTCATAGTATAATGATTTGATGGTTTGTATTAGGTCTTTATCTTAGAGATGATAGTTAGCTTTGGCAATAGAATAGTAACCCATTGCAGGTAATTCTCTATTGTTTATAATAATCACCAGTTTTCATATAGGATGTTAGTTTGCCTTACAGCCTTTGATGATTTCTTATTTTCCTTCTATTTCCAGTATGGCACCCATGACCAGAGCCCGTCCCCTAAGCACAACTATAGTTTCGGACGTGACTGAGAGCGTGCTTCCACCTTCGATTGCTCAGGAGGTCGTGACCCCTCTGGCTGACCAGGGGGTAGTTGTACCTCCTGCCGTTGAAGAAGTGGTAGTAGCCTCACCAGAGAGAGCTGCAGTTTTGTCTGAGACCGAGAGTCTTCCTCTGCCTTCTGGAGTGGTACCCCATACCATATTCTCGGGAGGTTTGACTCCTGATGGAGCTCAGATGTTTGGACTCCTCCGAGATGTGTTGGAGGCACAGATAGTTCAGACTGAGATCCTGAGAGAGCAGAATCAGAGGACCCAACGGCTGTGGGACCTAGTTCATTCTCGAGGAGAACCTAGTTCCAAGAGGATAAGGAGCAGTATCTATCCAGAGCCTTAGGAGTACCCCGACCTTCAGCTTGTGCCATCCTTTCCAGTTCGGATTCCTGTCCAGCAGAGGCTAGTTGAGAGAGTGCCTACCTGTGCTTACTGTAGGAAGCTTGGGCATGTATGGGACGACTGTAGAAAGAGGAGAAAGTTGTGCCTATTCTGTGGGTCAGCTGCACATGTGATGCGAGACTGCCCTGCTGCACCTGCACTACAGCACCTGTCCTAGTCGAGGCCCCACCTCCAGGAGAGAGTTCCAGTCACCAGATCTAGTTGTAGGTGAGTTTTGACCCAGACCTTAACATGTCTTTTGAGGTGATTTGATGCACCCTACCCTTGCTTGTGTGTTTTGATACCTTATGATTGCCTTGTGCCATAGTATGGTTAGTATAGCTAGATGAGACCTTCAATAGATATTGCATGTCATGACCCTGTATGTTGATCTTTCAATATTGTGTGATTTAGATAAAGTTTTCTTAGACCATGATTGTTGGGGGCATGACCTTAGGAAGAGCACGACCAGCTTAAATTTTGAGGGCAAAATTTTTATAAGGAGGGTAGGATTGTAACTGCCACTTTTCTAAAATAAGGGTATTTTTGAACTTTTCTAAAACAAATTATTTTAGTTAACATTTTATTGATTAAATATTGTTAGTGATATAAATTGATAAATTTTGATTATTTTAATAATATTTTTTATTTAATGTAATGCGTTAGTATCAATAGTTAGTGAAACCTTAGATCTACTTTGACTAAAGGCTAACCATGATCCTTGAGACCTAGCTAGTGGACTTAGACTTGTTAGTTGCTCAGGGTATCAGGCGAGTACATTCTCTGTTAGTTTTCATTCATGATAGTATATAAATTGTCTGCTTTAGGCTACTTTACTTGATGCTGACACGTTGTTAATACGGATTGGTACTCTATGGATCTTTTCATGAAATGTTATCCTCTCATCGGGTGCATAGGGTATTTCTTGTTCATGTACTTTACTATTTGTATCATATACTCCTCGTACTCGTATTTCTTCATGTACACACATGTGCTCTCATGTACTCTCATATGCTCACATGTGCTTTATGTATAATTAACAATCATATACGTAACGTAACTTGACCAGATCCTTGTGTATTGATTGGGGTAGGGGGAGTAGAAGTGGTTATGTGATTAAATCCCTCTAGTGTAAAAATGTGCATGTCAATTATACCCTCACGTATAATGGAGTTACTGTAGAATAAACATATTCAACCTAATCCAATCACATAATCATATTGTGCTATAAAATACTTATATTTATTATAGTTCATAGTTTCTTACTATATTTCATGATTCAGCTTACTTATCAATATCTCATGTATTCCTGTATTTCTTTACAGCACGTCATGTATTTTATTCTACTGTTAGCTCTATATTTTCTACCATGCTTTGGAACTGCTTTCAAAGATATGTGCTTGTTCCCGTCCTGACAGGATAACGTTAAAATTTTTACAGATAACTTGGAAGATTCCAGCTAGCCTAGAGGAGACACCAGTAGAGCTTGGAGTAGATTGTTAGGTTATTGTCAAGTTGTTGTTTTCAGTTATTTCATGAGTTGTATTCATTTCATACTCTATGGTGTGGTGATGTTAATACTTAAACTTCTTTAAATCTGGTTTTGTATTAAACATTGTGATCCTTCTATCTATTCCATTTTGTGCTGATTATCTCTCCTAGATATTTTGTGATTGAGTTGTATCCATCTAAGATTGTCCTCCGTTTGGAGAGTATATTATATTGTGTTTAGTTTGTGATTGAGACCTAGGATAACGTTCTACCACCGACACTGCGATGTAGGTTGTACGTACCCACGGTCTCGTACCCTTCCACTGGTTGCGGGTCGTGACAGGTTTACTTTTTATCTAATAAAAGCGATGCCATTTTTGAATTTCAAGTATTTTCTAAAAAGGTACAAAATAAAAAAGACCTTATAATTACTTGCATCCGAAGTGATCATGGTAGCAAATTCGAAAATACTGATTTCAAAAAAATTGTGATGATAATGGATATTACCATGAGCTTTCTTGTCCTAGAACTTCTCAAAAAAATGGTGTTGTAGAGCGGAAGAATCAAACTCTTAGCGATATGGCTAGAGTCTTCATGCTTAACC
This sequence comes from Iris pallida, assembly GCA_029216955.1. NCBI lineage: Eukaryota > Viridiplantae > Streptophyta > Magnoliopsida > Asparagales > Iridaceae > Iris > Iris pallida. The sequence goes on along the minus strand of JANAVB010039212.1, from coordinate 2,740,781 downwards.
AGCATAATCTTCCTAAATGTTTTTGGATAGAAGCTATAAGTACAGCCTGTCATGTTTTGAATAGGGTGTTAATTCAACCTATATCGAAAAAAATTCCCTATGAATTGTGGTTTGGAAAGATTCTAAATATTTTTTGTTTTAAAGTTTTTGTTGTCACTGCTTTATCCTGAATACGAAGGATAACTTGGATAAGTTCGACTCGAAGGCAAATGAAGGGATATTTCTCGGATATGCTGCCAAGAGTAAGGAATATATGATTTTTAATAAAAGATCAATGATTGTTGAAGAATCTATTAATGTTTCCTTTGATAATCTTAATAGTCAGAAATGTAGCGACTGATGATGAAGATATGCGAAACCAATCCAAGGCACCTGAAGATACTGCTACCAACGAGAACTATCTGGAGAGTCCGCCTAAGAAGATGAAATTCATGCCAGACCATCTAGAGACACTTGTTATAGGTTATGTATCCAAGGGAATAGGTACCCGCTCTTCTACTAGAGACATAGCAGCAAACGTAGCTTTCATTTCTCAAGAAGAACCTAAGTCAGTAGCAGATGCTTTTCTGGATGAATTTTGGATTGATGCCATGCAAGAGAAACTTAATCAATTTGAGAGAAATCGAGTTTGGAGAACTTGTTCCTAAACCTATTGGTCAATCGATAATTGGTACCAAATGGGTGTTCTAAAATAAACTGAGTGAGGATGGACATATTCTACGTAACAAAGTACGTATAGTGGCACAAGGTTATAATTAAGAAGAATGAATTGATTATGACAAGACATATGAATTATGCAAAGTAGGTTAATCAGATGCTAGACTATAGTCTATTTGCATGTTTTATGCATTCACATATTTTCATAATTTTAAACTTTTTCAAATGGATGTTAATAGTACATTTTTGAATAGGTTTTTAAAGGAAGAAGTTTTTGTGAAGCAACCCCTGGTTTTGAGGATTTTTAAAAACCTGGATCACGTTTTTAAGCTAAGAAAGGCACTTTATGGACTCAAACAGGCACCACGTGCTTGGTATGAACGCCTAAGTACTTTCCTACTTGAAAATAGTTTTCAAATGGAAGAGTTGATACAACTTTGTTTATCAAAACTTCAGTTAACAGTATTTTACTTGTGCAAATTTATGTTGATGACATAATTTTTGGTTCTACTAACGAAAAACTTTGTCAAGATTGTATGCAGAGTGAGTTTGAGATGAGTATGATGGAAGAGCCCAACTACTTACTACGACTTCAAATCAAACAACACTCACAGAGAACTTTTATCAATCAAGCCAAGTACACGAAGGATTTACTAAAAAAGTTTAACTTCGACAACGTAAAGTCTATTGGCAGGCCAATGGCTACATCAACTCGACTTGATATTGATGAAAGCGGCAAACCAGTTAACCAGCCTAAGTATCAAGATATGATTGATGGTTTACAATATTTAACTGCTAGTCGCCCTGATATTATGTTTAGTGTCTGCAACTATGCACGATATCAAGCCAACCCGAAGGAATCATGCCTATGCATAGTTAAGCGTATCTTACGATACTTTAAAGAAACTTCTACTATCAGATAATGGTATCCCAAAACTATATCGTTTGACCTAATCGGTTAATCAGATGCTAATTTTGCTGGATGCAAAGTAGATCGTAAAAGTACCAACGATATGTGTCATTTCCTAGGTAAAGCTTTAGTCTCTTGGTTTAGTAAGAAATAAAATTCTGTAGCATTATCAACAACTGAGGTTGAGTATATCGCCGTAGGACGTTGTTGTGATCAAATTTTATGGATGAAGTAAACCCTAGAAGACTATAATCTGTACTACACTAAGATTCCTATATACAGTGACAACACTAGCACTATTAATCTGACCAAGAACCTAGTATGTTATTCACGAACTAAGCACATAGAAATACGTTACCACTTTTTGCGTGATCACCAACCACATGGGGATGTCAGTATAGAATTTATTGACATGGATCATCAATTGGTAGATATATTCATAAAACCACTAGCCGAAGATCGTTTCAACTATCTGCATCGAGAGTTAGGCAAAGTTGAATTTTCGGAGTCAAAATGTGTTATGTTTAATAAAAATACTTAAAACATAAGATTTAATGATTTATTAATCGAAGTTATTTTGGGTACAAGCCAAAATGGTCCTTCTGTCAATAAGGTGTAAAAGCCTAAGCGATACGGTGCTAAGTGTTTTCAGGCTATCGCTAACTAGGATCGGGCCCACACAGCTAACCCAAGATAATGGACATTAATTAATCAATGAATTCCAAGTTTCTAGTTTTTTTATCATTCACTACTCAAATATGAACTAAAATCCAAGTGGTCGAACTCGGATAGAGTTCTGACCGAGTTCGGACTGAACTCTATGGGGATATGCTATATATCCAGAATTCGAATAGCAGCCCCCTATTCTCCTTATTCCTCCCCAAAACAACGCCCAAGAGCGCCAAAATCCTAACCCTAGATCCTAGAAATCCACTTCTAAAGTCCTCCAACTTGAATTTCCTCGGATATAAGGCTCTCTGAAGGCATTATCGTCCGTCCTTGATCAATTTTGAGCTGTAATTCTCATTTTTCTTTCTCTATTGCATAATGGCTCCTAGAATTTTCAAAAGAAAGAAAACTAGGGATACTGCCTCATCCTCTATATCTGAGTATGAACCAGTCAATCTGTTCAGTCTATCTCGTCCTACTGACGATGATGATTATGACCCGATACTATTTGTTTTATCAGAACGATCTACCCATTGGTTTGATCATTTCCGGTATCGAGAAATTTGTCCGGGTAAAAAGATAAATTTTACTATTTTTTTGGAATATCTGACTATTTTTTAGAATATAGGACTTCGTGAATTTTTAAAAATTTCCAATCCTATTCACGATAACGCAGTTCATATATTTTATTGCAAAATACAGGAATCAGACGACTGTATCCATTCCTCTATCAGCGAGAAGGAACTTGAGTTTAACTCTGACGTCTTGAGCGAATATTTTCAAATGCCGAACAACGGTGATGCTCTTGTTGACATTGTTAAAGTTCAATTTCCTGAAAGTAAGACACTTGAATCCTTCAATGTCGCGTTGTGTCATCCGAATCCAGTTTCTCGAAAACGGTTGTTCGTACGTAACCTAAACTAACATTTCTATGAATTACATCGTATTATTATTTCATCTCTTCTACCCAAGACAGGATCTACTGATGAGATCACATACTTGGAGCTATCTGTTATGTATCACATCCACTTTGGGATTTCTTTTTCCTTTTCCAAGACTATTCTATCTCCTATGACCAACTGTCGGAGGACAGGTCACAACCTCCTCTATCCTATGCATCTAACGACCATCTTCCAGAAATTTATTATTTCTTTAGAATCATGTCATGTCTCTGGAACGCCTTCAGAACTACTTAGGTCTAAGAAGTTTCTACACCCTCCTGGTGATGCTCTACCTCCACCTGCTCCAGTCGTAGCCCCAGCAGATGCTCCAGCTGCTCCAGCTCCTACAACTCTGGATCACACTATTGATGAGCTCTATCAGCAGTTCGATGCTTTTATCGCCCTCCAGGGACAACAACGTCAGGTTGATATGACTCGCTTTAGTGACGTTGAGTTTTGCCATATTTCTCAGGCCTAGGTCTTGATAAATGCTATGGCAGACATCCAGTGGATGCTGACTCATCATCCTACTACACCAGCACCTTTCATCCGTTACCCTGATTTTGACGGACCGAGACTTGGTGATGCTCCGTCGTTTGCTTACTACGACGCGACAATCGCTTATTTTAATCTGGCCGAGCCACCTGATGTTGTTCCTCCTACTGATGCTCCTAGTGGTGCTGATAGCTGATTTGATATTTTGGATTAGGATTTTGTGGATCTGTCTGTTTGTTGATGATGATTTGTAGTAGTGACACTTATTTTGCTTTTGGACTTCTTCATCTGTAGTGATATTTTCAAATTATGCACTCTGGACTTCTCAGCTGTAGTGGCACTTTTATTATTTTGAGTTATTAGTTTTCATCTACTGGTGATGTTTTATTACTGCTATTGTTGATAGTCTAATATAAAACTACTTGATCTATTGACTTGTCATATTTGGTATCACCCTACTTTTCTTTGTTATTGTTGGATTCATAAATTACGGGGGAGCCATATTTTGATTACATGACAAAGGGGGAGAATGAGACCAAAATAAAAATTTTAAATTTTTTCCCAGATAAGTCGGGTATAATCTCAAATTTTATTATTGTATTTGTTATATTTTGGTATAGACTCAATGTTTGTCAATTATCAAAATAGGAGATTGTTGTCTAATTGTTCATGATCATACCTGATTTTTATATCAACGTCAACTTTGATCGATACGCAAAATGTATATACAGCTACAGGTTTACATGTTTCAAGTCTACACCTACTACTGCTACAAGATACAAAAGTCTCGTCGTCATCAAGAACCAAAAGCAATAGAATCAAGATCAAGATTTTTATATATTTTTCTGTATTTTATTTTTATTGAGTCTAGGAAAATATGTAAGATTGATCAGGATCGGTACTGGCTTAGCTGATCTCAGTCCACAGAAAATTATAGCCTACCTATCCAGAATATATACATCCAAAGTCCATATTCCATATTAGCCCAAAACCTAACAAAATTGGCCTAATCATGTCTAAGAGAACTCAGACAGAACTAGGCCAGAACTCGGCCGAGTTTGGTCAGGGTAGTTTCAGTTTGTTTTTAAATTTCTTCTATATATGCATCCAATGTTCGAATGTGAGATTTCTGCATCCGAATTCTGCTTGAACTCCCCCCGAATTCGGTCTACAAAAACACTATAAATAGACAAAAACTTTTACATTTTCAAATCACTCATTCATTCATTCTCTTCTCTATTCCTCTTTAAAGTGTTTTCTACGAGCTACACTTTCAAATCAAGCCTATACTACTCTTAGCCAAGCCAGTACAGTTTCTGTTTAATTTAGAGTTTGGTGTTGAAGAGTTGTACCAGAGGCTAAATTAAGAAAATGTTCCAGTTTTCAATTGCCTTCTGGAGTCGGTCTTGCACTCGCGCCAAGCATGTTGTCGTTGAAGTCGGTCGTGCACTTGTCCCCAAGCACGGTGTTGTAAGAGTTACAAGCACTCAGTTAAAGCTTGTGCTATAGTGGATTAACATCGAGCACGAGTACTCAAGACTGGATTAGTCCTCCATGAGGAAAACCAGTATATATCGCTATGTCACTAAATTTGATCTTCTTAACTCTTACTTCAACTGCAAGTTATTTACTGCTATTTTATTTGCTCTTACTTGCCATAGTACATAAATTTTTTAATTGATGATATTTTTTGCTGCACATGCACACACTCTATTATCCCTTCCCCTCTAGAGGTGCTCAATGGTCCTACATAAACACCATATTGTATGGTGATAGCAAGATTATCCATATAGCTAATCGTAAATTTAGGGCTCCTGGTTTTGTCATGATCACTCTGAGTGGATTAATTCGGGAGATAACGTGGATTGTCTGACCCGCTACATAATGTCGAGTCTTCTGAATAGTGAAGACTAGAGCCAGCCACTCCTTCTTGATAGGATTGTACCGATGCTCGGCTCCGATTATCGTCCTGTTTAGGTGCTGGTGGCGGCTTTTGAGTGGATCTGGCATGCCCTTGGAGATGATGATAGTTAGTGCATGTTTTGCCTTGGATTCACGCCCGTTGTTGTTGTCGTTGGAAGGGTGTTTCCCTTTGTCGTCCAAAGTAGGGAAACTAACCCCCAGAAGATGAGCGTCACTGACTTTTGCTTCGGCACTGTCAGCATCGATAATGAATGAGGTCCAGTCCGTATTGTAATGCCCAATCCTAATATACGTAGGACTAGGCATATGAAATATATCAGTTGCATGCATACGAAGAATACTCCAATATATGGAATCCTTGTACACATATATAAGCTATAAATAATAATCACAGGCCAATCACAGATCATCTATATCTTATCCACAGAATACGAGAATAAAGAAATAGTCCATATATAATATAATAAAAGAGAAAATATATATAACCGGTTAGAAACAAATCCATTACCAAACAGCTATAAAAAATAGTCTGAGATAACTGGAGTCTGACCTCCTAAAACATAATAAAAGAAAATAAAAGATGACCACTACAAGTAGCAAGTCATGACTAATGAACTAGATATCAGAAGGCAAGACCTCATCGACTAAGAAAGATGGATCCAGTGCAGTACCATACTCCTGTAGAAATTCCTGGTCGTCTAAGCCTTGAGAGATTACCAAGTCCTCAGAGGGACGTAACAAGATACAAGAAAATAACATGTCATATAAACTGTCAAATAAGAAAAAGATGCGTGTAATAGGGTGCCTAACAAGTCTACTATGCATATGCAGTTAAGAACAAACCTCCAACGCATGGGCACTCTGGTTACAGTAGGATTTGAATAGTTCCCAAATAGGGTACCAGGGGCCTACGTCCGTAACACTCCGTGAACATCAAAGGGAATCAGAACCTGCGTCTCCAGCGGAGCTCACAGGGTATAATGGATAGTTCATACTTGGCCCATATGTCAAGGAACTGTTCTTCCCTCCCCATGTCTATCAATTTCATATCCATAACATATATGAACCTCTAATAACTACCAAGTCCACTAATCATGCAAATTCTATTAGCAGTTATTTCCTAATGGTTGCACGTCTCAAACGTATCGATGGCCAGCCGAGTACGCGAGTCTGTGTCCTACAAGTGACTCACAACTCGTAATGAAGCAAGTGTCAAGGCCATATGAGATATACCAATACCTCACATTAATGGGTGTCCATCTAGTACTAAGTCATCCTGCATAAAAATAAACAAAATACAGTAAAACGACTAGTGTAGTCGCTCGCACCCAAGTATGACTTAGATGCATAGTGTAATAGAAACATGCAGTATATAAATAAATAGAATAAAATAACATAATAAAATAATAATAAATGAACAGTAAGTAGTGGCAAGGTATCTTTCCTGGAGGTGGTGTGCAAATGACAATATCCAGCAACTCGGATTAAGAGCAATGTAAGTCAACTCCCGTAAACATTCTTAAATGTTGAAATAAACGTCAAGAACATTTTGGGTATAAAATAAATGTCTAAGATTGCCTACTCATAAGTCCAATTCTGGACACAATAGCAAAATCATAATTTTGGGCTAAATCGGTGTCCACCGTTGGACCCTTTTCGTACCAAAAAGTGTGCCAATACCTACGGTCTCTAAAGTCATTAAATTATATGTCTACGGGTCCGATTTGATGATACATACTCAACCATATGTCCAAAGTTGGATTCCGGTGGGTCATGCATAAATTCGTCCGTCGGATCGGGTCACTACTAAAATCTGTCAATTCAGCGACGCGCCATAACGTCGCTAAAAAGGACAAATACGTCGCTAATTTCTATTAGCGACGTATTTAGCGACGTTTTCAAGTAGTCACGATTAAGCTAGTCGCTAAACAAGAAAACGTCGCCAAACGTCGCTATTGCGACGATCTGTAGCGACGTTCCCACGTCGCTAATTTATCGACTGCCAGCGACATAAAACGTCATAATTTACCGACGTAACCTAGCGACGTTGAGCGACTTGAAATGCATCGATACTGACATGGCTTTAGAGCCAAATGGCGACGTTCTGCGACTTTATAACGTCACTATATTACCGACATAAAGCGACGTTTAGCGACGTCCATGTAGCGACGTTTAGTGACGATTAGCGACGGTAATCATTAATATTAGCGACGTACTTAGCGACGTTTATATCATCGCTGTACGTCGCTGATAGTCGCTGAACGTCGCTAATCTTAAAAAAAATTTAAAAAAATTACAGCAATTACAGCATTTGCAGAATTTGCAGCACCATTTGACAACAACGACTGTGTATCACGAACACAGTATCAAACAACACATACACACAATCACGAACACGTTTGAAACACAATGTGTCCACAATCAACACAGATTTATAAAAATTTGTAACAATGTCAAACATAATGTGTCCACATAAGAATAAAGTATGTAAAACCACATAAAAGACCCAACAATGGGCCATCACACAACAATGTATATGCCGACTACGACTGATCAGGAGGAGCATCACCGCTCCTATCACCGCTCCTGGAAAGAAGGTAAGCATACTGCTCCGGTGTAAGAACCACCGACGACGATGAAGGAGGAGGCAATGCAACCGCTGGAGAAGGAGGCAGTGTAACCGCTGAAGATGGGTGCGTCCGCGTCTCCTCTAGGGCTCGGAGTCTGGTGCTGCATTGCTCCATGCAAGTCGCTATCCTGGTAACGGTGTCGTGAATGGACTCCTGTGTCCCCTATACTTGCTGCACGGTGTGCTCGAGCTCGTCAAAGCGTGCGATGACCGACGCAACGTCCTCTTGCTCCTGAGGCCCTTGCTGCTCAGCAATCCTCCTCAGCATATCATCGCACAGCTCAGCAATCTGGCGGACAATGGTCTCCTTGACTCGGGACGACTCGGCCTATGACGGCTGTGAATGCACACTGGAAGAGGGAGCCCTGGATGCCTGCGTCGCAACAAATATGTCGTAGGACCCCGTACCGTAGTACGTACCCCTCTGAAGACCACCAACAGCGGTCTTCCAGAGCTCGTCCTCCGACTGGGACGGAGAGGGTTGCGATGTACCAACCCCTCCCTCTGCCTGTGCACTAGCACTCGTACGCTCATCACGTAGCCTAACATACTCTTCCTAGAAATCATTGTACATCTCTATACATCAGTACTTACCTAAATTAGCCTAATAAATGTCTAAAATATTTAATTATTATTAAGTATATGGTTATCTGTATATTCTTCAAGTTGTGTTAAAAATTAACGAAATCTAAATTAGTACTTACATAGCTCTGAGTAGCCCGGTCGTCGATGAGCTTCCCGTCCTTTCGATGGGTGGCCAGGAAGACGGTCACCATGTTTGCGTCCTCACCCCTCTTCACCTGCGTGTTTGTTATATTTTATTCTTTAGTAAAATAGAAAATTATATACTCCTACTATCAATAAATTCTTATATTTGACAATAAATTACGTACCAGATGACGGAAATGCTCCGTCATAGGAATCGATCCACCACACCACTTTCCGGCCATCGTCCTAGCCGCCTTCGCCTTCTCCGACCGCTCTTTGTACTCGGGCTCCTCAAATCGAGCCCTCATCGTGGCCCATTGGTCAGGTGTGATCCAACCAGCAATCGACTTTCCGGAGCGGTGACGTTTTTTCTGATCGTCAATAGCATCACGGATCAACTTGGTGGCGACGGCAGGAAACTGCCTCTCAATCTGCTCGGCGCGATGTGGTGGATAAAAATAAGTCCTCTACAAGAATTACAAATTAAAATAATTAGTTCTAAAAATACTTAAATTTATATTAATCATACTAAATTAACTATCTTTAGTTACCTTGAAGTGGGCAAACCAGAATGCCTTCCTCTCTTCCGAGGCATCCGAGTAGTTTATCCATGGACCCCCATAGTTGGACCTTAGAAACAGGCCCAACGCTCTCTGTACCGACGAGGGACGATATCTGTATACAACGATAATCGACGTATTAATGAATATATATAGATATACAGCCATGCATAAAATATTGATTTAACTTACTTCGTAGGACCGTCGGCCCAAATCTCCATCCTCGTCTCGCCCTGAGGTGCGCATGCAGGGTCGCTCTGGTATGGATCCGCCCGGGTAGGACGGACGGGAGTAGGGACTACCTCCTCCACCTGCTCCCCACCCGCCATGCTGCTGTCAGCGCTAGGAAGGCTAGGGGAAGTAGTATGCTCAGCAAGCCTGGAACTGCTCGTCGCAGGTGCACTGCCACCCGGACCTGAGACCGTATGGTACAATGGAGTGCTCGGGTCAGAGGATGGTCCAGAGCCATCCTCCTGTAACGGAGCTCTCTGTCCACCTAAGGATACGGATCGTGCTGGCCTATCTCCGCGTCGTCCTGAGGTGCCTCCGCGTCGTCCTGCCATGCTGATAATAACATTGGAGTTCATAATTTAAGACTACAGAAATATGAATACATCGAAATCACAGTTTATGATTGAAAATATAAATAAATACAATGACAGTTTAGAAATATCTGCATATATACATTGGAATTCATAATTTAAGTTTTCAAAAGTGATCATAGTTCATAATTTAAGATTACAGAAGTATAAATACATCAAAATCACAGTTTCTCAATCATCCTCTGAAAATTCATCTTCTTCGTTTGCCTCCTCCTCCTCATCCTCTTCCTCTTCCTCCCCATCGTCACTAGCATCTCCTTCGTCTTCCCCTTCGGATACTTGTACCTCTTCTACACAAGTAGATATTGATTGGGGAACTTCTACTGAGTCGACATCAACTGTATTAGGTATAAGAGGCAGCTCGTCCTCCTGATAAGCCACTTCGTCGACGTCGTAGGTATTTCTGGCTTTAGTCTTGCATACTGCCCACCAGTCGTACCTCGTTGTTCCCCGTCTAGGATATGTTGTAAAATATACGAGTTGAGCTTGACTTGCTAGGATAAATGGTTCGTATCCTTGGTATCGACGACGGTAGTTAATATCTACAAGACCATGTTTGTCAATTTTCCATCCTTGATCTTGTATGGGATCGAACCAATCAACTTTGAACAACACGATCTTGGCAGGCTCTATGCCATAGTTGTACGTCAATTCTATGATCTCACGTAAGACGCCATAGAAATCATTGCCTGGAGTGACATCTTTGTAGTTTGTAGATTTGATACACAAGCAACTGTTTTTTGTGGAATCAAGATCCAGGAAGCTATCTCTGATGACAGCATTTGTTGACTTGAACTTAAACCCATTCACGCAATAACTTGGCCATACTTTGACGGCATAAATTGGTCCCTTGGCAAGAGTTCTAATAGATTCATTCTCAAGAATGACGTCCGGACGATCGACCTAAACACGAAAAGATACGAAATTAAGTTTAATGTTAAGTTATTTCTTGTGCAGTTAATGGAGGAAGATTCTAACTAGCTTCTTACGTACATATGCAGTCAACCAAGACGGGAAATGAAGTCTCATTTCTTCTTCTACTTCTTCATCTGCAATGTATGGTCTACTTGACCTCACCTCATCATTAAATTTGCTGAAAACCAATAAATATCGATCGGGATATACTCGTTAAATTATAATAACGGAATCAACAAATAGATGACTTGAATGTTGAAGATTTTCACTTACCACTCTAGCTTTTCCACTTCATCCTCCTCGCAGTTGAGTAATATATATAATTGGGCCGCCTTTAGTTCCTCATCATTCAAATATCTCTTTTTCAGTTTTCCTGAAGGCTTTCCAAGAGCATTGAAGACTTTCAATAATGCATCATTATATTCTATATCTCCATCGTCGTTCCTCGGAGCTATTGTTCTATTTGTAGCAATATGAGGCTTGAAATACATTGAACAGAAGTTTGTAATCTCCTCAAGGACATAGGCTTCACAAATAGAACCTTCGACCCGTGCCTTATTTTTTACCTTCCTCTTCAGGTGGTTTAGATGGCGCTCGAACGGGTACATCCACCGATAACTGATGGGCCCACCAACACGTGCCTCATATGAAAGATGAATTGGCAAATGCTCCATAGAGTCGAAGAATCCAGGAGGGAACACCCTCTCAAGCTTACACAATGTTACTGCAATATCCTTCTCCTGCTTTTCAAGCCGATCGACGAGCAACTTAGTAGAACAAAGATCTCTGAAGAATATGCTAAGCTCTGTCAGTGGATCCCAAACGACATGAGGTAAGAATTCCCGAAATGCAATCGGGATTAACCTCTCCATAAAAACGTGACAGTCGTGGCTCTTCATACCCTGGAGTTTGTTCTCCTTCGGGTTAACACATCTTCTCAAATTCGATACGTACCCGTCTGGAAATTTTAGACCCTGGATCCACCTACAAAGTTTACCTTTGTCCTCCTTGTCCAGTGAGAAAATGGCCCTGGGCTGCTTATACTTCCCACTGCCTTCCTTTATCAAATGCAACTCTGGACGTCTGCATATTTCTTCTAAGTCCAACCTGGCCTTGGGATTGTCTTTCGTCTTCCCCTTTACGTCCATCACAGTATTTATTATATTGTCAAATACATTCTTCTCGATATGCATGACATCCAGGTTATGTCTGAGCAGATGGTCACTCCAATATGGTAGGTCCCAGAATATACTCCTCTTCGTCCAGTTCTAAGCGCGGCCAAATCCATCACACTTGTACCCCGCTGTAGGCTCTTCAATAGCACTTGACAATTCTTTAACTTCTTCCCATATCGTGTCCCCAGACCACCGTGGCGGTGGACTGGACTTCTCCACCACGCCAGCACGAAAAGCATTCATGTTCCTCCGGTACGGATGATCCTTTGGCAGGAACTGTCGATGACAATCAAAGAAGCACGGTTTTCCTCCGTGTTTCAAACGGAAAGCCTTAGTGCGATCCATGCAATATGGACATACGAGACGACCATGGGTGCTCCAACCCGATAACATTCTATAGGCCGGGAAATCATTGATGGTCCACATTAGTGCGGCCCTCATCTGAAAGTTCTGCTTTCTGGAAACATCATATGTGGTTGTACCTACTTCCTACAACTGATTCAGCTCATCTACCAAGGGCTGTAAGTACACATCGATGTTCCTCTTCGGGTTCTTCGGACCTGGAATAATAACAGTTAGGAACATGTAAGGAGTCTTCATACACATCCAAGGCGGTAAGTTGTACGGAGTAACAATCACTGGCCAACAGGAATATTGTGAGCCCGAAAGTCCAAATGGGGTAAAATCGTCGGAGAAAAGCCCCAATCTGACATTACGCGGCTCCGAAGCAAAATTGGGATACACTCGATCAAAGTGCTTCCATGCTTCCCCGTCGGAGGGATGATCCAGTACTCTATCTATTTGTTCCCGCTTGTGCCAACTCATATTATCAGCTGTCTCCTTTGCCATAAACAACCTCTGCAACCGCGGCGTCAAAGGCAAATAGTGCATCGAATCTGTTGGCTTGCGTGCACCAGAAGTCCTTGTTGTACTAGTTACCTTGAAGCGATCGGCACCATAAAATTTGCAGGCGTCTTCATCCTTGTCGTCCTTATAGTACAACATGCATCCGTTGTGACATGCATCAATTTTTTCATACCCCATCCAGAGCGATCTCACCATTCTCTTGGATCGGTAGAAGTCTTTAGGTAACTTGCCACCCTCCGGCAATATATCTATAATTAACTCCAGGATTCGCTTGTAGCATTCTTGAGACATGTTAAAATCTGATTTTATGCTCAACAATCTTGTAACCACCTCCAACGGTGAATGGTCATCACAACCAGGATATAAAGGAGTCCTTGCATTCTTCAGCAACTCCATGAACTTTGCAGCATTAGCATTCGGTGCCTCCTCAGCTGCATATTGATTGTTCGGATCGAAACTAGGCCCCGCAGCATCGAAAACCATGTTCGTCCACCCTTGGTCGTAATCAGCATGCTCGTGGACATCTACATAAGGCTCCACATAAGGCTCCGGCTTGGAGGCTAAAGACACAAGTTCTCCGTGTGCGGTCCACTGATAATAATTTGGCATGAAACCCCTCGAATACAAATGATATGTCACATCCACTTCCGAATAATATTTCAAGTTGCGACATCTCATACATGGATACTTAATTTTTGTACGGTCCACGTACTAAGGGAACGCCTTGGCAAACTGCAGGGACTGTTGCACACCCTGTATAAATTCATCCCGTACACCGTACATGTCATCAGGATGACGATTGTACATCCACAAACAGTTCCGCAGATAGTAATTCATATCCATTTTAAGATAATTCTGCAAAGATTGACACAGATAATAATTCATCAGGATGACTCCTGTATATCCACAAACGGTTCTGCACAATTGCCAAGTGTGGGGACGAATGGCTCAGAACACAACCCAAAATGCATTCTAGCATACATTAGTTTGAATCATCTATGTTCTGTACATATTATGTAGTATATGTTCTTATCGAATCTAGTATCTGAAGGATGTAACAGAATCAAGATGAACCCACATAATGTAATACTAAGACATTATCTAATACTAAAAGATGTAGTGATAGGTTGTCGTATCATCATTACCGAGGGATGGGGGTAGGAGGACAGTCAACTTCATCTACGGCTACATAGTTTATGCCTCGCCAGTCGAATGGCTGCAGGGACTATGTCCTGATCACGATGTCGTACCATAGATTATCTACTACTAATTAAGACTTTCAACTAAGCAGTCAAAGGGTACTGAACAGAAAGTCTAATTATAAGACTTTCAACTAAGCAGCGTTGTAGGATTTAAAATTTTGTATTCAGGATTAGTATCCATCCTTCGTGACATAGCTGACTCTGCCAAAACCTGACCAACATATCCTACACTAATCATTCCATATTTCAGTAATGTCAGTGAGCTAAATTATTCTCAACTGTCGAGAATACTTAGGAGAAAACTCATTCACAGGATTAGTATCCATCCTTCGTGATATAGCTGAAATTTTATAGATCTCGATAATAATTATTAGACAATTTATTCATCATTTCAAAACCCTGAAAAAACCCAAAAACAACTCCCAGTATCACACTGTGAGTCTCGTGTCCACACAGTGGGACACGACGTGTCCAAACCAACAAAATAAGTGTCACACGAACTAGAAGCGAGTCCACTGTGAGTCTCGTGTCCACACAGTGGGACACGACGTGTCTAAACCAACAAAATAGGTGTCACACGAACTAGAAGCGAGTCCATTGTGAGTCTCGTGTCCACACAGTGGGACACGACGTGTCTAAACTAAAAAAATAGGTGTCACACGAACTAGAAGCGAGTCCACTGTGAGTCTCGTGTCCATACAGTGGGACACGACGTGTCCAAACCAAAAAAATAGGTGTCACACGAACTAGAAGCGAGTCCACTGTGAGTCTCGTGTCCCCGGCAGCGAGTCCACGCTCTCGTGGACACGAACTACAAGCGAGAGAGAGAGAGCTAGAAGTCGAGGAGAAACTGGGAAGCGGGAGGGGGGAAGAGTTACCTGATCCGGAGCTACCTGAGGAAGGAGGAGGAGGAGAAGGAGGAGGGAGATCGCCGGAGAAGCGTCGCGAAGGAGGAGGCCGGAGGAGGGAAATCGCCGGAGGGGTGTCGCGCGTCGCGGAGGGAAATTTTGGAGAAATCGCCGGAGGGAACGAAATATTTGGGGGGAAATTTTGTGAAAGATCGAAAAGCGAAACCCTTGCTATATGAAAAATATTAGCGACGTAATTCTAGAACGTCGCTAAACGTCGCTGGTATTTATGAAACGGCGATGCTACTTAAATTGCGTCGCTACACGTCGCTGATTCAGCGACGTGTACCGACGAACTTGCGACGCCTATTCTCATTTAACAAATTGCAGCCGCTAGACGTCGCTATTAGTCGCTGTCAGCGACTAACAGTGACGTCATACATAAACGTCGCTAAAACCCCAAAAAATAGCGACATTTTTGTATGGAGTCGCTAAATACGTCGCTGATATGACTTATTTTGGTAGTGGGTAGTAGGCCCGCCAAAATAGTGTTCATGTCGACCTACTCAGAATCGGACCAAACTTGGCTCACACAACCATAAAATGAGACAAGTCCAATGGCGCAAGTTTTATCTTGAGATGATGAATGTGCACAAAGTTATAGGCTAGTTTACAAAAAGAACAATATGGGGTATCTCGACCGATATGCCTCGATTTCGTCAAGTACACACAGCAAAATCGAGTTTCGTTGAATCCAATGTCCGTGAAGTCGATACGCACCTTTTTATAATTTTAGTTCACAACCATGTCTCCCGGTTTGTTGGGACGCACGTCGTATCGGGAAATTTCCAAAAAATTCTATTGTTTTAAAAAATAGTTTTTGTAAATTTTAGGAAAAACCGATTTTTCGGCTCACAGTAGATGAAATCAACTTATGTAAGAAGGGTTTTATAGCCTTATATATTGTCTAGGACAGTATTAAATAGGTTTTCTTAAACTCCTAATATCTGGTTCAGAAACTGTCTTCCAAAACACATCAAAACTAATGTACAAATAGCGAAAGAATACTATTTTTCGTCGAGATTTCGACTCGATTTTTCAAAGTTTTAGGGCATTTAAATTCAAATTGGTTAACCGGTCTTGTAGCCTTATATGTTGTGTTCAGGACGAACCAATTGGTTCAGGATTTGACCACAAGATGAAGAAGAAAAGGAACGATGAACATAAGTACCTGGGTTGTTTGTAACTGAACAGAGCTCTCTCTGTTCCCAACCATTTCAGGTGAACGCCGGTGGTCTAGCACGTCATGCAAGTGGTGCCCTGGTATCGCACAGTCGTCGGGGCTGCTCTAGGGTTGTTGTGTGAAGTTGGGGTAGAAGATATTGGGGTTTGCTCACGATTTTTCTCAAGAAGTCGACGACGTGTTCTATATACGCACGAGTTTAAAAACCAGTTTTTAATCGGCTTAGGATTTGATTCCTCTAGATTTTTAAATCCTATACGGGAGAGAATCTCTAGTAGATATGTTTAGGATTTTATTTGAATCAATTGATTCAATTTTGATCAAGTTTTGGATTAGAAAGGATTTCCTTTCTTCCTTTCTTTCGGTTGTGACCTCTCGGGTTGGGGGGTTACGGGAGAATTTGGTTTCCTTGCCTCGCGTGATTTAAAATTGCACGAGATTTAGTAAGAAAGCTTTTTTTCTCTTATTACTATATATATATTTATTTTTTATCTTATATTTTTTTATTATATATATATATATATATATTTTATATATATATATATATATATATATATATATATATATATATATATAAATAAATAAATAAATAAAAATATATATATATATATATATATATATATATATATATATATATATATATATATATATATGTCTTTTATTGATGTATCATGCGCAAAATGTCGAAGCCTATACAAGTAAGCGCGCCAAGCGCAGAAAAACCACAAAATCTAAGAATTAGCACGAGAATCGAGGCTAAAGCAAAGCCTGCCAAAAGTGCTCAGGGGAATGTGAGCATCGGTTCTGAGTTTTAAGAATTTGACGAAGGACTTCACGGTTGAGAAGATCTAGAGAGAATTGGCAGCCTTCATATCTGAATTTGTTTCGATTTTTCCAGAGGACCCAAATCCCAGCGGCAACGGCGATCTGATGACTATGGGAGTCACCCCAGTTGCTCAGGAGATCGTTGAAGCCCCGATTCGTATGCCTCTTCCTGCAGTGTCGAGAGAGTTCACGCCAAATCAGTGTAGCTAGATCTCCTGATAGAAGGATTTGTTCCGCCGTCTCTTGATTGTGTGAGTAGCAACAGTGGCAGCTGGATGCTAGGCTGAAACCATATATATATGCCATGAAATAAATATAATAAAAATCCTAAAATTTCCTAAAACTCAATAATACCTTATAAAGTATTTTTAGTAAAAAAATTTGCAAGCAGAATACCAAGAAATAATATTTACTGCTAGTCCTTGATTTATAAAGAAAATCATATAATTATTTATTAGACTATTTAATAAATATAAAAATACCATAAATATTATATATATATATACATAATATATATATATATATATATATATATATATATATATATATATATATATATATATATATATATATATATATATATATATCATAGTAGATATATCCTGAGGAGCGAAAAATGCGGAGCCCTTCCCTGGCGATTTGCGATTTGAAGGCTCAGGCGGATGGTAGCAACGGCGGGGGGCTCCGCCCCCCACGGCCCTCTTCTGCCGAGGGTCGTTCCGGCGCCCTCGCTCCAAGGGGGAGGTCGGGATGCGAGGGGGGGGCGCCGCCCCTCAGCGCGGTTCTGTTTCTGCGGAGGGGCCGCCGGTTCAGGCGTCCTCGTCAGCCACATGAGGGGAAGGTCGGGATGTGGGGTGGGCTCCGCCCCTCAGCGCGGGCCTCCTTTTCCTAATGTTCCTGCGGAGGTGAGGCCGCCGCTAGCTCCTGCGGATGGATCGACTCCGACGACGGGAGCAGGCGGCGGTTTGAATGGCCCGATGAGCTACTCTGTAGCGGTGGTGGGACGCTCGACGACGGGTTTGGCGGGCGGTTCGTCAAGGGTGTCTTTCTGTCCAGCCATTGCGGTTGACGGTCGGAAGGTGGCCGTCTTCTCTGCGACGTATATGGAGGCACTCACAGTGCCTTGCGGGCTAGACCTTATTGGAAAGTTCGCTCGGCGGAGACTTCCGATTGAGGCCATTAAGAAGGATTTTGCTTCGAGGGGATTCAGGGGTTTGATTGATGTTAAGGCCATTGACGATCGTCACGTCCTCATTTGACCTTATGATGAGAGCGATTTTCTTCGGCTTAGATCCAAGGATTGTTGGTTCATTGGACGGGTTCCGATGGTGTTATTCAGGTCTTCGGTAGACTTTTCGTCGATAAGAGAGGATCCTCGAGTTTCCATCTGGGTGGCCTTCCCCGGGCTTCTATATTGCATGTTTGATACTAATGCGGTTCTCTCCATCGCTTCTGGTCTTAGCACTTCGCTGTATACGAACCGCGCGACGGCCTCCTTCTCCAGGCCGGGTGTTGTTAGGGTTTTGGTTGAAGTGGACGTCAGCAAACCATTACAACATGAGGTCCTTTTCCAACTCCCTGATGGCGTTCGATCGTAGCCGGTCGTGTATGAGCGGTCACCACAATACTGTGTTGCATGCGGCTTACATGTCCATGTAGAGAGTGATTGTGGTCGGCCACTGGTGGCGAAGCCGGCGATGGACGTGGTAGAAAGGCCACCCGTTATTGCCGATCCTTCCTCTTGCGTTACGTTAGAGGAAGATGGCCCGGTGGTAGGACGCGGCGTCAGCAGGGGTCGACGGCGACGTCGTTCCAGGCATGAGAAGGGGAAGGGAATACGGAAGGGTTTGGAGGCGCGTTTAGGGGCGTGATTCTAGTAGGGGGTTATCGCAGCCTGGTTTGCGGAGGAGTGAAGACTATCGCGCGAGTTCTGTTCCGCCATTCTGGCACGTGGGGGAGTCTTCGTCGGGCCAGCTGGCTCTATGGTCGGATGTCGGGTGGCCCATGCAGAGAGGTCGTAGCATTCCGGGTTCGTGTCTGGACGGGCACTCGGAGCCAGAGCGGATTATTCGTCCTTTCGCCTTACCGGACCTTTCTATTATTATTCATAGCCAGCTGGGACAAGGAGTCATAGCGGATGGCCCTGACACGGAAGAACGAACTTTAGTGGTGTGGGAGGAGCCCGCCCTTGGCCCCATCTCCGCCTGGGATGATGACCCTTTTCCGGGGGATGAGTTAGTTTTGTTGCCTGATGATAGAACTTCCATTATTCTTCCGAAGGGTCGTGAAGAGGGATGGCAGATGGTACCTTTCAAAAAGGTGGCTGGCAAGCGAAGGAAGTCGATGGCGCCTCAATCGGATCATCTTCTTCGATCACATGCATCCCGGGATAGGCGGGACCCCCAGAGGGTCCTTGGTTAACTTCCTTATTTGGAATGTTCGGGGGACGGCAAACAGATCCACTTTATGCCGTCTCAGGTCCTTGTGTCGGACCAACTCTATCCAGGTTCTTGCTATTATCGAGCCCAAGGTGATATCCTCTAAGCTCCTTTCTTATCAATTGAGGTTGGGTTTTGATACTAGTTGTTGCAATAAGAAGGGTAATATATGGTGTTTTAGCAAATCGGGTATTGGGCTCAACTGTATTGATTTCTGTGATCAGGCTATTACGGTTCAGCTTTCTTTGAGCTGCTTCTCGGATCCGGTACGGTTGTCTGTTGTTCATGGTGCAGGAACACGTCAGGAGAGGAGGCATCTTTGGCAGCACCTCCTGGACGTCCAAGCCAGGGATTTTGTTTTGCCTTGGGCTGTGGGCGGGGACTTCAATATCATTGCCTCTCCGGACGAGAAATTTGGAGGCCGGCCACCTGACACTTTGGCCATGGCGGATTTCCTCGACTTCCAGTTGGCGGCCGGGCTTTCAGATGTTGGTTACAGAGGGAGCACTTTTACTTGGGTGAATGGTCAGTCTGGGGTTGACCGACAGGGATCCCGCCTCGATCGATTGTTAGCGACGGGTTCTTGGCTGGATGGAGTCCAGGTGTCCTGTGAGCATCTCAACCGGGCAGAATCTGATCATGCTCCTCTACTGATATCCAATCAGCCAGCCTCTTCTGTTCAGCGTCGAGGTTTTCGTTTCCTCGACCTTTGGACATCTCACCCCGAGTTTCTTATGATAGTTGCCCGGGCTTGGGAATCATGCTGGCATTATGATGCGTTAGAGCGTCTGGGCATGCGGTTGCGGACGACGGGTCAGGTCTTGGCCGGCTGGAGCAAGTCCACTTTTGGAGATGTTTTTTAGGAGGCCAGGCAGGCAGAGGACGTTACATTGGAGGCGGAAGGGGATTATGATCTTCATCCTTCGGAGAGGGGGAGGGCTTCCTAGATAGAGGCTGTAGCCAGACTGAAGCAAAAGGTCCAGGTTGAGGAGTCTTTCTGGAAACAGAAGGCCAGACTGAAGTGGGATCTGGAAGGAGATAAGAATACTCGATTTTTCCATGCGTGCACCCAGAGTAGGCAGCGAAAGGCTGCTATCCAGAAAATTATTCGTGCTGATGGTACAGAAACAGGCTCTGATGCGGAGGTGGCGGTGGAGGCTTCTTTATTCTACTCTAAGTTGTTCCGGGCTGAGTCTATTCTTGATGATGATGACTTCCTCGATGTCATTCCGAGCATTATCTCTGTAGAGGACAATTCTAATCTTGTCCGATATCCGGATAGAGCAGAATTGATGGAGATTGTTCGTGGGATGGACCCGTCTAGTGGCGCCGGACCGGATGGGTTTTTCGGGAGATTCTTCTCTTATTGTTGGGATATTATCGCTTCTGACGTGGAGGAAGCCATTGGCACTTTTTTCTTGGGTGGTCGTCTTCCGGCTTCTATATCCGATACTTTCTTATTTCTTATCCCCAAAGTCGAGCACCCCAGGAATCTTTCAGATTTTTGCCCTATTAGTCTTTGCAATTTTTGTAACAAGATTATTTCCAAGATTCTTGCTTGCAGGTTACGGGAATTTCTTCCCAAAATGATTTCTCTGGAGCAAAGTGCTTTTGTTAAAGGGCGGGAGATTGTTGACAATATAATTATTGCACAGGACATGGTGGCATCTATGAGGGAACCCAATCATGGAGGCAATATGGCTATCAAGCTTGACATGCAGAAGGCTTATAACAGGGTGAATTGGTATTTCCTCTTGCGGGTTCTTCGGAGATTTGGCTTTAATGAAGCCTTCTGTGATCTCATCTATCGCCTCTTGGCAGACATCCGGTACGGGGTTCTCCCCAATGGAGCTCCTACAGATTTTTTCTCGGCGATTTAGAGGGATCCGGCAGGGGGACCCTCTTTCCCCCACTTTATTCATTATTGCTGCGGAGGTGCTTTCTCGGAACCTCAAGCTTCTGCAAGACACTAATCGGAGATCCTCTTTTCATACTCTGATCGGGGGTCCGTGTATATCACACCTGTCTTACGCGGATGATGTTCTTATTTTTACTTCGGGGTATTTATCTGGCTTGCGTGCTCTTTAGAAGGTATTGCATCGTTATGAGGCTGTCTCAGGTCAGAAGATTAATTATTTCAAGTCTGTCTTTTATACTGTGGCTCCATTGGCTGAAGATTGTGCACGGGCCATCTCTTCTTTATTTGGTTTTTGCACCGGTACTTTGCCTCTTACTTACTTGGGCTGTCCTCTTACGTGCGGGCATCGGAATGCGGGGTTGTTCAGGAATCTGATTGATAAAATAAGGTCGAAGTTGACGGGATGGCACAACAAAATTCTTTCTCCTGGGGGTAAGCTGGTTCTTATTAAGAATGTTCTTTACTCTATCCTTATGTATACTTTGGCAGCATGTTGCCCACCCAAAGTCGTTATCAGGGCAATTGAGAGGATGTTTGCGGCCTTCTTTTGGGGTAGTAAGGATGGTGTCGCTAAAGGAGTTGGTTGGCGTGGCGGATCGCTACTCGGACTAAAGCTGAAGGGGGTCTAGGAATCAAGTGTCTGAAGGATATTGTGGATGCCTTCTCTATGAAATTATGGTGGAAGTTGCGACATGGGAATGGTCTTTGGATGGAGTTCCTTAAATCGAAATATTTTCGAAAGCGTCATCCTTGCGAAGCTTTCATGACGTCCAATGCTCTCCCATTTGGCGGCAGATTTTGCGGGGGAGGAAATTGGCGGAACCTCATATTTATTTTAAGCTTGGCCGTGGTGAGGGCTCAGCAAGATGCAAAGCATGGATTCCGGGAGGTACTCGGCTGGGACGTGTTGCTGATCCGACGGTCGTTGGTGGGGTTACAGGGACCAGGCGTAGAGCGGGGAGACGGTCGCGGGGGCTAGCTCCTGGGTTGGCGGGCCAATCCACGGCTCCCGGGGGGGCGGGTGCTGATTCGGCAGCTCCTTCCCACCGTCGGGCGCACCTCCCGCGGAGGGTAGCGGCGGGTGGTGGCACGGGGGTGCTTCGTCGGTCTGCCCGATTGGCCGGGAGGGGGGTTTTCCATCCTCATCGACCGGTGATTGTGAGGTTTCTATCGGAAAGGAGAAGGAAGATCCGAGATTCTAGGGCGAGGAACTCGGACAATGGAGGTCCTGATATCCGATCGTTTTGGTCAGCCGAGGGTTAGAATTTGCCTCTTATTTCTGAGCACTTTGGAGATGAGGCAGTGCGGCGCCTCAATGCGGCCAATCTGACTTGCACTACGGTGTCTGATTCCTTTGTCTGGGGTGATCGGCAAGGATCTCTCTCTTTGGCAGCGGCATGGAGGTTATGTCGGACTCATCATCCAACTTCTCCCTTATTTTCTCATATATGGGGCAAATGTATTCCAGCGAAGTGGAGCATTCTGCTATAGTGGGTATGCCATAACCGACTTCCCACTGATGACAACATTCAAAAGATTGGCTTTCATATGGCATCCAGATGTCATTGTTGTCAGGATGGGCAGGTGGAGACTCTTCAGCATATTTTCTTCTACGGGGATCTTGCTAGGGAGATATGGTCTGTCTTCAGGAGGTTTTTCAAGGCGAGGATGCACCATGATTTTTTGATTTTCCTTCAAAGATGGTGGCGTGGCCTGGGCAGTCATCATCGGAGATCCTTGGCCGGTGCGATTATTTGGGTGCTTTGGAAAAATCGGAACAAGCAGCGTTATGAGGGGCGTAGTGCTGGTACTGATTTCTTGGTTCGGGAGGTACAATGGCAGTTTCGGAAGTCGCTCTCGGGGTGTCTACATCTCCCGTCTATCCCGCAGTGGGCATGGGATTAGTGCTTTGTTGCTTTTTATTCTGTTTTATTTTTCTCTCTGTTACCGTAGAGGTCGGATGTACTCATTACCCTCTTTATTTTAATAAAGGTAACAGTTTTTATTTTATATATATATATATATATATATATATATATATATATATATATATATATATATATATATATATATATATATATATATATATATTCAAGAGAAAGAAAACTAGGGATTTTCTTCATAAATATTTTTTCATCGACGAAAAAAATATTTATGAAGAAAATCCCTAGTTTTCTTTCTCTTGAATATATATATATATATATATATATATATATATATATATATATATATATATATATATATATATATATATATATATATAGACACACACACACACATATGCCACAACATAAAATGTAATAAAAATCCTAAAATTGTCTAAAACTCAATAATACCTTATAAAGTAATTTTAGTAAAATATTTTGCAAGCATAATACCACGAATAATATTTACTGCTAGTCTTTGATTTATAAAGAAAATCATATAATTATTTACTAAACTATTTAATAAATAAAAAATACCATAAATATTAAACAAAAATATAATAGAAAATTTATAAAAAATATGGGGGGTTTTTACGTATTTTGGGAGAAGTCGACCCAGAATTTGACTGCCGGCAACATGCTCTTGTGACAATAGTCCATCAACACAGGCTCAGGTATATCAGGGGGTAATCTCAAAGCTGCCTGACGGAAGCATTCGATATAAGCTCGGACCGGCTCTTTCTCCTTCTGAGTGATATCCATGAGGGAGGACATTGTCATATCCATTCCTCCCTCATAAAACCGGGAGAGAAAAAGGTTCTCCAAATCCTCGAAAGAGGATATGCAATTGTCAGGAAGGTTGTAGAACCATTCGTAAGCTACCCCCTTCAATGCCCCGATAAATAAGCTTGTGAGTAGGGCATCTTCATGCGGTAAGTGTCCCATAGAAGAAAAATAAGTCAGGTGACGAATGGGAGAATCCTTTCCCTCGAACAGAGTCAAGGATTGTGGCTTATATTTGAGAGGATAGACCACATTGTTCCACTCAGGAGGGTAAGGCTGCCTATCCCCAGCTTTTATAGTTCTTGTTGTTTGTCTTTAGCCTCAGCACGAGTGCAAAACTGTAGCTCCCCTTCCCGAAAATTTAGAAATATATTATTATTATTTATTTTATTTGAATGGTAATTTTTATATTTTATAATTAATTAATTAGTTAATTATTACGGTAGATGATTTTAGCCATGGTTAGAAATTGGAGTACAAAGTGACTAGGAATCATGGCACGGAAAGTGCAGTGGCGTGCTTTGACTAGTGTTTACCCATGGTAGGGGAAAGCCGAGCCACCACCATTGAAACTTCATAGTTGCTCTCGATTATTCTTCCTTATCTCCCTGTCCTACCTGTTTCAGAGCGACGAATGGTCATGCCTATTAGAATTTATCGATATCTCTTAGCTACTTGTGTAAATTTGTTGCTTGTTAAACTAGGTTGCTTGATAGATATGAGAGGATTATAGATGTCGTACGCCCTAGATAGCTGTTGCTAGGATTGCTAGCAACTAGTTAGAATATTATAAGATTTTAGTTCTGAAGAGTAGTGTGACCAAATGTGGGTAGAAGTCCTAGAGGTTATGTAGTTACAAAATGGCTAGAAGGAGGGTATAAACTATTTTGAGGAATTAAAATTTAAGGAGATTAAGATTAAAGTAGACATTTTTTTGAATTTTAAGGTTATGAATTAGAATTCGAGGACGAAATTATTTTTAAGGTAGGTAGATTTGTAGCTCCCCTTCCCGGAAATTTAGAAATTATTATTATTTATTTTATTTGAATGGTGATTTTTATATTTTATAAATAATTAATTAGTTAATTATTACGGTAGATGATTTTAGCCATGGTTAGGAATTGGAGTACAAGGTGACTAGGAATCATGGCACGAAAAGTGCAGTGGCATGCTTTGACTAGTATTTAGCCATGGTAGGGGAAAGCCGAGCCAGAGTGATGTCCTAACTAGAAAAATTAGGCCAAGTTGTGACTTAATCCTTACCGAAGATTATTTATCTGTTAATTATATTATTGAGTTTTAGGGAAACCGGTTGTACCAAACTAGTCCAGGTTGGACCCAAACCAAGCCCAAGCCTATGTAGACATACTTTTAGGTATGTACAAATATTTTCTAACTTTTTGGGTGGACTTAATGATATTTTCTAAATATTTGGTTATTTATACAAAATGGGTATTATTAATATTTAAATAGAGTTTTAGAATATTGGTATAATTTTCTAGGGCTAGATATGTTCACCAAGACTCGTTTGGTTATTTTAGTGGATTGTTGGTACTATTATTATCATATGGTTATTATTGTAATTTTTCGTATATGCGTATCCATTGTATAAATTGTAAATATATTATATAAATGTGTGTATTCGTATGCATATATAAATATATTGTACAAATGTGTGTAAAAAATAAAAAATAATAAAAAATAAAAAAATATAAATATGTTATATAAATGTGTGTATGTGCACGTATATATAAATATATATATATATATAGGAGTACATGTGCATGTATATATAAAAATATATAGGCGTATATGTGCATGTATATATAAATATATATTATATACGTGTGTATGTGTATTTATATATAAATATATATTATATACATGTGTGTGCGTATGTAAATATAAAGATATATTATATATGTGAGTATATATATGTAAATATTATATATGTGTGTATTTGTATATATATGAACGTATATAGTAGTATATATATATATACATATATGTGTGTGTGTGTATATATATATATATATATATATATATATATATATATATATATATATATATATATATTATATAAATGTGTGTATTCGTATGCATATATAAATATATTGTACAAATGTGTGTATTTGTGTGTATATATAAATATGTTATATGAATGTGTGTATGTGCACGTATATATAAATATATATATATATAGGAGTACATGTGCATGTATATATAAAAATATATAGGCGTATATGTGCATGTATATATAAATATATATTATATACGTGTGTATGTGTATGTATATATAAATATATATTATATACATGTGTGTGCGTATGTAAATATAAAGATATATTATATGTGTGAGTATATATATGTAAATATTATATATGTGTGTATTTGTATATATATGAACGTATATAGTAGTATATATATATATATATATATATATATATATATATATATATATATATATATATATATATATATATATATATATATATATATATGTGTGTGTGTGTGTGTGTGTATAGATTGCTAAAACAAAACAAATAAAAAAATAAAGAAACAATAGCAACAGCAGGCCCATGCCAAGCAGACCCAGGTCGGCTAGGCCGAGCGGATATAACCCCCACACCAGCGTGATTAGCCCCGACCCCCCTGTTCTATAACAAAACGTATCTTACGCGAGGAGAAGGAGGCAAACCCTAACTCCTCGACACACTGCCACCTCTCACAGCGTCGACCCCAGCCTTGGCGCAGCCGTGCACCATCCTGGGCGCCGTCACGCGCAGCCAGGTCCGCGCGGAGGCAGCGCGCGCACGCGCGCGCGGACAGTAGAACGGCAGCAACAGCCTTGGCCGACCCAACTTCGCGATAAAAGATCTCCCTCCTCGGTCGACGAAACTTTGTCCCGATTGCTCAGGTATGACCCCAACACAACCACCTTCGATTCCCAGCAATTAGTCTTATTTTTGGAAATCTATGTTGCCCAGAAAATTGACCCAAAGTCGATCGAAAAACCTGTTTAAAACAGGACAGGAACCCGTCCCAAAGACTCAACTTGGAAAGCGTTTTATGATCTGTATGTTAGGAATCAAAAGAAACCAATTAAAGGCAGTTATAGACAATATGTAGGGCTCCACAACCCAATTCGTAGAACTCGATTTCATCGGCTACGCGTCGAGAAATCGGATCCCGAAGTTCATGAAAAATCTGTTTTAAAAACAATAAAATTCTTCGATACGACGTGCGTTCCGCCAATCCGAGTAACGTGGTCACGAACAGAAAGCATATAAAGGTGCGTATCATCTTCATGAAAGTGTGGGCTTTGACAGGATTCAAATTGGTCGCATGTGTACGACGAATTTGATGCGTATCCGTCGAAATTCACCGTATCAGCCTCTGTGCAAATTTCCCAATTATTTTGTGCACGCTCGTCAGATCGAGATGAAACTTGTGCCAACAGGACCGTATCATTTTTTTGGTCCTATATGCCATGTTTGGTCCAATTCTGAGACAGTTGAATCGGACCGCCGTTTTGTGGGCCCTACGGTCCGACTCAACGGGCGATTTTGTGCACGGCCTGCCGGAATCCAACTTGGGATATACGGTTGAGTTCATATTGTAAAACCGAACCTATTGACATATAGTTTGACAACTTTAGAGCCCGTTGACTCTGGCACGTTTTTCGGTGCAAAGCGGTTCTAACGGTGGATACGGTTTTGATCCAAAATTACTATTTTGCCCCTGTGTCCAGAATTGGACTTAAGGACAAGCAATTCTAGCTAATTTGACTATTCTAAGAACGTTGGTAATGTTTATTTTAGCATATGGAGACTTTTTGTATGTGTTGACTTTAGTGACTCATCTGATGTGGTTGTACTATCGGTTTCTCCAGCTAATGACCTCAGGCAAGTGTACTTTCTGATTGCTTTCGATTCATAGTAGTCTTTTCATTTCATGTTTATACATATGTCTTGCTGCTTGTTGACACGCTTGTCATACGGAGTAGTCGGTAGGGGAAATATCTTAGTAGACATGTGGACTACCCAGAAATATCCCCAAAATGTCTATTCTTGCCTGATAGCAGCTGCACACGACACGTACAGGGTGCCGGATTTACCCCTAGACATTCATAAGTCGAAACGGATACTTCACATCATATAGGTAGTTGTATTTTATTTGTTTTCCTTGTCTTCTTCTCCACCTGCCATGTCATCAGTTACTTTCTAGTTTCTATATCTCATATATTATTTTCATGTCTTGTTAATTCTATTGTATTTTTGCATTGCCATCGGGTTGTGTACTTATTCCATTCCTGACTGGAAACCAATATTTTTTAGGTTAGCTGTGGCTTCACTTAGCTTGGGAGATACGGGTGTACTTGCAGACAGAAACCTAGAAATAGATAGCAGTTGTATCATTTCCATTAATTATAAAATTTTGTATTTTCTTTAAATATAAATATTGTAAATGTTGTAATAAATTAGAAATGTGAATGAGCAATAAATGTTATTCTCTTGTGATCTTGAGCATCTTGACTGTGACAGCGTTCTACCGCCAACTCTGCGGCGTAGGCTGGCTTGGACACGTCTCGTATCCGAAAAAGTGGGTACGGGTCGTGACAAAAATAATTCCTTAGTCGATATAGGGGCGGATGACTGAGGCAAGTATGATTATCCATTCCCGAGGGAATGCATTGAGATGGGATATGTTGGGGATACATTCAATTTCTCGTTAGTTCTTGGATCTGGACTTACAGTTGCGAGAGCCCATACTGAAGGTTGGGTAGTCAAGCTAGCCCTGATGTCCAGTTCTGCTTGCGTCAAGGCTTGCATGAAGGAGCTGAGAGTTTGGAGCCATGTCTCCAAAGTGTTAGTGAATTATAGGAGGCATAAAGTTGAGGTCTCTCCCTCGTCTCCGTTTCAACCCGTATCATGTAGACGGTCATAAAGTGGGATGAGGTGTATGGAACAGTGGACCTTTCATTTTCAGCCTCACTGTCCTGTGGGAAGATTGGCATTAAAACCTCCTCTTTAGAGTCCCAAAGTTGGCTACCCGCAGTTGCATCTGTATCCATTCCTTGGTGGATCTCATCTTCTTGGAACGAGGGATTATTGTGAATGATCGGGGCCTGGCTACCCCCAATCCGTGCTGTAGAGGCAGATTTTGCTTTTAAACGGGTATTCTGGAATACCCTAATAGTACGGACTACCGTTTTATTGTCTTGGGGTCGGATCTTTGGTGCACTAGCCGAGACCAGAGGATTATTGGCCTTAGGATTCCTTCTGGCAGTTGGGGAATTTGAAGTAGCACGGTATGAGATGATTGGAAGTTCTTCTTTGTCTTCAATTGGCACCTTCTTTCTGGACGACGTCGGATGGGTGCACGTGTTACAGTCGTTGGAATACAGACTGCCTTAGCGGAAGGACCATTGTTTATCAACGGCAACAGTTGATGGTTATACTAGCATAAGTATGTCATGCGGGGAACGCATTATGCATAGTAGTCGTCTCCCTCATTTTGCGCTTATGACTAATCACATTACGCAAATCATATGAATGTTCACATCTACTTCACGTGCGCGGCCAAGCATTGCACATGGGTGTGATTGAGGATAATACACTCCCTGACTCATTCCTGGCTCATGAAATGCGCTTGAGTCATTAGTGGGAGACTGATTATAAGATAGGCCTACTTCATGCGCACAGCTAAACTCGGCGCATGGGCCTGTCACCACAAGGTTCGCCCCCTAATTTGGTTCTTGCACATGGGATGTGCCCAAGTGACAGAAAGACTTTGAGGACTGACTCATTCTGGGCGCAGAAGTGCCTGAGTGACATGGGGACTATAAAGACAGACTCATTCTGGGCAAAGAAACGTCTAAGTCAGTTCGATACAGCTTACCATCAGTCGTGCGCATGACTGTTAGCGCATGTTTCTAGCTTACTATTGGCGTAGCACAATGAGCGCGTATGATTCGAATAATAAGCAGGTATAAGTACAGGGTCTAACCATTTTAAGTGAATACATGCTAAAGACGAATTTGAAACGGATGGGAAAGTGAATAAGGATATAGCACCAAATTACATGTCGGCGCTGGATCACGAGTCGATGCCCATAACCGAGTAACAATAACCATAACCCATATTCGGGTAACAATAAACCATAACAGTAACCATAACCCATACCCGGGTAACACTGAGGCTAGTGACTCCGCAATCTCGTCCGAACACTATGGAGTCTAAATGTCCCATATGCCTACTAATAGTCTTCCTTGCCCATGAAGTACATGTACAAGTCGTATCCACGACTCGGGCAAATTATATCTCAATGCGAGTTACTAACCTAGTCTCAATCTAGTCACTATATATACCAACACATGAACCACTCACACAGGTAACTAGCCGAATGTGTAAGCTCATGCCAACACATGAACACTCACTCAAGGGGTCGTACGATGCCACGTGACAAGGCACAAGAATCATACAGATAACTTCATATTTCTTGAAACGTCGACTAACTCTAAGCCACATACACATGCACGCACATGCCATCATCGATAGCACCCAAGTCATGCTTGGTCACACACTACTAACGCTACCACTAACAAACAGAAGTACATGTATTAAGAATTTAAATAGAACAATAGTGGCAAGGTATCTTCCCTGGAATCTCGGGATGAGTATACAGTAATGGTCCAGCTCCAACAACCACAGTCGAGTGTCACGAACTCCTAGAACAAATAAAACTATCAATCAATAATGGAACTAATGGCATATCACACATGGTCTAAACTAGGTCATTACTATAGCTAACCTAGTGTATAAATATGGCTATATATAATATATATATATATGACTAGATTATATATAGTATCATACAACTTTATTAAAATAATATATTTATAAACATTAATTAAATTTATTAAGATAATATATTAGTTAAATAATAATTATTAAATATAATACTAAATATTATCTATTTATATCATCTTCAATAAAAATAGGGTAGCTAATCAATGTATTCAACTAGTTGTACAATATTGCCAATTTTGTCGGGTCGATTGGAATAACATAATAATCTAAAAATAATGATTTTTAATTCTGAAATAAATAGGAAAAAGAATCATAATCATGGTTCACGTCAAAAAAACACATGGTTTTCAACACAGGAAAATATATGAAAGTTTGGGGTTAAACAACTAAGTTTCAATTCGATTTTGAGGTTCAATAGTTTATCCTATGAAGACGGATGCATAAATATATATCAAGCTCAACGAGATCATTAAGTAGCCTAATAGAAAGATAAATGAGGGTGTTATGACATTACAAATTATTTTTTTGATGTCGGGAAGCATCACAAGTCGCCGGAATCAACCATGCACAGAACTTGGTTCACTATGGACCAACCTTCGTGTAGTACGCGCCACGAGCAAACGACTGCGATCCAAGAGCTGTGGCTTTGAGGAAAGGTAGGGGACACATAGAAGAACATGTTATGGTCACTATGGAGGGGGTTTAATGGTGTAAAATACCAAAACACACCGGAGAATAAGGGTTACATCGCAGAAACTGTAGCAGCAGCTTTCTGTGCTTGGGCGACATTCGTAGGGCTGTCCAAGGTGGTTGTGGGGGCTGTAATAGCTCGAGGATTTACTAGGGTCATAGTGGAAGGAGTCGGGGATGTCATGGGGGTGGTGGTAGGGTGGTAGGGGCTTTGGAAGGGGTTTGGAGTTGGCGGATAGCATGCATCAAGGTTTACAGCAACAGCGACAAAGGGGGTATGGGTGGTTTCTCTCGGTTTCTTAGGGTTTCATGGTTTCGGACCCCTTTATATGGAAGATATTTATACAAAATGAAAAGGAGAGGGTTTAAGGGATACGTGGAGGGAGTTCGGTAGTTATTAAAGTCGGTTATGCATTTAGTTAAGGGAAAAAGATTGAGTAAGATTTGGTATTTTCCAAATTAATCCTCCTAAATCTTTCCATTGCATATTATGGATGAATAAAAAGTAATAAAAGTTAATCTAGGATGGTACCATTAGGTTAGGGCAACCTAAAATAGGCTCTACAAATCCTAGTTTGACTAATTTTAGGTCTGAGTAGCTAGTTGAGTTTCGAAAGGCTCGAAACGCATCGTTTGTGACTTCTGCGTATATGTAGCACATGGGAACTCAATTGAGTGAGACACTAGTAGGCTCAAAATTGGGTCGAAAGATTTGGATCGGGATTGGGCCTCCAATTTAATTTGGAACGGACAACGGTTGCACGGTAGGTGCTAAAAATATAATTTTTTGGCTCGAAAGTTGTGTCATAAAAATAGAGTACAAGGAGATTGGTTTGAGTGGGACATGATAGTCATGAATAAATGTGTACTCGTCTAGATCAAGCATATAAAAAAAATTTAAAAAATGGCATTTGTTGTGCTCCTAAAATCAAAGCTACGGTAAATTGTATTTAATGATAAAAAATAATAGTGAAAAAATATCTATTAATAAATAATTTAAACAAAAATTCAAAATAAATCCTAGAATTTTAGGGGGCTTACAACCTACCCACCTTAGATAATTTCGTCCTCGAAATTAGACATACAATAATATAGCAACACATAGTAATAGTAGTAGTAGTAGTAGTAGTATTAGTAGTAATAATAATAATAATAATAATAATAATAATAATAATAATAAAATAATCAACGACAATGATACCCAGTCCCGCCAGAGCTGGCCTTGGAACTTCTGCTGAGCTTCGTCTTGATGCTTTGGATACCTCGTAACCTGATGCTGGTTCGATCCACACTTGAAGCACAGTCCAATTTCTTCCTACAATCCTTCTGAACATGTCCCTCTTGCTGTAAGAGTGATAATTCAAAAACTCATTTATTTGGTACGGGGCGACCTTCTCTTGAAGATGTACTTCTGGACGTCTGATCGGTCCTCCATATTGTCTACAAAATTACTTTATAGTAAGGTATAAGGGAAACTAGTCCAACATGATTTCTAGAGGACGTTAATATCAATGGGATTCTAAGTTAACATAACCTACCAAGAACTAAGGTGCACTCAGTTGTAGATCCATCCTAACTTATATAATGACAGCAACGAAATCAACGTCAGGGTCCTACTAACAAGATTTTCTGGAATGGCACAATCCCCTAGAAGGAATACAAAACTTAAGTATTGCGGACTTGGGCTTCCTTAGGAGTCCTAAGTATAATTATGGTGTTATTGGTTAATGATTCTTATTACTAATTCAATACTATTACTATATAGGTCTGATCTTCCACAAGATAGAAGAAATCAATACTTTACTCCTTCTAACTATCAACAAGCTATAACATTCTTACAAGTACCCCTAACTATCTAATACCTATATACTAGGTATAGGTCAAGGTTGAGTTAAACAGATGCTCAGATCTAATACTCTTGACATAGTATAAACTTATTGATCAATCCTCGAGTCCTTGTCTTTTATAGGTCATTTCAATGCTTAGTCTCGCCATATATAGAGATGTTCGTCTAGCCTAACGCAGACCTCCCTACTCTATCTAATACTCCTAGGTCACATATCATTATGATATTATCACTCGATAGTAATCCCTCTAGTACTTCTATTCAAGGTTCTATCATAGGCAAAGGGTAGCATGGACTTAGTCTAGTGATCCTAGAATCTCTTATTAGGGTTAAGTCCTACACCGTACTTTAATCTAACTCCCATCATAGGGGAATATCTAATAAAATTATATCCACCTTAGCTATTTACATAGTCCTATTAAGCATGTTTTCCTACTACCAAAATATGTCGATTTAGCGACGGCCCGATCCGTCGCCCGTCCGTCGGCAATTTGTATTAGCGATCGATCACTGACGGATCTTGGCCAAAATAATCCATCGGCAATCCGCTCATCGCTAATAATGATCCGTCGCTTAGTAGTCGTCAAGCGACGGCATAGCGACGGCTTTTCGACTTCACAATACGAAGCAGTAGCAACGACTTTCCGACTGTCTTTCGTCCATTTTAGGTATTAAATACTGAACTGTGTAGAGGCTAGCAACGTACTGGTCCGTCGGTAAACCGTCGTAATAGCGTATCAGAGTGTATCGTTCTGTCGTTATTCCGTCGATCGTCGTCGCTAACAAAGGACGGATTAGCGACAGAATACTGACAGAGTATCCGTCGACTATGTTGTAATGCCCGTATTTCAGAATACGTATTTTTAATTAGGCTTATATGTATTTTGGACCTGTATTTTATTTTCTCAGATTTTGGCCTGTAATTGTGTTTTGGTTTAACTTGCGGATTTTGGTTTTCTCGTAAAACGGGTTTTAGACCTGGCTTGTTTTTATTTTGTGGAGAAGGGATTGGTTTGGTTTGGTTTAGTATGCATTGGACCACCTTAGCTAACCTCCACCCTCAACACAACGCATCATCCCTCATTAAAACCCCACCTAACTTTCTCTCTCCTCATAACTTCCATTAATTTCTTCATCTTCTTCTTCCTTCCTCCACACAACACCAACACCATAGGCAAGTGCACCTTGCCACCACATAAGAACCCTATTTTATTTGTCCATTAGGTAGATTAGGCCATGGTGAACAACATTAGAACTTGGCATTTTGTGATTTGGAGTCTCCATTTTTTTAGATCTAATTTTAACCATTTTCGGATTTTCTTGGTTTTGATCTATTAAACTTAGATTTTTGCTTGTTTTGAGGCTTCCTTGTGGAAGAGAATTCAAGTTAGAACTTTGAAAATCCAAATTTGGTTTTGTTTTGGTCAAGATATGAAGATTGGAATTTTGGAGTTCTTGAGGTCTTCCTCTCGGCTTGGTGGAGAAGATGATCCTCGGCCTGCGCTCTTTAGCGCATGGCCGGACTGCATAACTCCTCGGCCAGGACTTTGCGCTGGGCTGGCTTGTGCTGGCGCTCTTTAGCTCCAGCGCCTTCCTTCCATTGGCGCGCTTGACTGCTGTGCAGCTCGCTCCCCAGCGCACTTGACCTCAGCGCAACCCGTCCCTAGCGCAGTCCGCTCCCGGCGCAACTCAACCCTGTGCAGTTTGACCCAGTGCAACTCGTCCTCAGCGCAACCCAATCCTGTGCAGCTCATATCCTGCGCAGCTCGCTCTCAGCACAGCCGACCCCTGCGTAGTTCATTCCCCTGCGCAGTCTATTTCCCCCGGCGCAATCTGACCCCCTGCGCAACCCACTTGCCCACGATAGTTTGGTTTTATTTCTTGGACTTGTCTTCTCTTCTGTGGATTGGGGTTTTGAGATCTTGTTTCACACAACACGACTGTCTTGACCCAACACAACCTGGCACGATTTTTGGTGTTTTGCTTATGACTAGTACGGTTTTCGTGGTTTCTGTGAAGTATGATTTTAGTACTTTCTGATCTTCTCGATAGTAACCCGATGGGGTGTACTCTTGACTTGTGGCAGGTGATTCATGATTAATCTTGGAAACTGGATAACTTGATAGTGGCCCGTGGCGGCACACTCCTGACTTGTAACTTGTAACCTGTAACTTGTAACTCGACTTGACTTGATGGCTAACTTGACTTGTATAATTAACTCTGACTCTGTGGGTGTTCATTCTTGCTGCTTTATGCAATCCACTTGTCTTGTCTTACCTTGCATCAAGTCTAGGACGAAACTCCCTAGTTACCACGGTCCGGGATTCACACTGAATATGGATTAGGCTAATGGCCAGATCAAACTATAGTTCATGGAGAATTTCTACTCACAGGCAATCTCGTTATCTGGGCACTTTAAACGGACTTGTAGCCTGCCGACGAGTAGGGCACATTTCCAGCACACTGTCATGTGTTGCACCCTCTAAGTTACCTAAGGGTATATCGTCTCCTGGGCGATGTACCCAACCATACTCTCAACCCGCGAAAGGATAAGTGGATAGTCTGCAGGACTTGGGACTGGGAATTTCTCAATTTGCATCTTGTTAGTAATTAAGGCTTGTGATAACCCTAGTTAGTTAAGTAGTAAGCCGTAGTATTTGCTTGGCCGCTTGTGAATGGATGGTGTTCAGCCCTGTCTAAGTCTCGTCTAGTCCCTGTACCTGGTACTCCTGAACATGATTGTTTTATTTGTCCTTAACAATAAATGGGTAGAGACATAGTGCTATTCAGGCGAAGGGTTACAACCCCGGTCCTTGTTTGGTTTACGGGTTGTAACCTGGCTCCCGGAATGGTTCTACGTTCCTAGTCGTTTATTGTCCTATTATACTCTTTATTACTTATACTTTTCTCCTATTTCTTATGTTCTGATATGCTGGCTTTTGTTCTTATTTCGTGGCCTCCTTTGTGGCACTTGCTCTTTCTGGGGTTTGACCCAGCTGGTTTTGTGTGGCCAGATTTCGGAGCAACACCCGAGGATCTACCGAACTTCCAGCCCGATGGTGGCGACTAGAAGAAACCCGGGCTACGAGTGGGTTTTCTATTTTGTTTCGCTCACAACAATATAAAATTATTCTTTTGAGGTGTTTAGCCGACGAGCACATGTTAGCTCGATACATATTTACTTACTTTCTGCCTACAGGCTGTAATCATGATTAACAAATCCTAGGGTTGATCATGTATGACTTAACTCTTGCTAGTCCTCGTATTTTGTATGACTAGCTTCATGATCAGCTGAATATGTAATATTTGGGACACCTTTTATTGTATATTTGGTGATCTAACATCTTGTAACTATATTACTTGCTTGAGATTGAGACAATAGGCTTGACCTTAATAGACCGTTGGCTTGTAGTTAAACCCTCATATATCTAGACAGCCGTGACCGTATAGCGAGGTGGATTACATTTCAATATACGTAGCTGGCTATGTACGCCCCCGCTCTCTAGTATTCTAGTTCTGGGGCGTCACATGGTTTAAGTGGTGGCCCATGCAGGTCTTGTAAATCAATATATGTGAGGGTTTACCTAATAGATGTCTCAATCAGTATTCGCCCTTGATCTCTGCTTGTATCTTCAAATCCCTGAGAATCTTGACCTGATCACATGCTTGTATCGTTGATCTATCTTGGTCCTTTCTTATTGTTTTCTGTGTCGTCTTCTTCAGCGGCACTGTACCTGACCCCACCGATCAACGAGGTAGAGCAACTCCCGTGGACCAGCCGCAACTCAGAGATCAAGTCCAGCATTCCGGAGTAGCCTCCAGAGTTGTACCTACTGGAGGAGAGCCCCCAATTCGGCCCGTCCAGCCTGCAGAGCCTGACGATGGCACCTTGGTAGGTCTCATCAGGACCTTGATAGCTTCCCAGGATCGTCGAGGAGACGTCTTGCACCAGGCAGTGGCAGATACTTTGACCAGAGGCGGTCATCCAGGGAACAGCACGGCCAACAGCTTCAAGCGCTTGAACCCTCCATTCTTCGACGACAGCGAAGATGCGATTGCCGCGGACGCTTGGCTTCAGGATACCGAGGTAATTCTGGAAGCAACTAGGACACCCGAGAATGAGAAGGTGGCGGTGGTACGCCTACAGTTGCAAGACTTAGCCCATAGTTGGTGGGCGGTGCAGGCCATGGGATTAGCGACGCCGGTTAGTTGGACGGTGTTTAGAGAGAGATTCCAGACGGAGTATTTCGATGTTGTAGCTCGGTACGACCTGCAGACGAGATTTACCAACTTGAAGCAAAGAGGCAGAACGGTCGACGGTTATGCATCTGAGTTTTCTAGACTCAGTAGGTTTGCCCCCACCTTGGTGGCGACCGAGTTTAATAGGGCCCAGCGGTTCGATCAGGGACTGCATTTGGAGATCTTGTTGGCAGTTGAGCAGTTCGAGCACCAGACGTTCGATACAGTATTGAGGGCAGCTAGGAGGCACGAGTACACCTCCCAGAGGATCGTGGATAGGACCGAAGGTAGGAAGCGGTCCCACATTCAGATGCACCAATCATCAGCTCCAGTCCCGGCAGCTAGAGGTTTGACCATTGGAACTCCAGGACGGGCGGCCTCAGTGGCGTCGGTTCAGTATTCAACCCCGACGTACCCGCAGCAGCAGAAGCAGAAGCAGACTTTCGCGATGGGATGTTCTCATTGCGGGAAGCCAGGGCACATGGTGGCAGATTGTCGCATGACGCAGGGATTGTGCCTGGCTTATGGAGCGGCAGATCATAAGATAGGAGCCTGCCCGAATAGGGGTAGTTCGTCCTCTTCCAACCTAACCAGTCCATCGGTTAGGGGACCAGCACCTATACAGCAGCAGTACCCGAGGCCATTGTTGCCTCAGGTCCAGGCATTTCATCAGCAGAACCAGCAGCAGTACATCCAAGCCCAAATACAGAACAGGCAGAGAGGACCCGCAGCCAGAGGACAAGGTCAGGCAATGATAATGGCTATGGAAGAAGAAGTTGCACCAGGTGAGGTAGTGGCAAGTACTATTCTCGTCAACTCCTCTCTAGCATCGGTATTATTTGATTCTGGTGCATCGTATTCATTCATGTCTGCACGATTTGCGACACAGATAGGATTGAAGCCTGAGTCATTATCAGTGAGGCTCAATATACTTACTGGTAATGGTCTTGCGGGAGTAGATCGAGTGTTTTCCTCGTGTCGGATCGTAGTTAGCGGTAGAGAGTTCCCCGCTAGATTCATAGAGTTCCCTATGACAGACTATGATGTAGTCTTAGGCATGGATTGGTTGAGGAACCAGTATGCTAGGATAGACTGCCATGTTGGCAGGGTTGTCTTTAATATTCTAGGCGAGCCAGAGTTCTCATTTTTCAGAGGCGCAGTAGAGCCATCTTCTTCAGTATTGTGGATGGCAGTAGCTGCAGTACAATTACCCCGGATAGTTGAAGAGTTTCCAGATGTCTTCCCAGAGGAACTTCCAGGGATGCCGCCAGAGCGGGAGATTAAGTTCACTATAGACTTGATCCCCGGGACAGCACCAGTATCAGAACGAGTCTACAGGATGGCACCTTCGGAGTTGGAGATTTTGTACAAGATGATTGAAGAACTGAGGACCAAGGGATTCATCCGTGCAAGTTGATCACCTTGGGGAGCCCCGATGCTTCTTGTAAAAAAAAAGGATGGTATGTCCAGATTATGTGTAGATTATCGTACCTTGAACTCAGTGACAATCAAGAACAGATACCTTCTCCCGAGGATAGATGACTTGTTTGATCAACTCAAAGGGGCTTCAGTGTTCTCGAAGATAGACTTGCGGTCAGGATACCACCAGATCAGAGTCAGAGAGCAGGACATCCCGAAGAAAGCGTTCAGATCTAGATATGGGCATTGGGAGTTCCTTGTTATGCCCTTTGGAGCAACCAATACGCCAGCCGTATTCATGGACCTCATGAATCGCATTTTCATGCCTTACTTGGATCAGTTCGTGATCGTGTTCCTAGATGATATCCTGGTCTACAACAAGAGTGAAGCAGAGCATGAGCAGCATCTCAGAATCATCCTTCAGATGCTTAGGGAGCATCAGTTGTATGCCAAGTTTAGTAAATGCAAGTTCTGGCTCGATCGCATTTCGTACTTGGGTCACATCATTACCCGAGGAGGAGTGGAAGTAGATCCCCAGAAGATTGTGGCTATCGAGACGTGGCCAGCACCTAGCTCAGTAGCAGAGGTTCGCGGCTTCCTAGGATTAGCCGGCTTCTACCGACGATTCGTTTCAGATTTTGTAAGGATTTCGGCGCCGATGACCTAGTTGACCCGCAAGGATGTGCAGTTTGCTTGGATAGCAGAGTGTCAGGAATCATTTGAGAGGTTGAAGCAAGGTTTGATAACGGCTCCCATTCTCACCCTTCCAGATGGGACCGGAGGATTCACAGTTTATTGCGACACTTCAGGCAGAGGATTGGGGTGTGTCTTGATGCAGCATGGGAAGGTAATATCTTATGCATCACGTCAACTTCGTGATCATGAGAAAAATTACCCGACCCACGACTTGGAACTGGCAGCAGTAGTGTTTGTACTTAAGTTGTGGAGGCACTACTTGTACGGGGATAGAGTAGAGATATTTACTGATTACAAGAGCCTGAAGTATGTTTTCACCCAGAAGGACCTTAACATGCGGCAGAGAAGATGGCTCGAGCTACTGGTGGACTACGATGTAGATTTACAGTATCATCCAGGGAAGGCCAACGTTGTAGCAGATGCGTTGAGCCGGAGAGCCAGAGTTTACTTCCTAACAACACAACCAGAATTATTGGCAGATCTTCAGAAGATGGGAATTGAAGTGGTTCTTCCTACCAACGTGGCGTTGATGGCCAGTCTACAGGTTCAATCCAGCATAGTTGAAAGGATTCGGATGGCGCAGTCTGCAGATTCCAAGCTTCAGCGACTCAGAGCAGAATGTGAGGCAGAAAAAAGGCCAGATTTGTGCATTCATGAAGATGGTACACTTCGGTACGGCACTCATCTTTGTGTACCCAGTGGAGATATCAGACAGGAGGTCATGGCAGATGCTCACAGTTCACAGTATTCTATTCATCCCGGTGGCACGAAGATGTACCGTAATATTCGTCAGCACTTCTGGTGGAATGGCATGAAGAGGGAGATAGCCCGGTTTGTCTCTCGGTTTTGGTTTGCCAGCAGGTTAAGGCTGAACATCAGAGGCCCGCTGGACTTCTTCAGCCCTTGCCGATTCCAGAATAAAAGTGGAAGCATGTGACCATGGATTTTGTGACTGGATTACCTAGATCTCCAGCTGGTCGAGATGCTATGTGGGTTACAGTTGACTGTTTGCCATTGATTGTAAAAGAATAGAACAATTATCGGAGGACTGAACTTAGACTCACAATACAAACTCGTTTGTACAAAGAAAGCCTAGGGACGAAAACCTGGGTACAGCAATCTAAGTACAATTATTTATTTTAGATTCTGGGGGGTAACGATAAAGGCTCGGGAAAGCGACAGCAGCTCTGCCTTACTCCTTGGACGATCGGGTGCAGCCTTGGCTCTGTAGAAGAACTGCTTGGCGTTGATTAAGAAATGCTCTCCTTTTAATTTCTCTCTGACTCTGGATCCGAGGGGGTGTGCTCTCTCTCCCTCTCTGCTATCTGCTCTCTATGTCCGTCGATCTCTCCTCTCTCTTGTGTGTCTGTTACAAGGGAATGGCACCTTGCTATTTATAAGAGTGGGAGAGCATTATTAGGATTTGCAATGATTACCCATTCTCAGAAGTCGGCGGTTAAGGATCAATGAATCTGGGCCGTTCATAATAGATTTGAGCAATTAATATGATTGCATCAAATCTCAGTGGGCAATTAATGATGATTGCCATAAATCCTCATGATTTGTTATACCAAGCTTGGATCCTCTGCCACGTGTTCAATTTAATTGATTACAAATGATCTGATTTGATCCCAATATTTTATTAGGATTTGTTGATGGATTTCGGTCGATTTGATGCCATGTGTCCCATTATCATGCTACGTGTCTTAACCGCGAGCCACTTAGAAAATCTGAGCCGCATGAGGAGTGCTCCCCATTGAGCCGCATAAGGCTTGCCATGTGTCAAGGCTGCTTGGGAGTGGCCCCTGAACATTTGAACCGTATGGTGGTGATCTGAGCCGTATGAGCGTAGGTGACCGCATGATGGGTGCTTTCTTCGTGAGCTACATAGAGATAGTCCTCGTGAGCCGCATAGGATAGCTTCGGCCTAAGCCGCATGGGGTGGTCTCTACCTGAGCCACATGGGTAGCCTCTGCCTGAACCGTATGGGTGGCCTCTGTCTGAGCCGCATGCGACTGTCCATGTGTCAAGGCCGCATAAAGGACTTTGGGGTTTGACGGATTGTGTCAGAGATATCCTTCGTTTCCCTAGGAGTCTGTCATTATGACAAAGTCATTATTGCATCTTTCTGTCATAGGTCAGAGCTGTCAGCCGTCAAGGCATTAAATACAGTAGAAGACAAAGGGAAGAGCAGTTGAGGACCACGTGGCTCCTCTCTGGGCCGCATGGGACTATTCAAGCCGCATAGACGCTTGAGCCGCATGGGTCCCTGAGCCGCATGAGCTTTTTGAGCCGTATGGGGATCCTTGGCCGCATGGAACTTTCTTTATCCTTTTCCATGCTTCTACAAGACCCCCTTCAAAGTTTTCAATTTGCAAAATTAAAATACTTTAAATAAGAAGCATGGCTATGCATAAACTCTTCTGGCGGCATATGATGTCCTGGCCGCATGGATGTCCCAACCGCATAGCCTCCTCAGCCGCATTGGTCAATCAGCCGCATGGATCCTTTGGCCGCATGGGCTGTCTGGCTGCATGAGCTCCTTGCCACGTCATCCTGTCACGTATGTAAATCTTTTTCATTTAATTGTTGTTTGATTCTAAGGCCGCTTTTTAGAGCAGGATCCCAAGAGTCTAGCCCTAAATAATCAGATCGCCTTGATAAACGAAGAGTCGGTTATACTGCTCGTGGACCGATGCGTCGGTTCATTGGGGTTCTGCCTATAAATAGCAGGGTGTTTGGGAAAGACTTTCTTTTACTTTTTGCTATTGAACTAACCCTCTTGTCTTCGTCCTCTTTTTCTGATCATAGTAATGGCTCCCAAGAAGACTGTTGCGGTGAAGAAGGCAGTGTCTTTATCGACGATGAAGGGTAAGAAAGCTGCTTCTGCGATGACGGATATGGCAGCTCCTCTGCCAGCGGACGTACCCGTAGTTCACCCCGACGTCCATCCCGCTATCAATGGTAAGGACCTTTTGCGTGAGTTTGGAACCCTGACTATCATGGCTACCTCGTATATTTTATGTGCGAGCCTCCATCTTATTGTGTGTCGCATACACGTCTCGAGCCGCATGGGGTATGTTCCATGTCGGAGCCGCATGAGATCTGTTGTTGTGACCGTATAAGTACTTCTCTAGCGGGGCCGCATAAGTTCAGCATAAACTCACTTGATTTGGACCGCATAAGCCTATTCGAATTGGACTGTATGAACTTATCTGCATTTGAGCCGCATAAGCGTGTCTCTAACGGGGCCGCATAAGCTCACTTGATTTGGACCGCATATGCTCGCTTGAACTCGTCTTGTCGTATGAGCCTTTTAAACTTATTCGAACTCTGTCTCATGAGGCTGTGTTTGAACAGAGCCGCATAACTATGTTTAGTCACTGTAGCATGAGTCTCCACTAGTCGGAGCCGCATAAGCTTTTTTTTGAGTTGGGCCACCTGAGGCTTCTTTGAATCCGAGCCGCATAGGCTTGAGGGCACTAGTCAATCATATTTTTAACTTATTTCCTTTGTCTTTGTTTCATGGAGTTTGCCAGTTAATGCTGCTGGAGAACTCCTGGTAGGTCGTGCCCAAGCTGCTCTGGACTATAGGTACGACCATATAGTTAGGCATGTGGCAGACCAGTTTCCTAGTGACGAGCCTCCGGCGAGATTGAATGCCCTCAAGAACCAGCCTTTCTATTTTCTCAATGCTATGATGAACTCGGGGAAATTAGAAGGGGAATACTTGAAGCCTGCGTTCTTCTTCGGAGACGTCTTGACTGTGAAGAACAGTCAGGTTCTGGATGTGTCAGAGAACTGGAGTTTTGTTTCTAACGGGATGACGATCCGCATCCCCCAAATGGAGTGTCACTTTCCACTATCTTGGTTCAATATGCTCCCACTGGACCGGAAGATGGAGGAGTCTTTAACTCCTACCCGAAGTGGGGTGTTTGTGGGAGACATCCATTATAACAACAGTATGAATTCAGTGTGTGCGGACAAGGTGCATACCAGCCGTTCTGTAATGGGATTGGCCCTGGTACTTTCTTGAACGTGCCGGATCCCAATTTCACGTTTTCTGCAGCCGACACTTTTATGAACCAACTTGCTCGGAAGGGCTCATATCCCATTGGCCGGTTGACGCTCCCGAGTAGGATACACCCCATTCCCTCATGGACCAATCTGTCTATGTGGATCTTGCGAAAGTATAAGGCCTTTCTGTGTGAGATTGGTCTTTATCATGCTATTCGGGGCACCAGCCATGGCTTGCCCATAAACAAGAGATTATTCATATCTCTGCTGGAGATGTATAACCGCCGTACGGGAACCTTCTATACACCCGTAGGGGAAATGGGGC
Source organism: Iris pallida (assembly GCA_029216955.1). Taxonomy (NCBI): domain Eukaryota; kingdom Viridiplantae; phylum Streptophyta; class Magnoliopsida; order Asparagales; family Iridaceae; genus Iris; species Iris pallida. The sequence continues at coordinate 2,696,504 of JANAVB010039212.1, read as the reverse complement.
TTGCGCTCCACGAAATGTACGCGGTCTCCAAGCTTCCTTGGGGGGGACGAAGCTTTTGAGGTGTACACTCCCACGAATGAGGAGTTCGAAGAGTTGGAGGGACGGTATCCAGGATTCGTGGCTATTTATCAAGAGATATTGTGCCACTATAGCACATGTCAGCAGATAGCCAAAAAGGACAGCAGCTCAGAAGGGAATGCTCCCCACACCAAGGACTGGATGCGCTATCTCATCACGATGGGTGCCTCAGGTCGAGTTACTTCCCGACGTCCTCAATCCCGGGAGGCGGTTCAAACTTTGGTGTCGTCGGCCAAGAGGGTGGCCACCACTAGTGACAAATTCGGGAGTAAAACCGACTCTTTTGGTTATTTTTATCAGGATACCCAAGAACTGTCAAAAAAGGTGCTCCTGGCGGGATTCTTGATGGTATGGCTGCAAAATTGTGTAGTCTCGGGAGGAGCTGGTTCAATTGAAAGGATCAGTCGTAATTTCATCCTTCCGGCTGTTAAGTTAGTTTCGCGAGTCAAGCTAGCTCTCCTCCCGGCCATGGTGTGCAGCATACACCGTGGCCTTCGTACTTTCACGTCCAAAGTCATCGCCCGCAATGTGATAAAAGATTTTGAACAGACTGAGCTATCCTATCATTATCTGATGGGGTGGCTGCTGATGCATTATCCGTCTTTGATGAGACCGGGCTCTGAAGACGGCGTAACTGACGACGACGCTTTTATCTTCCGTTATCGTAATGAGTCTTGGGAGTGCGAGACCATGCGTACTTGCCGAATGGCGCTGGCGAGGGCAGATATGTACAACGTTTTCATATCTGTCCCTCGTTTTACTGCTGAGGAAATGGCGGCTGTACATCTCGATGGTATTGGGCCCCCTCAGCTTCTGGATGGCCGGATGCTCCTGTGGCTGCGTAACATCCGCCCCGCTCATCTGGTGTGTCGCAATCGCAATACCGTCTTTCTGGAGCCTTATCTGCCCAGCAGGTTTGCCCGACAGTTTGGATACAGCCAACTTTTTCTAGACAGTCCCAGCTCTTATCTGGGTTTTGTAGGTAGCCTTCTTGACGGCATCAGGGCCTGGCACTACTATGATATATTCTATACCTGTACCATTTTCTCGGTCCCTGCTATTAAGGCGCTGGTAGAGATTTTGTATATGGCGGCTCTGTACCATATCATGGAGAACAAACCCCCTGTTGGTTTTAACCCGGGTGCCAGTTTTATTGTCGGTACCGGCCTGGAAGAGAGGTCCCAGGGGGCTAAGACGAGGAAGAGGAAGAATAGAGTCGAAGTGCCAGATTCGGACTCCACTACTGCGGATGATGAGGGCGACGAGCATGATGCAGATGATTTTTCCCTTCCATTGGAAGATGTTGGGGCGGATCAGCCGCCTGTTTTGCCAGATAAGATGGCGGCAGATCAGCCACCCGTTGCACCAGGTCCTGTACGAAAGCACAGCAGGCAAATTTCTTCTGTTGGCGGTATTCCTCGCTCCTGGAAACTGGCTATGACCAGACACCGCAAGTTAACTATAAGGGAAAGAGGCGAGGAAGTTGACCCCGCATCAGAGGTAAACAAGTCGCTACCAATTCTTCCTTTCTTCTAACTTTGATTTTAATCATCTTCCTTCCCTCTTGTAGGTGTCAGAAGAAGAGGAATCTCAAGTTGTCGAGGTCGTGACTCGGGATGACGGGAGCTCCGGTGAGCCTGCCCCTAAAATTGCTGAATTCCATCAAGATGATGCTGATCGAGTTGCCTCTCCCTTCGAGGTGGCTGGGACAGAGGAGCCGACCGAATTTAACTTAGAGATCGTGGGTGAGGAGACCATGCCAGCTACGAACGAGCTGCAGCCACCATGCTCCTCCCCTGGTAAGATAAGTCGAATATTAACTTGCGAGGAGGCCTATCTGCTCTATCATCACATCCTTCGGGTCACGTCGATTGATTGCTGTCATGGACATGCAGGTCCTGTCTCTCCAGTGCCGATGATGGCCATTGTTGAGACAGACTCTGCCGAAGGGGAACTGGCGGAGAGGAACGTGCCCCCTTCCCTTCCGGTTCGTCTTGATGGGCCTCCCGCGGGCTCGCATTCGGCCAGTCAGGCGATAGGACAGCCGGGGCAGGGGACGATGGTCCTTGCATCTTCCTCTGCTCGGGCGGCTCCGAGAGTCGATCTCTCCGTCCTGCCAAGTGTCCAGGCTCTTCGGGTGGCAGAGAAAGAGTTAGCCGCTATCCGTGCATCGTTCTGCTCAGAATTTGTCCCCTTGGTGGCAAGTTCTAGCACAACTCCTTCGATGTTGCCGACCACGCTTCCTCTGACGTCGTCCTCTACAGAGGTCCTGGACGAAGCGTTACAGGACGTGGTCGACAGCTTTTATCGTCACTTCAAAAGGGGGATAGAGGCTGCTGTGGAAAGAGGGACCTCGTTCGCCTTGGTCCGGCAATACGCCCAGGGTCAAATTGATATCCTTAAGGCCCTTTCCGGAAGGGCAGGGGTGGCTGCACTTCTGGAGGTGAAATTGCTGGAGACTGATCAGCTGTTGGCCCAGCTTCAGGTACTACGGCAGGCTGATCTGCCTGTTGTTATAGATCAGGAGTGCGGTTCCCTCACAGCTGCTATAGAAAAGGCAAGGGCTGCTCGGGATAAAACCAGGCCGGCCATACTGAAGGATCTCCACGATCTGTCTGATCGATATGATCAATTGAGCCACGAGAGTGAAGATGTTACGGCTCGGGAAGCGACTGCCTCCCGCGGGATCAATGACACGCGGGAGCAGATCCTTGAGCTTCAGAGGAAGTTAGCTTTCTTTGAGTCTGAGCTTAAGGCTGTTCGTATCGACAGGGGGCTAATTATCTAGGAGGCTGACAGAGTTAATCAAGCTTCGGCTGACCTAGAAATTGCCCTGAAGAAGTTGGAAGACGACTGGCGGGCACTCATGGACTTGGATAATGGGGAGCGGTTGTCCCAGGAGGCTGAGCGCCGAGCTAGACAGCGGCTTGAGCGGGGGACCACCTTAGTGAGAAACCGCCTCCTGGAATTGTGTAATGTCGAACTATAGTCGGCCTTTTCTCCTTTTATTTCTGTTCACCTTTTCTTTTCTTTTTGAGAGGGACATGGTCCCAAAACATGTAATGCTTATTTGGCTTCCAAATAAAAGAGTATGTTTTATTCCATCCTTTATTTGTACTGCCTGTTGTGCTTGTGGGGGGGGACTTATTTGTGGACCTATTACCCTTGGCATACCTTGGTTTTAGGTACGGATAACAAGTTTGATTGGGGATACCTAGAACAATTCCACGACAAGGTGACCATGGACGTTCCGGGTATCGGAAGAGAGAATGCTATGGAGCAGCTGGGCTCCTGGGGCATGATGAGGAATGGTGGGCCTGTACTAAGAGACTTAGCAAAGGATATTTGTGGACCTATTATCCTTGGCGTACACTGTCTTAGGATACGGATAACAGGATGAAAGGGGACCAACATACTCACTCAGAGGTAATGAGGACATGGCAAGTATGGGGGTTGTACCGCGGAGTCTTCCTACTCAGAGGTAATAAGGACATGGCAGGAATGGACTCAATGGAGGATATTTGTAGACCTATTATCCTTGGCGTACTCCGGTTGTGGGTACGGATAATAAGTCGAAAGGGAATCAACATACTTACTCAGAGGTAATGAGGACATGGCAAGCATGAAGGTTTCTTCGACGGAGCCTTCCCACTCAGAGGTAATGAGGACATGGCAAGAGTGGGCTCAATGAAGGATATTTGTGGACCTATTATCCTTGGCGTACTCCGGTTGTGGGTACGAATAATAAGTCGAAAGGGAATCAACATACTTACTCAGAGGTAATGAGGACATGGCAAGCATGAAGGTTTTTTCGAAGGAGCCTTCCCACTCAGAGGTAATGAGGACATGGCAAGAGTGGGCTCAATGAAGGAGGGGTACATAAAACGACTCAGAGGTAATGAGGACATTGAAGTTCTATGTAAAGGGGTGATTTGTTTTTGGCGGACGTGAAACGACTCAGAGGTAACATCGACATGGCCGCTTTGGCAATTTTGTGGATCTGTTACCCTTTTTGTGTACTGAGAGTGCGGGTAGTAGATCATGAGGGAGGATCTCTTTCTGGAAGAAAGTTTAGAGGTATGGTCATACATGACTTACTATCTGAAAGAGTGACCAGAATATGAGTTCAGAGGCACCTGCGAGTACATAACTCGATAATCTGGAAGAGTTGGAATGTGAGTTCAGCGGTACCGGCGGGTACATGACTCGATAAGTTGGCGTTTGGAATATGAGTTCAGCGGCACCAGCAGGTACATGACTCAATAATCTAGGATTGTGATATGAGTTCAGCGGTACTGGCGGGTACATGACTCGGCAATCTGGAAAATATGATATGAGTTCAGCGGTATTGGCAGGTACATGACTCGGCAATTTGAAAAATGTGATATGAGTTCAGCGGTACTGGCGGGTACATGACTCGACGATCTAGAAAATGTCGATTAGATATAATATTTCTTCAGGAACTTGCCGTTGATGGGCATCATGAGCAAGTCTCCATTTTGTTTTGCGAGGCGGTAAGCAACGTTGGAGAATACGGCCTCAATGATAAACGGACCTTCCTATTTTGGCTGGAATTTGCCGACAGTTTTGTGAGTCATGACCATCGGCCTCCGGACTGCCAGAACGAGATCGCCCACTTGGAATGTTCTAATTTTAACCTTCTTGTTGAAGGCTCCGGAGATGCGTGCTTCGTATAGCTCGATCCGTTGCTGAGCCAGGAGGCACTTTTCATCTAAGGCCTCCAACTCTTGTAGTCGGCGATGTAGGCCTCAAAAATGACAGTCACGCTGAGTTGATCAGAACAAGTCCAACAGTCACGCTGAGTTGGTCAGGACAGAGTCAAAAGTCACGCTCAGTTGATCAGGACAATATTTACAAATCACGCTGAGGAGACAGCTCATCATTTGTCAGAGAGTAATTATGACTGACAGCACAACAGTCGAAGAATGTCTCTTTGTATGCCACGTATGCACAGAACTCGAGAGATCACAGCCGACTATTGCGTGACTTTCGAAATCTTCTTCAGCAAGACTCAACCTTCGTCAAGTTGGCGTACCGAAAGAGTTTCTTGTCATTTAATGCGACTGACAAAAGCAATCACTGTCAGAGATTTTGTGTCAGTCGAGGCACACTGAATCAAGACAGCTGGCAGTCTTATCTCAAGTCTGCGTGTATTGTGAGATCTTTATCTCAAGTTTGCGTGGATTCTGAAGTTTTCTTCCTCAAGTTTGCGTGGATTCTGAAGTTTTCTTCACCAAATCTGCGTGGATTCTGAAGCTTCTCGCCCCAAGTTTGTGTAGATTTTGAAGCTTTCTACCCCGAGTTTGCGTGGATTTTGTCTTCAACAAGTCTGCGTGAATTTCATTAAATTGGAGTACGTGGCAGTCATGCCACTGATCTCTCGCCTGCGTGTTCTGTAACTTGCACACGACTCATGCATGATCGCCATGTGTCCAACAGTTACAGGCCACGTCTAGTAACTGCTCACAGTCTTGCGTATGTTAAATCCTGCGTAATTTTCAACTAAGCAAAGGCTGTGAAGACAGTTATCTTTTTAGTTATTTTTGACTCTATAAATAGAGTTCTTTTTCTCATTCATTGTACAGATACATAGTTATCTACTGTCAAAATTTTGAGAGCTTTTCTTCTTCGCATAGTCCAAGGGATAAAGTGATCGTCTTCTAGATCAGATTCCCACAGTTGTAATTTTCCCAGATACACAATAAATAAAGGAATTTATTTATGGAAAACAAATTGGCGACTCTGCTGGGGAAAACCATCTCCTCTTCTGAGATGGCAACAACTCAATGCGACACTTCGTCAATCGGCTCGACGAAGAAGGTGATGACGATCCAATTCGATCAACTCGCCTATGAAGAAATGCAGCGGGCTAAGAGTGGCAAGTCTACTACAGCCTCCATCATCACTGCCAAGTCGAAGGGACACTCTGTCTATGTCCCTAAGAATCAATTGGCAGTCAATGGTGAAGTCTCTGCCACAGTATCTACTCCTAATACTGGCAAGAACTCTACTGCAAGCACGCACACTCTTGTGCGCTCGAAGATGACAGCAATCAAAGGTTACGCTAACAGTACTAGCTCCTTAGCCAAATCTGTTCCAGTGTGCAACCTCACATCCAAAAGTCACGCTGAAAGTACTGGCTCTTTAGCCAAATCTGTTTCAGCGTGTATTTCTAAAATTAAAAGTCACGCTGACAGTACTGGCTCCTTAGCCAAATCTGTTCCAGCGTGTATTTCCAAAGTTAAAAGTCACGCTGACATCACTGGTTCCTTAGCCAAGTCTGCTCCAGCGTGTATTTCCAAAGTTAAAAATGACGCTGACAGCACTGGTTCCTTAACCAAGTCTGTTCCAGCGTGTACTTCCACAAAAGTCACGCTAACAGCACTGGTTCCTTAACCAAGTCTGTTTCAGCGTGTATTTCATCTAAGAAGAATAGCTCTTTAGCTATCTCTTCTTCTTTGCCAAGTTCTACTAGAACTGGGGGTGGTCTTCCACACAAAGTCCCTTCGAAAAGGAATAAATCTTTAGTTATTCCTTCTGTTCCTGTAGTTTTTACTTCAGGAACAGCTTTGACTGACAATTTTGTTAGTCAAAGAAAAGGAGATGGTCTTTTGACTACTCTTCCTTCTGAACATTCTATGTCTCAAAACTTGAAAGAGTCTAAGAAGAAACATTCCTTAGTGTCTTCTTCTATGACTTCTTTAAATTGGGCACAGAATTTGTCCAGAAAAGAGGGTCTGTTACCAACTCCTAATCAAAGGGATGGTTCAACTCTTCCTTCTCTGTAAATATCCAGATCAATGGAAGGAAAACTCCATGTTTCCAAAACTAATGTGTTACCTCCAACTGATCTAAGAACAAAACTCAACACTTCTGGTGCTAAGAAATCATACCAGTTGGAAACAAGGATAAGAGATCCAGATGCAGAGTATGCAAGAAACTATGTGGCTCATATTAATCATTCTCTATATAATCAAGAGCCATCAAGACCCAAGAATAGGAAATATACTCCTCAATCTTCACAAACAGATTTACGAGAATATCTTCAACAGAAGAGAAGGAGTAATTTTGTGTCAAAGGACCATGCTGAATGTGACTTCTATCCAAGAGTCATAATTCAATGCAGATATCAATCAATGGCTCATGACCATGTTGATCATGAATATGACTTCCAGCCAAGAGTTACAATGCAATGCAGATGTCAAACTAAACGACAATCTGTCTTCAATCGGATTCAGTGTGAACCTATGCCTGATGAAGATGAGCCTTTGTTTGCTTCTGTCAATATGACCTCTCGGGATGCTGGGGGTAGAGTTGATAGTCCAGATGGAGTATATAGAAATACCAGAGCAAGAGTCCTGTCTTCTAGTCAAAGAAATTTGATCTCTGAAGATGATTCTGAATTCCTTGGAGAATCTAACTTCCCACCTCTTCCTACTGGGGGTAGTTCTCCTATAATTGATTTTGATGCACAAAGCAATGATTCAGAACAAACAACATCCACCAGTTCATCAATAATCCCTCGTACAGTCACGACTTATATGGTTGATGGGAATACTGATAAACCTTCTTCTTCCTTGACTCCTCAAGATCAAAGAATTGCTTCTTTGGAACAGCAAATAAAGTCTATGGCTGATACTATGAAATCAATGTATGAACTCATGACAGCTCAGTTGCAGAATCGACAGACTGTATCAGATGCCATACCAACTGACACTGATATAAGTCCAGTACAAGTTCCTCCAACAATACAATCCAAACTCCTGGATCAGCTCAACCAAATCCTAGTCTCTCTGGAGCTGGGGGTAGTGCTTACAATGCTGTTCCTCCTCCCAACTATTCTCTACAAGCTACAACTCCACAATCTTCCAGAGTTGTTAATGAAGAATTGAGGAATCTCAAAACTCAATTCGAGGCATTCAAACAGAAGGATGGTTTACAAAGGTTAGGCATCAAGCAACCTTATCCGATAGAATGGAAGCAAGTATCGTATCCTCCTAAATACAAGCCTCCTACTATCTCATTCTATGATGGAACCACTTCTCCAAGTCAGTTTATTAATCACTTTGAAGTAATGACTGACCAGCTGCAACCAAGCGACGCCCTCCTTACTCGGGTGTTTATTGGATGTCTCAAGGGAACGGCTTATGAATGGTATAGAAGTCTCCCAGATGGGAGCATTACCTTATTTACCAGTTTCAAACAGATATTTCTTGAACGGTTCTATGAAGGGCTCAATGACATGAATATGTCTGCTTTTATTAGAATCAAGCAGAAAAATAATGAAACTACAGAAGAGTACATTGAACAGTTTCAAAGAGAAGCTCTGAAGATGCCTCTTGGAACTCCTGATGCTGTCACCATCGACACATGCAAATCAAACTTGTTGCCAATCATCAACATGTGGACAGGATCCATCCAATTCCAAGACTGGCCTTCTTTCATAGTTAGTGCCAAGGCTGCAGAAATTAGTGCTGAAACCTTCAAAGGTTTAGGAGTGCAGATGACTCCCAAAGAAACAGGTCAAGGTACTAACAATAAAAACAATGCTCGCAAAGGAAAAGAAACTCTTGAAGTTAATCTTCAGAGCAAAGATGCATCAACTGTTCCTACTTCTACAACTCAACAACCAAGAACACCTCGTCCCAAAGAAGAATATTCTTTCGATGATGACGATGTCCTTGGTATCTTTGAATGTCTGCTGAAAGGTAATAAGATACAATTACCTGAGATCAAGAAACCTGATGAAGCTGGTAAGACAGATCATCCCAAATATTGCCCATATCACAGAATGCTGGGTCACACAATTCGTACATGTTATGTACTGAAAGGAAAGATCCAAGAAATGATTAAATCTGGAGCTATCTCTCTTACTCCGAAAGAGAAGACTGTCACCTCAAATGTCGTCTCTATGCAATTCGGAGATTTCCCTCCTCAACTCCTTGAAAGTAGGATTGTTCCTATTCCCAAGGAAACTCTTGAAATTGTGAATATTCCTCCTCCACAATCTGAAGGATTAGTGCCAATCACTTTGGAAACAGGAGAAATCATGTGGATCCATCCTGATCTAGTGGCAGATTTTGAATCGCCTTCTCCTCAAAAGACTACTTCTCGAAAGTCCAAGAAGGCTGGAAAGATTAAGTCATGTCATATGACGTCTCTTGGGTCTACCTCTGACACAGAGCCAAAAGAGAAAGAAGAAGCACTTGTTAGTGCTACTCGAACGGGGAAACCTTATCTAAAGGATTATTCCAAGAATCTTGAGGATACTCCTGATATCCCTCCAGCTGATAAAGATGCTCCTAATGTTCCTCCTGAAGAAGAATCATCTACTGTACCTGTTCCTTCAACTACCCCAGTCGAACCTGTTTCTTCCAAGCCTACGGCTTTTGAGAAAGGCAAACAACAGGCTCGGTTTGATAAACCAATCAAGAAGTCCTCTCCTCTTGGACTTCAGAAGCCTTATAATTTTGACATCCTAGATCAACTTGCTAATACTCTAGCTAGAATGTCCCTCTTTGAACTTCTACGTCTTTCCAAAGAGACTCGGGAAACGTTAAGTGAAGCACTTCTACAGGCTGACTCTTGTCTTGCACAATTGAAGAAGCCAGATACAGAATCTGCCACTTGCTTACATTGCAACAGTGTATTGGAGATTATCCCAAATATCACCTTTACACAAGATGACATGCTACTGGAGGATAATCGACATGATCGGCCTCTCTACTACACCGGTTATATTGATACGATGAAGATAGATCGTATCCTTATTGATCCAGGGTCTGCTATAAGCATAATGCCAAAGAGCCTATTGGATGAACTAAAAATCCTTCTTCACAAACTCTTCCAGACGGTTACTACTATCCTGGGATTCAATCAAAGCCGAAGCGAGCCTTTGGGAAAGATTCATCTGAAGCTTCAAATAGGCGATTTCAGATCCAAAGTCACTTTCTATGTGATTGAGATCGTGGGATCCTACAATCTTCTTCTTGGGAGGCCCTTTCTTCATAAAAATAATATGGTGCCTTCTACTCTTAGAAGAGTACAAAAAGAAGTTGCTGACATAAATCCCTTCCATGGGGTTGAAGCTTATTTCAATGATTCCCGAATGTACAAAGAAGAGTATACAAGGGTCATACAAGCTATGGAGAAAGAGGATTCACAAAGTGAGACCTTAATAATTCCTGTTAAAGGTCGAATTACTCAGCAACAATCTCCCAAATTCTCTGAAGAAGGTTCTTTCATCATTCCGGTGAGTGGACGGATTTCTCCGTTACCTCAGTCGTCTGCTCAAGATACAATGATCATTCCTGTTAGTGGGCGTACTACAGTTCCTGTATCTTCACAGGATACTCTGCTAATTCCAGTTGGAGGGCGGATTATTCTTCCATCTCAAGCTTCAAGGGAGCTCACCTCTTCTGAGCCATTTGTTATCGATCTTAATCAAAACAAAGCTTCTTCTCATTCTTCTTCTTCCCCTTTAGTCATTGACTTGGCTAAAATCTCTAAGGCTCAGCCTTCTTCCAATGTAAATATTACTGCTTTTATATTTAATAAAAAGTCTCCATCTTTGCAGTACGCTGATGTGTATAATTATGTTCATAGTTATTTACATTTGTTAGATGACTTGAACACAATAACCATAGGGGTTGTACAGATTGTTCATACAGATGTATCCCTAGAACCTGTATAATCTTCATACTTTCTAGTTCCCAGCAGAAAGCCAGGAGACATTCCAATATTCTTCTACAAAGGGCCCCAAAGTCCTTCTGATTTAGAAGATGATGACAAAAATGATGATACTGGAAGATTACAACTACGTCGCTATAGTCAGCAATCTAAAGACATCATCAAAAATATGGTCTACGACTTCAGGACTGGCCTCAACAGTGGAAAAGGAAGAAAAATGCCTGTTCGTATTCCTCCTCTGAAATATGGAAGGACTAAATGCGGATTGGGCTACATTGCTCCTACTCTTTTTATCAATATTATTCATGCAGATCTCGAGTCTGATAAAGATAAGAGATCTGATTCTTCTAGTACCACTTCTTGGGATTCCGATACGAGTATCGGCAATTTCTGCTGCAACCTTCTGTCTTCCAACATGGTTTCCATTGACCGTTCTGAAGAAAGTGATGAAGACGAAGAAGAGTTTGAAATCTCACCTGAATCAGAACAATGGGCCCAAAGGTTAGATAATCAATGGGAGTTCCGATTCGAGCAAAAAGAACCTCCGACTGAAGATAAACTTGTTCAAATAGATGTTGGTGAAGAGGGATCCTCCAAACCAATATTCATCAGTGAAAGTCTTTCAGAAACTGATAAGCAAGACATGATTAAACTCATTCGTTATTACATCGATGTCTTCGCTTAGAGTTATGATAATATGCCAGGACTTGATCCACAAATCGCAACTCACAAGCTCAATATCTTGCCGAATGCTAAACCAGTCAAACAACAACAGCGACGATTTTGCCCAGACATTATGGATGCAATTGAAGCTGAAGTCAATAAACTCATGACCTCCGGGTTTATTAGAGAGGAACAACATCCCGATTGGGTGGCTAACATAGTTCATGTCCTTAAAAAGACTGGCAAGATCAAAGTATACATAGACTTTCGCGATCTCAATGCAGCATGCCCTAAGGACGAATTCCCTCTACCAATCACTGATGTCATGATCGATAATACCTGTAGATTTGAACGAATGTCATTCATGGACGGATATTCTGGGTACAATCAGATTAAAATATTTCCAGACGACGAGAAGCACACTTCTTTCAGAACGTCGATTGGTACATACTGTTATACAGTTATGCCATTCGGTCTCAAGAATGCAGGAGCAACTTATCAACGAGCCATGAGCACTATATTCCGTGAACATCTGCGAAAAACAGTCGAATGCTACGTTGATGATATTGCAGTCAAAAGACGACAAAAGGAGGATCATATCCAAGATTTAAAGACTATTTTTGATCTAATACGTAAGCATCAATTAAAGATGAACCCTACTAAGTCCTTCTTAGGCGTCTCTAGTGGTAAATTTCTCGACCTCGTCATTACCTCTAAAGGTATACACGTGGATCCCGAGAAGATCAAAGCCATCCAAGAGATGCGTCCTCCACACACCTTAAAAGAGCTACGAGGATTTCAAAGAAGAATCGCTTATATCAGGAGATTCATTTCTAATTTATCAGGACACTACAGACCATTCAACAAACTTATGAAGAAAGGTGTCTCTTTTGTCTGGAATGATGAATGTCAGAAAGCATTCGATGATATAAAACAATATCTGATGAGCCCTCCAGTATTGGTACCTCCCGTTTTAGGAATTCCATTTCTCCTATATACTCGAGCAATGAGTCATTCATTGGGTGCATTACTCGCTCAAAAGAATCAAAATGGTCATGAACAAGCCATCTACTATCTCAGTCGTACTATGACCGGAGCTGAACCTCGATATTCACCGGTCGAAAAAGAATGTCTAGCCTTGATGTTCGCTGTTCAAAAGACACGATATTATATCATTGGCCAGACTATTCATGTCATCTCCAGGATCAATCCTATACGGATCATGATGAAGAAACCCAGTGTTTTGAATTCTCGATTAGCTAACTGGGGAATCCTACTTGCTCAGTATGACATGTATTATATTCCTCAGAAGTCAGTCAAAGGACAAGCTTTAGCTGATTTTCTAGCTACTCATTCAATTCCAGAAGATTCAAAACTCTATGACGAAATTCCAGATGAAGTCCTAGATTCAAACCAAATTGCTGAAGAAGATCCTACTTGGCGTCTATTCTTTGATGGAGCTTCAAGGATAGGTCCTAATGGTGATATTGTTGCTGGAGTTGGAATCGTTCTTGTATCGCCAGAAGGTCTTGTTATCCAAAGAGCTTATTCTCTCGATCAGCCGTGTTCAAACAACGTAGCTGAGTACAATGCATTACTCATTGGTCTTCAACTCGCTAAACATCTAAATATTCAACATTTGGAGGCGTACGGAGACTCTAAACTCATTGTTAATCAGATAAGGGGTACTTATGAAGTTCGTCATCAAGATCTGGTTCCTTATCATAGATCAGCTATATCTATGGCTTCTTCGTTTGAAGAATTCTTCATTGAACATGTTAGGCAAGCATGTAACATAGAAGCTGATGCTCTAGCTAATCTTGCAGCGGTGTTGGCTATCCCGATTAGACGACAACAAATGATTATTGTTCGCAATCGAGAATTATTTCATCTTGAAAATAACCTGACCCTAGGACTTCCAGTTGACATTGAAAAATCAACATCTCATGAGGTCAACACAACAAGAGGATTTGGATTCAATCGTAAATCTTTATCATCTTCATCTAATTCTAGCATAGAATTCATCTTCAGTAACTCAGCCGAGAATCAAAATACGGATACGGATTGGAGACTTCCTTTCTTAGATTTCGTATTGTATGATATTCTCCCGGATGATCCGAGTGATGCAGCATCTATCAGACGACGATCACTCAGATTCTATTACAATCATACAACAAAGACCCTATATCGTCGAGCTTATGATGGTTTACTTCTTCGATGTGTTGCCGGTGACGAGGCTCAACAAATTATTCGCGAAGCACATGATAGAATTTGTGGAGCACATCAATCTGGACCAAAACTTCAAGACTGTATTCGACGTATGGGTTATTATTGGCCCACTATGGTATCAGACGCCATCGAATATGCAAAGAAGTGTAAAGCTTGTCAAATCCATGCGGATTTTATTCATCAACCCTCGAAATTTCTACATCCGACGGCAGTATCATGGCCCTTCGAAGCTTGGGGCATAGACATTATCGGCCCGATCAATCCGCCGTCATCCAAGGGTCATCGGTTTATTCTCGCAATAACCGATTACTTCCCCAAATGGGCCGAAGCCATTCCTTTGTCTGAAGTTAAGACATCCAATGTCATCAGCTTTATTAAGCACCACGTCATCTACAGATTTGGTGTTCCTCGACGCATTATTCATGATAACGGACCACAGTTTGTCAGTCAGAAGTTTACTCGATTCTGTGACGATCACCGGATCAACAATGTGGCTTCTACTGCATTTAATCTGGCAGCTAACAGATTAGCAGAAGCTTTCAACAAAACTATCATCAAACTCCTAAAGAAGTTTGTCTCTACTAACAAACGTAATTGGAGTGAGAAGCTTGGTGAATGTTTGTGGGCTTATCGCACTACCGTTCGTAATGTACTAAAAGTACACCCTTCTCTCTGGTGTATGGTTGCGAAGCTGTTCTCCCATTAGAGATTCAAATTCCTTCTTTAAGGATAGCAGTCGCTAATGAACTCACTGCAGAAAATAATAATCGTCTTCGACTTCAAGAATTAGAAGCTCTGGATTAAAAGCGATTATCTGCTCAACAGAATATTGAATTCTATCAAGCTAGAATCTCAAGAGCTTTTAATAAGAAAGTCAGAGTTCGATCGTATCAAAAAGGAGAACTTGTTCTAACAGTCAGACGTCCTATAACTATGACTCATATGAGCAAGGGCAAATTTGACGCAAAGTGGGAAGGACCCTATATTGTGAGCAAAGTTTTCTCAAATGGAGCTTATCAACTCTCAGAATTGGATGGTCGAAAAGTTTTGATGCATATTAATTGTAAATTCCTTAAAAAGTACCATGTATAAATGTAAATTCTTGTAATTATCAGACAGTTTCATGTTTAAAAAAATAAAATTTTTATTTTATTTTGATCATGAATGATGATACATGATATTAAGGAAGATCACTATCATCCTTTTCTACATTTGGACGTGGGCCACTGCCGTCCTTCTCGAAGACGTGATCAGCAAAAGAGCCGAAGATCTCCTTGCTGGAACCCACGAGGAACTTGCAAGCGGCCATTCTTATGGCTTCTTCTTCTTCAGTCTTTCCTGGTTCGAGTAGGAAGTCCAGAATGTCCCTTGGTGGCTTGGGTGTAAACGAACCTTCGCCTGCTTCCGTCTTCTTCGTTTTGACTGGATCAGCAGGGCGTTCTTCAGTGCCTTTCTGAACCTTTGAGGCAATCTCAGTCTTCTTGGATGCTTCTCCAGACGATATTTTTATGTTGAGGAGTAGAAGTGTTCGTTCTTGTCAGATTTCTGCTATATTTATAGGCAGAAGTTCCTCAAATAGTGAAGCGTCACATTCATCTAACAATTCACATATTCACTAAATGCTTGACGGTTCATCCGTTCATTTCTCACATTCATCCGACGATTCACATATTCATTAATCATTCGACAGTTCATCCGTTCATCATTTCCTAAACGGTTCGTCCGTTCATAATCTTCTATCAATTTATTAAGTGGGGATTCGTTATTGATCACGTTTTCATAACCTCTGAATCAATTCCGAATCTACTTGCTCATTTGTCATTTTTGACCTCTGCATAGAAATCAATCTATTTTCTTTTGAGTTCCTACATATTATCACGTCCATAATACCTCTGATAATATCATATACTCTAAAACAGAAAAGAAGATTTCATTATCTATCATGTCCACGATTCATCCACAAATACAAATCTTTGAGCATAGAAGAATTATTATTTCCATTCTCATTTCACCATAAAAAGTCTATTACATTTTCTTAGACTTTCTTACAAATCATAATGGAAATCTATTACAATTTTGGATTTTCATTCTACACCACAACAGTAACCTAATAGAGATCTATCTTCTTCTTTGGATCTTCTCCGTCGGACCTTCTCCGTCAGGTTCGTTGTTGGTGGCAGTTCCTGACTGTCTGAGTCCCAGTCACGACCAGATCAGCAGGAATCAAACTCTGGTCTTCTCTCTCAGACGAGAGGAGAACCACAGAGTATGGCAGCCCGAAGTCATGGTGCTGCCAATACAACTGATGGATTAGGAGCGGCCTTTCAGAGGAGACAGGAATGTATCCAAACCTTGGGATACAATTCCTAGTTCTGCCTTGAAAGGAACTCTACTACCCGATTTCTCGGGATAGAGTTGACTCCACCATCCAACTCTCGTGTATAAAGGCTCTTCCTACCATCTGAGGAAGACCCTTCTATCCCATGAAGAGTTCTGAGTTGTCTGATGTACGCGTCAAAAGCGTATGAGCTCCCTGATGTTGGTGTCAGCAAGATATTCTCCACAGCATCCACATCACCAATGCCAGTTCTGAAGAAAATTTTCAACCGAGCTTCTGCAGAGAACAGCAAGGAAGAAGAGAATTAATCAACAAAAATTTCATTTGGCACGTATTGGCTAGTCAAGCGTGCATTTTTTCAGTCAGAAACATAAAAGCCTATCTTCAACAGCAACAAAAATGGTACTGGACTTACCATCAAGTTTGGTGCTAAGGATTGGCAAACCCATGTTTGATACAGTGCGCAGAAATCGAATATTAGAAAGCATTGTTTTCCTGTTTGAGAATAAAATCTCCCAAAAATTTCATTTTCAGAGAAGAAAAAGAAGAATGGGAGATGAGTATCTTTGAAACTCAGCTATCTATTTAAAGGACAAAGTACAAGCTTATTCTTGGAAAAGATCCGCATGAATAGCGCTCGTAAACCATGGAATGAATGACACGTGTGTTTTAGAAGATAGTGCAATATTGGAAACAGTCAAAGAGTGCTAATTAATATTCTTCATTAATGCACGCTATTCAAATACAAAAGTTGTACTACATTCTTCAAGACAGGCACTGATGGCCTTACAAAAGACAAAAGAAGAAGTGCAATATTTTCAAAAGAAGACAAAAGCATAAAAGACACGCTCTATTTTACAGAGCGACTGAGCTTAGTGCCCAGTTCTTCTACGCTCTTAACCCCCATGCATTGTAACAGAGCCTTCAACATTTCACGCTGCGTCCGTCAGAAGAAGACGAGCCATCCAGGCCAAAATAGCTCAAGAAATTCTTGGCTAATTGCATGGGATCGTCTTTGAACTCGAAGACTAGGGGCTCCGGTTCCTCACCCTCAAAAGTGGGATCACCATGGGAACAAAAACCCAATTTGCGTGCTTCTTTTTTAGCTTCTTCCTTTGGTGTCATGTTGACGTAAGATGAACATCAAAGCTGAGTTTTCTCCCTGTTTATATAACAGAGCTCGCCGGCGGTTCATATTCCACCATAAATTGGATGCAATCAGTCTCGGAGAACGAAGAGTCATTATGATATTTAAATAAGATTCATTTGGATGTTTTCAAAGAACTTCGAAGTCTTTTCGACTTTCGAAAAATTTGAAGTCATCTCAGCGTGACTGATTTCATTTTATCATCTCGTTTTCAAAGTATTTCGAAATAATTTTTCAATTTTCGAAAACTTTGAAGGGGGTTTTGTAGGCCTCAAAAATGACAGTCACGCTGAGTTGATCAGAACAGGTCCAACAGTCACGCTGAGTTGGTCAGGACAGAGTCAAAAGTCACGCTCAGTTGATCAGGACAATATTTACAAATCACGCTGAGGAGACAACTCATCATTTGTCAGAGAGTAATTATGACTGACAGCACAACAGTCGAAGAATGTCTCTTCGTATGCCACGTATGCACAGAACTCGAGAGATCACAGCCGACTATTGCGTGACTTTCAAAATCTTCTTCAGCAAGACTCAACCTTCGTCAAGTTGGAGTACCAAAAGAGTTTTTTGTCATTTAATGCGACTGACAAAAGCAATCACTGTCAGAGATTTTGTGTCAGTCGAGGCACACTGAATCAAGACAGCTGGCAGTCTTATCTCAAGTCTGCGTGTATTGTGAGATCTTCATCTCAAGTTTGCGTGGATTCTGAAGTTTTCTTCCTCGAGTTTGCGTGGATTCTGAAGTTTTCTTCACCAAATCTGCGTGGATTCTGAAGCTTCTCGCCCCAAGTTTGCGTGGATTTTGAAGCTTTCTACCCCGAGTTTGCGTGGATTTCGTCTTCAACAAGTCTACGTGAATTTCATCAAATTGGAGTACGTGGCAGTCATGCCACTGATCTCTCGCCTGCGTATTCTGTAACTTGCACACGACTCATGCATGATCGCCATGTGTCCAACAGTTACAGGCCACGTCTAGTAACTGCTCACAGTCTTGCGTATGTTAAATCCTGCATGATTTTTAACTAAGTAAAGGCTATGAAGACAGTTATCTTTTCAGTTATTTTTGACTCTATAAATAGTGTTCTTTTTCTCATTTATTGTACAGATACATAGTTATCTACTGTCAAAATTTTGAGAGCTTCTCTTCTTCGCATAGTCCAAGGGATAAAGTGATCGTCTTCTAGATCAGATTCCCACAGTTGTAATTTTCCCAGATACACAATAAATAAAGAAATTTATTTATGGAAAACAGGCGATGGTAGTTATCATCCGTCGTCAATTGGTAAGTAAGGGCGACGCGGAGTGAAGGTATTTGAGTTTCCAACGGGAGGACTGCCTCACTCAAGTACACCAGGAAAAACGGCGTGTTTCCAGTGGCCGTTCGGGCTGTAGTACGGTACGCCCATAAGCATTCACCAAGCCTTTCGTTCCAGTCGCGTTTGTTGGACGACACGAACTTCTTGAGCAGTTTGATGATTATTTTGTTGAATGCTTCTGCCAACCCATTCGCTGGTGGATTATATGGCATTGAAGCAATATTCTGGATGCGGTGCTTGTCACAAAACCGATAGAAGGCGTGGCTTGCAAACTGCGGACCATTATCATGGATGATCCTTCGGGGTAGTCCAAAGCGGTAGATGACGTGATGCTTAAGGAAGCTGATCACGTTTGAAGTCTTTACTTCTACATGCGGAACAGCTTCCGTCCATTTGGAGAAGAAATCTGTGATTGCGAGTATGAAGCGATGTCCTCGGAAGGAAGGTGGAATGATCGGACCGATGATATCCATTTCCTATGCTTCGAATGGCCAGGATGCCATCGTCAGATGTAGAAATTCGGATGGTTGGTGGATGAAGTCCGCGTGGACTTAGCAAGCTTTGCACTTTCTTGCATAGTCTATCGTATATGCTACTATCGTGGACCAGTAGTAGCCCATTCGGCGAAGATGGTCTTACAATTTAGGGCCAGGCTGATGGGCCCCGCAGACACCGTCATGAGCTTCGCGTACGGCTTCTTTGGCTTCTGCGTTTGACAGACACCTTAGCAATAGCCCATCGTAGGATCGCCGATACAGCATTTTCATCTCTGTATCGTAGAAGAATCTGAGAGAACGCCTTCTGATGGAAGTAGCTTCCTTTGGGTTCTCGGGGAGGATGTCATAGACTATGAAGTCTATGAATGGTTGTCTCCAGTCTGGCGCTTCGTCGATCGTCTGAGCAGAATAACTTGCGACAAATTGAACGTTATTCTTGGGATAGACCAGTTCGTGGCCTATTACATCAACCGAATGATGAGTATGATTTGGCACTGCTAGGGAAGCGGCAAGGCCTGCTAAGGCATCGACTTCGATGTTTTGGAGTCTGGGAACGTGTTCGATGAAGAACCCCTCGATCGACGAGATGATGTCGATCGCTATTTGGTGATAGGGGATCATATCTTCATAGTGGACTTCGTATGAACCCCGGATCTGATTAACGATTAACTGTGAATCGCCGTATGCTTCAAGATATTCTACCTCCAGCTCTCTTGCAAGTTGGAGGCCAATGACCAAAGCGTTGTACTCGGCCACATTGTTAGAACAGGGTTCTGTGAGGGACGAAGCGCGATTGATCACCAATCAGGAAGAAGAAACCAGCACCACCCCGACTCCGACGACGATGTTGTCCTTAGGTCCGGTCCTTGAGGCACCATCGAAGAACATTCACCATATATCATCGTGAGAGGTTACGTGCGAGTCGGCGACCTCATCTGGGATTCTTTCATATATTCTGGATGACTTCGAGCCTGGGTGGGCTGCTAAAAAGTCTGCCAGAGCTTGACCTTTAACAGCCTTTTGTGGGACGAAGATCATATGATAGGGGACAGCAGTTTTGCCCATGTAGCGAGGCGAGAGCTGAGTGCCCCTGGTTTGGTCATGAGGACCCTGAGAGGGTTGACTCGTGAGATCACATGTATAGTTTGTCCTGTGACATAGTGTCGCATCTTCTGAACGGCGAACACCAAGACGAGGCATTCCTTCTCCACGGCGGTGTATCGGTGCTCTGGCCCAATCATCATTCGGCTGAGGTAATATATAACTTGTTCATGGCCTGCATCGTTATTTTGTGCCAGCAGAGCGCCGAAGGAATGCTCCATTGCTCGTACGTAGAGCAGAAATGGTTTTTCAGCAACCGGGGCTACCAGGACTGGAGGGTTCGACAAATATTATTTGATGCTATCGAAGGCACACTGGCATTCTTTATCCTATACGAACGAGACACCTTTCTTCATGAGATGGGTGAATGGCCGACATTGTCCGGAGAGGTTAGAAATGAACCTCCTGATGTAAGCTAGCCTCCCTTGGAGGCCTCGAAGTTCTCGGAGATTTCTCGGGGGACCCATCTCCATGATTGCCTTCGTCTTCTCAGGGTCTACATGGATACCCTGGGCGGTGATGATGAAACCCAAGAACTTTTTGCTGGATACGCCCAAGAAAGATTTTGTGGGATTCATCTTCAGGTTGTGTGCTCGCATCAGGTCGAATACCGTCCTCAGATCCTGGAGATGGTCTCCCTTACAGCGACTCTTGACGGCAATGTCATCAACATAGCACTCCACCGTCTTGCGTAAGTGGTCTCTGAAGATGATACTCATAGCTCTTTGATATGTGGCACCAGCATTCTTTAAACCGAAAGGCATGACTATGTAGCAGTATGTGCCAATCGATGTTCAGAATGGTGTATGCTTTTCATCGTCAGGAGACATCTTGATTTGGTTGTACCCCGAGAAACCATCCATGAATGACATGCGTTTGAAGTCGCATGTGTTGTCGATCATGATGTCTGTGATAGGGAGAAGGAATTCATCTTTAGGATATGCCTCGTTCAGATTGCGAAAGTCGATGCACATTCGAATCTTTCCATTCTTCTTGAGGACCGGTACTATGTTGGCGACCCAGTCTGGATGTTGCTCTTTGCGTATGAAGCCGCTGGCTATCAGTTTGTTGACTTCGGCTTCGATCGCATCCATGATGCCCGGGCGAAAGCGTCGCTGTTGTTGTTTGACCGGCTTTGCCTCTGGCCGAATGTTGAGCTTATGAAGGGCAACCTCGGGGATTAGTCCTGGCATGTCTTCGTAGCTCCAGGCGAACACGTCAATATATTCTTTGACAAGTTCCAGCAGTAATTCTCACTCTTCGTCTGTTAGGCTTTTACTGACGAAGATTGGTTTTGGAGAAGATTCGCTGCCGAGATCCACCTGTATGACCTCATCTTCAGTTAGAGGATCTCTCTGTTTGAACCGCTTTTCCCATTGTGCATCCAGCTGTTGGGCCCACAGCTCTAACTCAAAAATTTCAGAAATGTCTTTATCTTCTTCGTAAGTGTCGGCAAATGCCATGTTGGCTGACAGGACTTGTCTGAATACGTCTTCGATGCTGGTGTCTGAATCAGAAGTTGGTGACCCGGTTGAATGTGAATGCCAGTCGCATTCCTCATCTGAACTTTTAGGGGTCGTTGTGGGCATAACATATCCTAATCCACATCGGGTCTTACTGTAGTAGTCCCATGGTTTGCCAGCCGGGACTGATGGCTTTAAAGGTAATCGTCGCCCAGTGCCGTAGTTCAAGCCTGGCGTAGTCTCCAGATCATACCCCTGTTTCTGCATGAGGTATTTGGATTGGGGGCTATAAAGATACAGAGGCAGTCTCCCGGTATCTGATTCAAGGTCGACTTCTTCTATGGTGAAGGGCTGTGGATCGTCCTTCCGGCCGAAGATGATTGGATGGTCCCCTCCCTCGATTATGCGGTAAGCATCTTCCACTGGGGTAAGCTGGTTTGCGGTGTAAACATTCGTCACCTGTGTGTGTAGGTGAGTGCCTATACCGTGTTCTATAGCATACATTGTACAAAGGTTATTAAGCTCGAGGTAGTTCAAAGATAGCCCTTTATTGATGAAGTAAGGTATCTTTTCTAGCGGGATTACATCATCTGCAGAGGGAACATCAGTGTGGGCAGCCACATATTTGGCTAGCTCCGGTTCTTCTTTGGCCACCCCCTGTATAAATGAAGACTGAGAGGATGACCTGGACAGCTTGATCGTCAGGGGTTCTGCCGGTAGAGCAGAACGTGGAGTCGTTGGCAAACTAACGACCCCCAGTTTGTTACTCGATTCTGGGCGAGGGGTTGTTGGCTCGCTAGAAGCCCCAGACCTTGCATCGGGATGACGGTTCTTCATGGGAAGGCGTATCGTCATTGGCTTGTCGGAGGGGTTGAGCTTCTCCATTTGTGGTTGGCCGACTCTAGGCAGCCTGATTGTCAGTGGCTCCGTTGTGGGTCTGGGCGCTTGGCCGGACCTTGGCAGCCGGATTATCATTTGCGCTTCTTGTGCCGAGAGGCTGATTGCGTCCTTACGCAGAGTGGCTGTAAGGGGTGCGAACTTGCCAGGTTTGCGAGCTTGGAGGTGGATCGTCAGAGGTTCTTCTGATCCTGTGGCTGTCTCGGTACGAGCTTGCACATCTCCTTCACCAAGGTGCCTCTTTGACTTTTCGTACAGGCAGGAGTCTGAGTAGTAGAATTCGACCCCTTTGAAGGGATCGATGTCGACAAATTCTGTCCTCATGAAGCCGTGTTTGTCGACATACTTGAAGCATTAGTGCAACATGGAAGGCACGATCATATAATCGTGTATCCAAGGGCATCCCAAGAGGATGTTGTAAAAAGTGTCTGCATCTATGACGTAACAGGTGACTTTCAACTGGAGATCGCCAATTTGGCACTTCAGACGAATCTATCCAATTGGGTAGCTCCTGCCCGAATTGAAACCGCTGATAGCGGTGCTTGTTGGCGTTAGGCGATGCATAGGGATACTGAGATAATGTAACAGACCCTTCGGGATGATACTTATGGAAGAGCCAGGATCAATGTGCATCTGATCCACCTTTACGTCGCCAATGTATCCAGTGTAATATAACGGGCGATCGTACAGGTTGGTTTTGATGAGCATATCCTGCAGAGTGAAGACAATATTGGATATCGCTTCCGTGCAAGCGCTGTCTTGGAGATCTGCAGGCGGATTTTCTCTCGTGAGGTTGCCCTGAGCCAGATAGGCGTCGGCATTCTGGAATACATCGCTCAAAGCCGCACGAACATCCTTTGAGAGTCTCAGGAGCTCGTACAATGACAATTTGGCCGGTGTGTTGGCCAATTGTGCCAAGATGTCGAAGTTGTAGGGCCTTTCCAGCCCCTGCGGTGCCTCTTTTCGGAGGGATTTGTCAAAGCGAGTCTCCTTCGGCCTAGGCTTGTCGGTCGTCGGAGGCTGAGAAGGTCTCGGAGCGTCAGTTGTAGCGGGCTGATGATCTTCAGCCGAGTTATCAGCCACAGGTTAGGATTGTGCCCCAGACCGAGTGACGATGGCTGTGACTTCTTCGATATCTGCCGAGACTGTGCGGCAGGATCTGACTTTTTTACTCTTCTTCTTGTAAATAGAAGATGGTGTGGACTGAGTCACTTCAGATACCAAGTCTGGATGGACCCACATGACCTCCCTTCGTGATGTGGTGAGGGGCACTAGACCAGCAGCCTGATCCCGAGGAGGTAGAAGATTAGCAATCTCTATTATCGCCAGAGGAATGGGGATCACACCGTCTTGAGTCTCTGTTGGAAGGAAGCTGCCAAATTGTACTGATACCATATTGGCTGCCACAGTTACCTCTTCGAAATCGATGGCCAGAGCGTTCGAATCGATGAGATATTAGATGTACCATTTCAATTGGTAGCAGTCGTGTGTAGCATGGTGGACGTAGCGGTGGTAATGGCAGTACTTTGGGCTCTCTATTTCTGCCGGCCGGGGTTCCCGTCTTGGTGGAGGGAGCTGAATTCTGTCTCCTTGTATGAGTATGTCCAAGATGGGCTTGACGTGGCCGTCTTCGAAGGAGTAGGTCATTTGTGGCCATTGCTTGTCTGCCGGCTTTGGCTCAGGTTTCTGCGCTATGTCGGCCACCATAGCCTGCTTGCCCTTGTTGTCCCGATTGTTGGTTGAGCTATCCCCATTGTTGGTGTTGGCGTTGGGACGCTTGCCCTTGTCCTCTCCCTCTGAGATGTACAATCCTAATTGGTGAGCCTTCTTTAATCGTTCCTCGGCGCTTGTGTCACTGATGATAAACGTCTTCCAGTCCTTGAATTGACTTTCGCCCATCTAGAGGCTGATTGTTGGAAGCAGTCTCTTTTGGCAAATTTCAATTAAGGAGGAATCCGAATTACCGGATGGCAACTTCATGGCGGTTTGGCGGAACCGCTCAATATAGTTCCTTGTCAGCTCTTTCTCCCCTTAAATGACGTCCATGAGGGTGGACATTGTGATGTCATATCCTACTTCGTAGAATCTTTCCAAGAACATATGCTTGAAGCTGGCGAAGGAGTGGATGCAGTTGTCTGGCAGGTTGCGATACCAGTTGAAGGCGACTCCTTCCAATGCCCCGATGAATAATCGTGTAAGGATGGCATCGTCATGGGGCAGATGGTCGATGGTGACCTCGAAGTAAGTGATGTACCGACTTGTGAAGGTCTTGCCATCATAAGGATTGATATTGAACGACTTATATCTTGGAGGGAAGGGGACATCCCTCCATGCAGCAGGGTATGGTTACCGTATTCTGAGGTCTTGAGAGGTTTCTCGAGCGTGAAACATGGCTCGGAGCTCCTGGACCTCTCTTCTTGCTTCCCTGGCCTCATCCATAGCGGTAGGAGCCGACATTTCAGGAAAAATATTACCCGGGTTCGGTGTCACTGAGTTCGAGTCCGCATTGACCGCGGGACCGGCGCTTGTTTGGCCAGGCGTCCCTCCATGGAGAGTTGGAAGGGCCGCTTTGATCTCGTCTACAGATTTGACTAAGGCATGCAGTTTGGCCTCCAGAGTGTCGATATGTTGGTGATCACTGGAACCCCCTTGGTTGCAGTCCGTCATGAACACCATCTTTACATGAGGAGAGATGGAAGGAACGGTGGAGGACGTGCCCTCCGAATCATACCCCTGTAGCGAGAAGTCATCGGGGTATATGGGAATATTCTTCTCTGGTTCGGACTCAGAAGGGATAGTACCCCCAGCTTCAGAGTTTGCTTCATCTTAGGAGCCGTGGACGTCCTCGGGGACGTCGGCCCTTGCTGTATCTGATGGGAGAGTTGTTTCCTCGGGCTCATCTCCTTGGAACATCGAATTATTATGGATGTTCTGAGGAGTGCTACCCCCAGTCCCAGCAACCTCCAGTGGTGTGGACGATGAATCTCCCACTGTAGCAGATTTCGTCTTTGAACGGGTACCTTGGAAAACTCTGGTGGTGGGCACCCGTTTAGACGATAGTCTCTTAGTCATAGTGGTTGAAATCTTCGGGCTAGGAGCATTGGTCTTCTTCCCTCTCCCATCGGCGGGGATTTTCTGAGCAGAGTTGCAGGAGACGATGGGAAATACCTCGTCTTCTGAACATGTTTGTTGCAGTCTTTGGAAGATGGACTGTCGGTCTTCTCGTACCGTCGCGTTATTGCAACAGCTTCTCTTTCCTTGCATTTATGGAGGATGGCCTCACGTAAGTCAGATGGGTCTGGATTGACCATGTTTGCTCCCTGGATTTTGGAAGACTTTTGGGAACCTCTCTGTCCGTTTGTCGCCGGGGGCTGGACTCGAGTGGTTCTGGACAACTTCCCATCAGAGGCCCGCATAACAGTTTGTGGGACGTACGGAGGGTCAGAGGTCAGATTAACGGACCGAGCTTGCCAAGCTCGTGCTGCCCTAGACTTCTTCACTCTAGTACGTGAGGGAACATAGTAGGAAGAGTCTAAGTGGTGCTGGAGAGAGTCAGACATTTCTTCTTGGGAGCACAAGAGATCAGTACCATAGGAGAGGCGGTCGAAAACAGAGCCACGTGGAGTAGGCATCATGCGGCTGGACTCAGTAATCTTCATGCGGCTGTCAGTCGTAGCCGCATAGGTCTTCTCCATGCAGCTGGAAATCCTGGCCGTATGAGTGTTCTCCATGCGGCTGGAAATCCTGGCCGCATGAGTATTATGCATTTGGCTAGCAGTCTCAGCCGCATGGTCATCATTCATGCGGCCGGCAATCTTGGTCGCATGAGTCTTCATTTTGCGGCTAGTACCCTTGTTCGATTTCTTCCTGGAGCACACAGAATCGCTCTTTACCCCTGCAAGTCCAGCATCGTAGTACTTTTCTTTGTCGGACTTGGGGACAGCAGAGTCCTCTATGGCTTGAAGTGGGGCCGCACGAGAGTCGCCTTCGTCGTCTTGGGCAGCAGAGAGTACTCCGTCCAGAGCTTGGGGAGGAGCAAATGACTTTGGCCTCCACTCGCTGCGAGCTTTCTTTGTGCGGGTTCGCTTCTGGACCGGGCCAGCGCTTCCCTCAGAGAGCATTTCTTCAAACACTTGTTGGTCGAAGCGGACGACCATCTTCTGTTACGTGGAGCCAAGTTTGGCTGCATCCGATTGCGTCACCAACTCCTCAGCCGTGGAGAAGTTTGTCCCCAGCAGAGTCGCCATCGTGTTTGCCATTGATTGTAAAAGAACAGAACAATTATCGGAGGACTGAACTTAGACTCACAATCCAAACTCACTTGTACAAAGAAAGCCTAGGAACGAAAACCTAGGTACAACAATCTAAGTACAATTGTTTATTTTAGATTCTGGGGGGTGACGTTAGAGGCTCGGGAAAGCGACAGCAGCTCTGCCTTACTCTTTGGACGATCGGGTGCAGCCTTAGCTCTGTAGAAGAACTGCTTGGCGTTGATGAAGAAATGCTCTCCTTTCACTTTCTTTCTGACTCTCTGGATCCGAGGGGGGTGTGCTCTCTCTCTCTCTCTCTCTCTGCTCTCTGCTCTCTATGTCCGTCGATCTCTCCTCTCTTTTGTGTGTCTATTGCAAGGGAATGGTACCTTGCTATTTATAAGAGTGTGGGACATTATTAGGGTTTACAATAATTACCTATTCTCAAAAGTCGGCGGTTAAGGATCAATAAATCTGGGCCGTTCATAATAGATTTGAGCAATTAATGTGATTGCATCAAATCTCTGTAGGCAATTAATGATGATTGCCATAAATCCTCATGATTTGTTATACCAAGCTCAGATCCTCTGCCACGTGTTCAATTTGATTGATTGTAAATGATCTGATTTGATCCCAATATTTTATTGGGATTTGTTGATGGATTTCGGTCGATTTGATGCCACGTGTCCCATTATCATACCACGTGTCTTAACCGCGAGCTACTTAGAAAATCTGAGCCGCATGAGGACTGCTCCCCATTGAGCCGCATAAGGCTGGCCACGTATCAAGGCTGCTTGGGAGTGGCCCCTGAACATTTGAACCGCATGGTGGTGATCTGAGCCGCATGAGCGTAGGTGACCGTATGATGGGTGCTTTCTTCGTGAGTCGCATGGAGATAGTGCTCGTGAGCTGCATGGGATAGCTTCGGCCTAAGCCGCATGGGGTAGCCTCTACCTGAGCCGCATGGGTAGCCTCTGCCTGAGCCGCATGGGTGGCCTCTGTCTGAGCCGCATGCGACTGTCCACGTGTCAAGGCCGCATAAAGGTCTTTAGAGTTTGACGGATTATGTCAGAGATATCCTTCGTTTCCCTAGGAGTCTGCCATTATGACAAAGTCATTATTGCATCTTTCTGTCATAGGTCAGAGCTGTCAGCCGTCAAGGCATTAAATGCAGTAGAAGACAAAGGGAAGAGCTGTTGAGGACCACGTGGCTCCTCTCTGGGCCGAATGGGACTATTCGAGCCGCATAGACGCTTGAGTCGTATGGGTCCGTGGGCCGCATGAGCTCTTTGAGCCGCATGGGGATCCCTGGCCGCATGGAACTTTCTTTATCCTTTTTCATGCTTCTACATTGACAGGCTCACGAAGGTGGCTCATTTTCTCCCATTCAGAGTTGGTCAGTCGACGGCTCAGCTAGCAGAGATGTATCTCAGGCAGATTGTCAGGCTTCACGGTATGCCCATCAGTATCACCTCGGACCGAGATTCAAGGTTTACGTCACACTTTTGGCGTAGCTTGCAAGAGAGTTTGGGAACTCACCTTCAGTTTAGCTTAGCTTATCATCTGCAGACAGATGGCCAGTCGGAACGCACGATCTAGACTCTTGAAGATATGTTGAGGTCTTGTACCCTTGACTTCGGTGGTTCATGGGAGGATCACCTGCACCTGGTGGAATTTTCGTACAACAATAGTTTTCAGGCCAGTATTCAGATAGCTCCGTTCGAGGCACTGTATGGTAGGAAGTGCAGATCCCCGCTAGCATGGGACGACATCGGAGAGAGGCAGATGCTCGGTCCAGAAATGATTGCCCAGACAGTTGAAGTGGTCATAGGGATCAGAGATCGTCTTTGAGTGGCCCAAGATCGCCAGCAGCATTGGGCCGATGCTCATCGACGTCCCTTAGAGTTTGCTATCGGTGACCATGTATTCCTTAGGATCTCGCCTAACCGCGACGTCATTCGCTTTGGCGTACGGAGAAAGCTTAGTCCTAGGTATATAGGGCCTTTCGATATCCTGGAGCGAGTAGGAGATGTATTCTATCGTCTCGCTCTTCTGCCGTCGCTAAGTGAGGTGCATGATGTATTCCATGTATCCCAATTATGACGGTACATCCCAGACCCGAGCCATATCCTGGATCATTCGGAATTGGTTGTTGGTACCAATCTTTCGTATGAGGAGAGGCCCGTGTCTACATTGGACCGGAGAGAAAAGATACTCAAGAACAAGACTATTAGCTTAGTCCGTGTTGCTTGGGGTCATCACTCTCTAGGTGAGTCAACGTGGGAGCGTGAGGACGACATCCGATCGCGATATCCCGACTTGTTTGACTCATAAGGTATAATGTCTTCCTTATGCCTTATGCTTTCCATCCCTTGCTTGCATGTATGGTTGTTTGAATGATTGCTTGGTGTAGCTTATTTGTGGATAGTATAGCTGGCTCTTACATCTCTAAGCATCTTGACTTAAATTCCGAGGACAAAATTTTTTATGGTGGGTAGAGTTGTAATACCCGTATTTCGAAATATGTATTTTTAATTAGGCTTATATGTATTTCGGACCTGTATTTTATTTTCTCAGATTCTGGCCTGTAATTGTGTTTTGGCTTAACTTGCGGATTTTGGTTTTCTCGTAAAATGGGTTTTGGACCTGGCTTGGTTTTATTTTGTGGAGAAGGGATTGGTTTGGTTTGGTTTAGTATGCATTGGACCACCTTAGCTAACCTCCACCCTCAACACAACACATTATCCCTCATTAAAACCCCACATAACTTTCTCTCTCCTCATAACTTCTATTAATTTCTTCATCTTCTTCTTCCTTCCTCCACACAACACCAACACCATAGGCAAGTGCACCTTGCCACCACATAAGAACCCTATTTTATTTGTCCATTAGCTAGATTAGGCCATGGTGAACAACATTAGAACTTGGCATTTTGTGATTTGGAGTCTCCATTTTTCTAGATCTAAGTTTTAACCATTTTCGGATTTTTTTTGGTTTTGATCTATTAAACTTAGATTTTTGCTTGTTTTGAGGCTTCCATGTGGAAGAGAATTCAATTTTACACAAGTTAGAACTTTGAAAATCAAAATTTGGTTTTCTTTTGGTCAAGATATGAAGATTGGAATTTTGGAGTTCTTGAGGTCTTTCTCTCGGCTTGGTGGAGAAGATGATCCTCGGCCTGCGCTCTTTAGCGCATGGCCGGACTGCACAACTCCTCGGCCAGCACTTTGCGCTGGGCTGGCTTGCGCTGGCGCTCTTTAGCTCCAGCGCCTTCCTTCCATTGGCGCGCTTGACTGCTGCGCAGCTCGCTCCCCAGTGCGCTTGACCTCAGCGCAACCCGTCCCTAGCGCAGTACGCTCCCGGCGCAACTCAACCCTGCGCAGTTTGACCCAGCGCAACCCGCCCTCAGCGCAACCCAATCCTGCGTGGCTCATATCCTGCGCAGCTCGCTCTCAGCGCAGCCGACCCCTGCGCAGTTCATTCCCCTGCGCAGTCCATTTTCCCCAGCGCAATCTGACCCCCTACGCAACCCACTTGCCCATGATAGTTTGGTTTTATTTCTTGGACTTGGCTTCTCTTTTGTGGATTGGGGTTTTGAGATCTTATTTCACACAACACGACTGTCTTGACCCAACACGACCTGGCACGGTTTTTGGTGTTTTGCTTATGACTAGTACGGTTTTCGTGGTTTCTGTGAAGTATGATTTTAGTACTTTCTGATCTTCTCGATAGTAACCCGATGGGGTGCACTCTTGGCTTGTGGCAGGTGATTCATGATTAATCTTGGTAACTGAATAACTTGATAGTGGCCCGTGGCGGCGCACTCCTGACTTGTAACTTGTAACCTGTAACTTGTAACTCGACTTGACTTGATGGCTAACTTGACTTGTATAATCAACTCTGACTCCGTGGGTGTTCATTCTTGTTGCTTTGTGCAATCCACTTGTCTTGTCTTGTCTTGCATCATGTCTAGGACGTGACTCCCTGGTTACCACGGTCAGGGATTCACACTGAATATGGATTAGGCTAATGGCTAGATCAAACTATAGTTCATGGAGAATTTCCAGTCACAGGCAATCTCGTCATCTGGGTGCTTTAAACGGACTTGTAGCCTGCCGACGAGTAGGGCACATTTCCAGCACACTGTCATGTGTTGCACCCTCTAAGTCACCTAAGGGTATATCGTCTCCTGGGCGATGTACCCAACCGTACTCTCAACCCGCGGAAGGATAACTGGATAGTCTGCAGGGCTTGGGACTGGAAATTTCTCAATTTGCATCTTGTTAGTAATTAAGGCTTGTGATAACCCTAGTTAGTTAAGTAGTAAGCCGTAGTATTTGCTTGGCCGCTTGTGAATGGATGGTGTCCAGCCCTGTCTAAGTCTCGTCTAGTCCCTGTACCTGGTACTCCTGAACATGATTGTTTTATTTGTCCTTAACAATAAATGGGTAGAGACATAGTGCTATTCAGGCGAAGGGTTACAACCCCGGTCCTTGTTTGGTTTACGGGTTGTAACCTGGCTCTCGGAATGGTTCCACGTCCCTAGTCGTTTATTGTTCTATTGTACTCTTTATTACTTGTACTTTTCTCCTATTTTTTATGTTCTGATATGCTGGCTTTTGTTCTTATTTCGTGGCCTCCTTTGTGGCACTTGCTCTTTCTGGGGTTTGACCCAGCTGGTTTTGTGTGGCCAGATTTCGGAGCAGCACCCGAGGATCTACCGAACTTCCATCCCGATAGTGGCGACTAGAAGAAAGCTGGGCTACGAGTGGTTTTTCTATTTTGTTCCGCTCACTACATTGTAAAATTATTCTTTTGAGGCGTTTAGCCGACGAGCACCTGTTAGCTCGATGCATATTTACTTACTTTCTGCCTACGGGCTGTAATCATGATTAACAAATCCTAGGGTTGATCATGTATGACTTAACTCTTGCTAGTCCTCGTATTTTGTATGACTAGCTTCATGATCAGCTGAATATGTAATATTTGGGACGCCTTTTATTGTATATTTGGTGATCTAACATCTTGTAACTACATTACTTGCTTGAGATTGAGACAATAGGCTTGACCTTAAGAGACCGTTGGCTTGTAGTTAAACCCTCATATATCTATACAGTCGTGACCGTATAGCGAGGTGGATTACATTTCAATATATGTAGCTGGCTATATACGACCCCGCTCTCCAGTATTCTGGTTCTAGGGCGTCGCTGAAAATGCTTGGCATTTCCAGAACCATGGCGACGGATGTGTCGTCGCCATTCCGTCGAACTATATACCACAAGAAAGTTGCCGACGGATATTCCGTCGACCACCCGTCGATACCTGGAAACATTTACAAATCTCCAGTTAGCAACGGATATTCTGTCGAACAGTAGTCGAAAACTGGAAATATCCGTCGCCAACCGGTCACTAGTTCGTCGCTAAATGAGATTTTTTTGAAAAAAATTGCAGCACTTTCCCTGTTCGCAAAAATATGCATAAACCAAACCAATATATAATGCACACCAATTATCCAACAATCACATAGACCAAATATATAATGCACAACAATTATCCAAGAATCACATAGACCAAATATGCACATACGAATTTAATGCACACCAGTTATCCAAGAATCATATAGACCAAACCAAATTATTATAAAATAGACATCAATTATCCTGAAGAGTAACCTAATATCCGTCGTTATAATCCGATCATAGCACAAATATTCCAAAATTCCCACAAATATTCCAAAATTCTAAAACACATAGGAAAATCGACTTTGGCCTCAGCAAAGACCGCAAGTCAGACGATGAATCCTCACAGCCAGGGATGATAGTTGCGTTGAGGCATGTACCATTCTATCAGCCACTTTGCATATGAAGGCTCAATCTGGTTGAGGTCTTCTGTAGGGATAGGAGGGTCGGTCCCGATGCTACTACTCTCTGACGGTGGCTCCTCCTTAACTTGAACCTTGGGAGCAATCTCTTTCCTGATGGTCATCGGTTCTTCCTTGACCTCGACCTTTGGTAACACCTCCTCCTTAACAGTCACCGGCTCTTGTTTGACGATGGGGACTTCCTCCGTGTCGACCTCCAAGGGTTTCTTGCCTCGGCCCCTTCCTCGACTAGCAGCACCACCTCGGCGAGTCCTAGGAGCCATCTCTCTGACAACAAAAATTTTCATATAGGGTAAAGAAATTTACTCAAATTATAAAAAAAGTAAGAAGTTTATCGAAATTTTCAGCCACAGATGATATCCACCTCGGAAAGTCTTGGGAGCCTTCTCCTCTCCTCCACCATGGCTCTGGACCCATCTGTTCCTCCCTACTTCCCTTCTTCTTATTTGACTCTCTCAGCCACATATGATATCCAGCTCTAGTGTAGAGTCGGGGGACAAGAAGTGGGCAGGAAGAGGAGGGGGAACCAGCACAGCTGGCGGAATGACCTGAGGAAGTACAGAGGTCACAACCAATACAAATAAGTACTAATAGCTAATGAGAACCACGGAGCTCACGCAAACGCTCATTGATACGATCGCGCAACCACCTCGAAAAAGTGGGATCGACGGCGTGAGGAGAGATGTAGTCCCTTGCAAGTGTTGCATGAATAGAACTCTCGGTCTCACTAGCTACTGGTGCTGGATGAATAGAACTCCCAGTCTCACTAGCTACCGGTGCCACTTCCTCCTTAACAGTAGGAGGAGCCACCTCAGCATTCACTGTTTTCCTCAAACGACCTGCCGCTCCTCGGGTCATGGGTGCCATCTGGTAAGATCGATATTCACAAATAATATAATTGTAACATAAGCAAGCTAACTAAAGGAACCATCATGTAATTTGGGTACATTTTTGAAAGCAGATAAAGTACAAAAAAATCAATTTTTTGCCAAGTGTGAGAACGGATGGCTCAGAACACAACACAAGATTCATTCTAGCATACATTAGTGTGAATCATCTATGTTCTGTACATATGGTGTAGTATATGTTCTTATCGTATCTAGTATCTGAAGAATGTAACAGAATCAAGATGAACTCACATAATGTAATACTAAGACATCATCTACTACTATATAAGATATAGTGATAGGTTGTCATATCATTATTACCGAGGGATGAGGGTCGGAGGATAGTCAACTTTATCTACGGCTACATAGTTTCTGCCTCGCCAGTCGAATGGCTGCAGGGACTATGTCCTGATCACCATGTTGTACCGTAGATTAATACAAATGGAGCTGGAGCCAAAATACAGTACTACTTCACCATGTCATACCATTTTACTCTCTCACTCTCTCTCCTCCCCCCTCCGGCGCTCTCACTCTCTCCGGCGCTCTCACACTACTAATTCCTATGTGTTTTAGTGTGAGAACGGATGGCTCAGAACACAACCCAAAATTCGTTCTACCATACATTAGTGTGAATCATCTATGTTCTGTACATATGCTGTAGTATATGTTCTTATCGCATCTAGTATCTGAATAATGTAACAGAATCAAGATGAACTCACATAATGTAATACTAAGACATCATCTACTACTATATAAGATATAGTGATAGGTTGTCATATCATCATTGCCGGCCTTCATTCCTCACTCTCTAAAGCATACATACACATATGTATATCACAGATAGATGTATAGATATATACATCTATATAGAAGCACACAACTGATAGACTATAAGGGTCGGTTTTCCAGGAAAAATTTTACTTATTCAGTGACTTTGGTGAAGCGAATGTCCCAAGGATATTCTTAACAAAGAAGGCAGATGAAGAACTCGCACTGTCCTTGACACAGTGAACATATACACCATGAACCCAAACCCCATATTCACATTTACTAATCCAAACACCACCAAACTAATGGATAACACCCAACATGGATAACACATTATTTAGCCAATATATAAACTCAGATTAATTTGAGAAGCAAAGCCCCCCGCCGCCCCCGACCAAAGCCCGCCGCCCCAAGCCCGCCGCCCAGCCCCCGACGCCCCCGCCCCAAGCCAAGATCAAACTATTATCGGCAGTATGGCACATATGGCGTGAGCGAAATAGAAGAGTTTTTGAAGGCATATCCATGACTATTCATGGGATTTTAAACAACATTGATACGGATGCTAACCTCATGGGAGGATAACAGCATGTAGTGCTTATAGCTTGTAGTGTATTGCTATGGGTTGTAACCAGTAGTCTTTTCGTTTTTTGAATAAAAGTACCCTTTTCTTTAATATTTTTTTTTACCCTTTTCTTTAATATATATATATATATATATATATATATATATATATATATATATATATATATATATATATAGACTTGTAAAGAAATCTTCAGGATTTGAGCAAAGTAGTTCGGTTGCATATATATATGAAAAGTGCTTATGGCTGTGCGTCGGTTGCATATATATGTGTGTGACAGTTCAATAGACGAGCAAGGAATGGACTCCTGCTAAGTCCATTGTAACCTGGGCAAGAACACCGTTGGGCCAATATTAAGGTTTATAGTTTAAATGTGAGCTTATGGCTGTGCATTGCAGTGAGCAAAAAACAAAAGACAGGAAGAAGGGAACTGTGACCTAAGTTTGAATAAATTTTAGAGACCACATGAAATCAGAAGTGTGCCTTAGCCACTTGACCCTCGCAGCCCCACCACCCACAACCCCCGTCCACCGCAGCCCGCCGTCGCCCAGCCCCCGATGCCTCCGCCCCAAGCCCGCCGCCCAGCCCCCGACGCCCCCGCCCCAAGCCCACCGCCCAGCCCCCGCCGCCCCCGCCCCAAGCTCGCCCCCCCTGCAGCCCCGCCACCCACAACCCCCCGCCCCCCGCCGCCCAGCCCCCGATGCCCCCGCCCCAAGCCCGTCGCCCCCGCTGCCCCTACGACACCGCGAGAGAGAGAGAGAGAGAGAAAGAGAGAGGGGATTACCTTCGGGGGAGAGAGAGAGGAGAGGATACCAACGCCGATCACCGAAGCCGCGGGAGAGAGAGAGAGAGAGAGGAGAGAGAGAGTGAATTTGGGGAGAATGCGAAAAGTTCCCCCCGTCGTTTCAATTTAAGTCTGGAACGTATATTTAGCGACGGACTAGCGACGGATTTTTATCCGTCGCCCGTTAGTCGCTCTTTTTGATACTTGCCGACTGAATATCCGTCGCTACGTAGTCGAAGAATTGTCCTGCCAATTCTCCCCACAATTCCCGCCAAATAATCGACTGCATAGCGACGGTTGAATATCCGTCGCTATATCTCTGACGCCGTAGCGACGGATGAGCGACCTTTTCTCTCCCTAAAAATAAAATAAAAAATGTAACGGCTTGTCGTTGGTACTCCGTCAGCTAGTTGCCACAAAGCCGTCGCTATCGCCAACGAAAAATATCCGTCGCTAATGTTCCGTCGCTAAATCGACATATTTTGGTAGTATATCCTTCAAGTAAAATTTCTACATCAGAAGAATGCCGCTCCTACTTACTCGGTCAATCTAGTATAGGTGTCTATCTCAACCCTTCTCGTCTTTAGATAATCACTCACTGAAATATTCTATCCATCTTACTCCTATCATACAATATGATTGAAATAGTTCATCAAGCACAGATGTTCGTCTTTCCAAAATAGAAAAAGATGAGAATCCAATATAAGGAGTTTAAGAGAGTTACGTTCGATTACACCGCGAGGTTCAAGGTAGATAGTAGAAGTCAAAGGAAATTCAATAGCAATTATGAATTGAGATTCTAATACATTATCTGATTGCATGCTCGGTTGATACAGTAACATAATCGATATGATATGATCTCGACCTGTATGGGCCACCACAAAAATATGTCACGCCCTTGTACTAGGATCTTCTACGTACCATCTCAATTGTGACACATAGAACACATTATTACAGGTGGAAAATCTAGTCGGTAGGCCACTGCACCGATCCTCTCAAAGATACTGAAAGGTTAAATGAACCGTGGACTAAGCTTCCCGTCTCCACCAAAGCGAATCGTGCCTCATGTCGAAGAAATACTCAGAAACACCAGATTGCCAACCTATCACAAAACAAAGCCTTAAAACTTAATCTATAACAAATAACTATAATCAAACATAAACACAAAATCTAAAGTCTACCTCAAACTCCAAGGGTCTCCGACGGCTATCGGTCCAATACCGTTGTTGTCTTGCGCCACCCGAAGTCTATCTCTAATCAGCTTCACCTTCTCCTCTACATCCACAACCATCTCTGGCCCTAGTAAAGCTCTCTCTCCAACATTGTCCCAAGATAAGGGAGTACGACACATCCGACTGTACAGAGCCTCAAATGGTAACATTTTTATACTGGCCTAGTAGCTGTTGTTGTAAGCAAACTCTACCAGATAGAGATGGTCCTTCCAAGATCCCCCAAAATCTAGAACAAAGGTGCGAAGCATATCCTCAAGAGTATAAATATTCCTTTCTGACTGCCCATTTGTCTGAGGGTGATATACGATAATAAACTTGAGCTGAGTGCCCAAGCTAGCCTGCAAACTCCTCCAGAAGTGAGAAGTAAAACGACTATCCCGATCCGAGACTATGGTCACAGGAACCCTGTACAACCTGACGATCTATCTCACATACGTCTTTCAGCTTCTTCGTAGACAAACCCACCTTGAATGGCAAGAAGTGGGCCGATTTGGTCAACATGTCAACGATGACCCAAATTGCGTCTCTTCCTCCTATAGATCATAAAATTCTAGACAAAAAAATCCATAGTAATGTGTTCCCACTTCTACTCTGGAATGAGTAATGGCTGAAGCAATCCACCTGGCATCTGTCTCTCTGCTTTCACCTGCTGGCATACTAAGCATCTGGATACAAACTGTGCCACCTCCCGCTTCATGTCATACCACCATATGTGCTCTCTCAGATCCCTATACATCTTGTTAGCACCAGGATGTATAGAATACTGGAAGCGATGTTCTTCCTGAAGAACCTCCTCACGTAGCTCCCTACTAGGCACACACAATCTAGCACCATTCCTCAAGGAATCTTCCTTGAGAATAGTAAAATCATCTAATAATCCTACTTGAACCTGAACTCTGATGCTCTTCAGAGTCATATCCTTATACTGGGCTGCCTGATTTTGTTCATCACTCTAATTGAATCTGCAAGCCCCATATCTGTATCTCAATCCCAAGAACTACTACCTCAATACCCAAGCTCTCCAGATCTGCCAATAAGTGATGGTCTACTGTCAATTACATAGCTACCAGATACCTGTTCAAGGCATCGGCGACTAAGTTAGCCTTCCATGGATGATACTATAAGGAAATATCGAAGTCCTTCATCAGCTCCAACTTCCGTCTATACCACATGTTTAGATCCTTTTGGGTGAACATTACTTCAAGCTCTTATGGTCTGCAAAGACCTTCACACGCTCTCCGTACAGATAGTATTTCTACAGCTTTAGAGCAAAAAAGACCGCTTCTAACTCCAAATTATGGGTAGGGTAGTTTTTCTCATATGGACATAATTTCTTAGATGCATAGGCAATCACCTTCCCATTTTACTGAAGAACACAACCCAACCCTTTTCCAAAAGCATCACTATAGATAGTGAATCCACCTATCCTTGATGGCAACGTCACAATAGGAGCAGTCGTCAACTTCTTCTTCAGCTCATCAAAGGCAACATGGCGCTCCTCGGACCATACAAACTCCAAATACTTCCTGGTGAGCCTGGTTATCGGCTTTACAATCTTGGAAAAGTCATGTACGAACTTTCGATAGTAGCCTGCCAGACCCAAGAAACTCCAAATCACTGTAACTAAACTCGAGGTAGTCTAAGACTCTACAACTGCGATCTTCTTCGGATCAACTGAAAT
The DNA here is from genome assembly GCA_029216955.1 of Iris pallida. Classification (NCBI taxonomy): domain Eukaryota; kingdom Viridiplantae; phylum Streptophyta; class Magnoliopsida; order Asparagales; family Iridaceae; genus Iris; species Iris pallida. The sequence continues at coordinate 2,657,996 of JANAVB010039212.1, read as the reverse complement.
ACCATTCCAATCACAACATACCTCAAGAACCCCACCTTATCAAGGAATAACTCATACTTCGACAGCTTCCCATACAACTTCTCCTTTCTGAGGGTCTCTAATACAACCCTCAGTGCTCCTCATGCTCCTCTAGCGTCTTAGAGTAGATGAGAATACCATCGATAAATACCACCATGAACTTGTCAAGGTACTAGTGAAATACCTTGTTCATCAAGTTCATAAATACCTTGTTCATCAAGTTCATAAATACCGTCGGGGCATCAAGTTCATAAACACCTTGTTCATCAAGTTCATAATCACAGTGAACTTATACTGGCCATACAGAGTCCAAAAAGAAGTCTTCGGAATGTCCTCCTTCTTCACCTTCAACTGGTGGTAGCCTGACCTTAGATCTATCTTGGGAAACACTTTTTTTCCACTCAACTGATCAAATAGATCGTCAATCCTCGACAGTGGATATTTATTCTTGATAGTGAGGTTGTTTAATGTCCTGTATTTAATGCACATGCGCACCGATCCATCCTTCTTCATTACAAACAATACCGGGGCACCCAAAGGTGAAGAACTGGATCTGATAAACCCTTTATCTTGCAGCTCATCTATTTGCTTCTTTAACTCAGCCATCTCGTTGTTGTTGATCCTATAGACATTTTGTGAAATAGGTTTTGCTCCTGGAACCAAGTCTGTAGATAACTCAATATCCCTGTCAGGTGGCAACCCTGGCAACTCCTATGGAAATACATCCATAAACTTGGCTATCAGCGGATGAGGAGACTCCTTTTCTTCCACTAAAGCACCACAGATAATACCATCACCCTGCTCTGTTATCTCTCTGGAAAACTCGAACTCTGGCTCTCCTAGCAAACTGAACAAAACTCTACCTCCTCTATAATCTATACTAGCATAGTGCCTACTCAACCAATCCATCCCGAGTACAATATCGTAGCTGGGAACTGCCATTACGAGTAAGCACACACTCAATTTTTGGCCGTCCAGAGAAACTCTGCACCCCTTACAAACATCACTAACCAGGATAATGCCTTACCTGGTCATGATCTTACAAGTCCTATCTAAAGGTTCAGCAATAATATGATGCTTGAGAGTAAACGAAATAGATATGAAACTATGAAAAGCATCACTATCAAATAATGCCAAAGTTGGAATGGAGTCAAGAAGAACAGAACCTGCAAAGACATCTCTGGTGGGCTCAGCCTCCTCGATCGTCATAGCGAATGCTCTGCCCTGTGGTGCACCCATCTGTTGCTGGTGCTGAGCAAAATGCTGCTGCTGGGTCTAGAGTGGAGGTCCCCTCGACTGTGCTACAAGTGGCCTCGTCGGTGCTATCTGAGTTACAACTGCTCCCTGAGCTACACGACGAGGGTTCAAAGAATAATCTCTCATTTGATGCCTCTCGGCTCCACAATACAAGCATACTCCCACTCGTTTCATGTAAACCTCCCAGATATGGTCAAGCTTTTTTTAGTAATTGCAGGAAGGAGCCTGTCATGTCTGTCTCTACTGCTGCTGTCGTGCCTGATAAACTGGCACCCTAGCTGGAGCATGAAACTACTATGGCGAAAGAAAAAAGGAATATTTCCTATATATTGTTCAACGGTATATTTCTAAGGAAAAAGAAAAAGAAAGAAAAAAGGAAAAGTATTTATATATAATCATATATATACGTACATATCTATATATGAATAATACTCAATAAAAATGGGAAAATCCTCACAACCTACTGTAGGGCTATTTATAGAATTATGAATCTATATAATAATATTTATTTTATATTTAATCCAAAATACCAAACGATATTATTATAAATATATTAACAATATTAGTAATAAAAACAATTATAACAAACAAGGTAAACCGATAATAGGTATACATATAAACATGGGTTTAGCCTAATTATTCCAAAAATACACAACGGTAGCTAAGAAAATTATTTAGCATACTTTTAAATAAGTTTTAAATATCAAATAATTATTATATATATTATAATAATAATAATAATAATAATAATTACTTACAAAATATATGTAATAGAGAATTTAAGGTAAAGCACGTACACACAAAATATATCGATACGAACATCTTTGGTCACACTACATGCCTACACGGCTTGAGCTTGGTTCGGGTCCAGTCCGGTTGGTTTGGCACAACCGGGTCTTCTAAAAGTCAATAATCTAATTAATAGATATTTAAATCATCTATCGGGTTAGGTCACAACTTGGCCTGGTTTTCCTAATTAGGACACACTTATGGCTGGGTCTTCCTTGGCATGGCTAATACACTAGTCAAGGCACACGACAACGCTATCCATGCCATGATTATTAGTCGTCTTGTACTCCAATCACAACCATGACTAAGACCATCTATCGTAATAACTATTTAATTAAAAATATTTATAAAAATCCAAAAATTACCATTTAATTCAATTAATAAATAAAAAAAATACTTCAAATTCCCGGGGAGAGGAGTTACAAATCTACCGACCTTAAAAATAATTTTGTCCTCGAAATGTAAGGAACAATTCCATGAGGGATGGTAGAAGACGGCTCACTAACTATCAGTTATTCTTATGGTTATTTCATATCTACAAATCCTCGAGAGCTTCTACCCACCTTTGGTCATACTACTCCCTCGAACACATATCACTTAAACTTTATTACCTTCCAACCAGTTGCTAAAATTACTACCAATAAATCTATAGCATATGGCACATCTAATCCCCTCCTATATATCAAGCAAACAAAATTCAATAATCACACTAAATTACACTATAACTTAAGAATTTTATGATAAATTATAGGCAGCACGATTGTTCGTCACCCCGAAATAGGAAGGGACGAGAATCAATGGTACGGAAAAGCAAGAAAGAATAATCGAGAGCGAATACGAAGTTTCAAGGACGTTAGAGAAATTTCTAAGTGAATTTTCAAGGCAGAGTGGATTGAAATTTCTACGAGTTAATCATAATTGCAGGCTCGTATCAGTACAGTTATGTAACCGATACGATATTCTCTGACCTACATGGGCCACCAAAAAAACTTGTCACGACCCGCACCCGCGTTTCAGAATACGAGCGTGTGAGCAAGCCAGCTACGTATCAAGCAGACTCCAACCCGACTCAAATACGTAAACGCTGTCATAGCAAGGTAAACTTCCAAATCATGGCAAGGCAAAACTATATCTCAAATCCACAACAGTAATATGAACAAGAATGAACACTATGGGTCGTGGTCTGCAGCCCATTAGCATATATGTCCGATAAGACTCCAAAGAAAAATAATGTGAGTCTATAAACAAGGCTAACAAGCCGGATATCTTATGATAAGGAATGAAAGCACGAGAAGACAATTAATGTAATATCAATACCTGAATCCTGCAAGTGCAGCATAATCATCTACCATCCTGCTCTGCTAACTAACTTCATGCAATCGCTAAACCTGAAGAGATCATCGGGTCCTCAGGAGACATAGCAAGATACATAATGTAGTGCCCCGTCCCTACATCGTGTCCTGTTCTTCGTCTACGGGGTGTACGAGAAAGGAACATTGTCGCCATCGATTCGGTCGGGACCGATAGGTCGGGATCGATCGAATTGGTCGAACGGGAACGGTTGAATTAAGATCCATTCTCCGTTCTAGAATAGCTTCTTCGGAACCAAGTCCCATATTCAGCGGGTTGTGCCTTAAGGATTGAATCTGCGGCTGAGTCAGGAGAGACCTCCCGTTGCTCTATTTTTCACGCCGCTTGTATTGGTTTTGGCCTTGGTTTTCTGAATGCATTTTTGTGAATATTTTTGATGGTTTTCTTGGCTTGCATTTCGAACTTGTATTTTCTATCGAACTTCTTGAATAATACAGTGTTCTAATCAGTTGCTTGTGCGATTTCAGGTAATCGCGTAGGCTACGTCTAGCGCGACCAACAAGTTCTCTTACCTCAAGCAAACTCAAGGTAAGTCGCTGACCTTTCTCTTTTTGACCCCTTCTTAGGTCAATCAATAATGTTTGTTGCGAATAAAAGGATAAATGCAAGGATACGAACACGATAAAATGTTCAGTTTTCAAAGAAAATATAGGCTATATCTTAATAACTAAAAATATGTCTTTGTACGGTCATAGAAAACTTGTCGACAAGGTGAGCGTTTCCCCGCACGGCAACCCGAGGCCACAGGACCGTTGCGGCCAAGAAAGGAAACTATATAGCTGTGCTGGGCACGGGTTAGGCAGGGACTTGCAGCGGGGCTCGCTACTCGTACTGAAAGGGCCTCGACTAAAAAAAGCTAAAGGAGTCCAAGATGGCTCTGGGAGCCAGTGACCAATCACACGTAGTATTGTACTTGGTATGTAAAAGGTAACAATTGACAGAAAAGAACATGGAAAGTTTCTTAATGTGCGGCGCGGTCCGTCGTGGGTAAGTTCCAACGTGAATTTCATTATGCTTGTCATATGCTTGTCCAAATTTATTATGATGGTTAGAAATATTCATAAACTAAGTCATATAAACTCTTCAACCAAATGAGAGCTTGGAACTTAAATAGCCACGCACCAATACAAAGTGTAATGTACTGATCCTCGCTCTCCACGCAGGTACCTCGAACCACAAAAGGCGTGCCACTTAAAGCTCAAGGCGGCACGAACACTTTTGAAGTCTCATCCGTATTTTGAAGGCTTGTTTCTGAATCCTTTTGAAGACCCTGCACTCAGACCAAAAGAAAAAGATGACGACTCGACTTCCCTCAATAGCAGATGAAAAGTGTAATTGATTTGCTTGTAAAAAGGGATGTAAAGTATGGAACGACTATCTCATCAACGTCCATTTTTGTAATCGAGCATGTTGTAGCCCGCGCGGCAATGATTATAAAGGAGTCATGTAAATGAAGTTTTATTATCAATGAAAAGTTTACTTCTATTTCAAATGCGTCAATCAATTTCTCTGCGTACTCTAACATGATGTTGTGTTTCGGATAACCTTATGACTATGCCTTGTGCGATCGCAACTTAAGTTCGCACGGCATCACGCCCGGGGGACGACTATCGATTATTCGGAATCGGGGCGTGACATATGGTATCAGAGCACGGCTTTACATCCTTTGGCCTCATGTCTAGAATTTCAAACCTTTGACCTCGTATCGATGAGATAATTTGTTCCATACAATGAGTCCATAATAATTTGAGACTGATGCGTTGCTTTCATATTGTAGAAGTGCCAAAAACTGCAGCCGAGCAAGAGCAGAGCGCTTCTAGCGGCTTGAGTAGTTCGCGGGCCGAAGCTTCTAACAATACCATTGAGAGGATGTTGTGCATGATGAAGGCGTAGCAGAAACAGTCCAAGAACTAACATCAACAGACGGAGGCGCGACAGGCCCAGTTCGAAGCTCGCTTCGAGGCACAAACTAAGCTGCAACAAAAATAGTTAGATACTCTGCAGCAGATCGTCCAGACAATTGTGGCCAACGGAAACTCTGCGACTGTGCCTACTGTCACCGTACCGATGGCCCAACCCGTCGATGCCGATCAAGAGGAGCCCGAGCGTCAACCGGCAACACCGAAGAGATACAACTTTGAAGTGTCAGAATTCAAGAAAGTGTGCCGTACTTCCTTCAGCGGTACCGAAGGCCCTTCTATTGCTATCGACTGGTTGGAAGAGCTGGAAGATCACTTCGAGCTCCTCTATATTGAAGAATCAAAGCAAGTCGCCGGCGCTCAACTTCAACTACGGTTGAACGTGCACGACTGGTAGGTCGTGCACAAACGAGCGATCCGACGTGACAACAACACAGCGTCGATCTCTTGGGCCACGTTCCGTAAAGCTTTCGAAGTCGAGTACCTTTCGTCAGCCGTTCGTCAAGCAAAGGAAAATGAGTTCCTGCAGTTGAAGTAAGGGAATCGGATAGTACAGCAGTACACCACAGAGTTCAACAGATTGTCAAAATTTGCTGGTATATTTCACCACACAGAGGAGTGTTGTGTACGACATTTCAAAGTGGGTCTGCGGTCCTCTGTTGCTGCTCATGCGACAGTTTCGGAATACAAAACCATAAACGAGGCTCAGAATCATGCTCTCCGCCTTGAGAGCCAGTACCCTTCCGTTGCTGCCGACGTTGTACACCACTCCAATCACAAACGTCCTAGCCATACGGAAGGTGACAACTATGTGTCAAAGCGTCCAAATAAAGATGGCTATAAGGGTCAAAAAATGATACCTCAGTGCATAAATTATTGTAAAGTCAGACAACATGCCAGCCACTGCTTTGCCCCCAAGGTAGATTGCTTCGCTTGCGGATAGAAGGGTCCCTTCGTTCGAAACTGCCTAAATTCTTGACTGAATCGCAATTTTCCACCACAGCAAAACTGTCAAGAGTCGAGGACAGGCGCCCCGACCTTCTCAACCCACTCAACCCAGAAGCCAAGACCGACGTCCTAATGCTCAAGGGCGCGTCTTCGCCCTGACTCGAGATGAGGCGTTCGCTTCCGACACTGTTGTGACAGGTATATTAAATTTCAATAATATACCTGCTCGTGTGTTTTTTGATTCAGGCGCTTAGCATAGTTTCATATCGGTGGACTTCGATACCGAGCACAAATTTTATATAATGTTGTTAGACCTCGATATTAGCATAAGTATGCCTTCGGGAGTGCCGCTACTCATAAATTTAGCTTGCAGGGGAGGAACCATATGTATTGGGGGTCAAAAGATCGGTCTTGATGCGATAGTTTTAGATATGAAGGACTTCGACATCATACTGGATATGGATTGGCTCGGTCTTTGCAACGCTACCATCGACTGCACAGGAAAGAAGGTCACCTTCCGTATACCTGGAGTGCCCGAATTCTGCTATTCGTGTGGTGAAGCATCGCCGACCTGCATGGTGATCTCGACAATTTTTCCTCGAAAGCTGCTTCACTCCGGATGTGAAGGCTACTTGGCGTCCGTTCGTAACATGAGACAGGATGGTACAAACGTGGGTCAAACCGACATTATGGCAGAATTCCCAGACGTATTCCCGGACGAGCTATCCGGTATGCCGCCCGATCGAGAAATAGAGTTCATCATCAACACATTCCCTGACACCCGGCCGATCTCGAAAGCTCCGTGCAGAATGGCCCCTGCAGAATTAGAAGAACTGAAGGCACAACTACAGGAATTACTTGACAAAGGGTTCATCCGTCCAAGTGTCTCGCCGTGGGGTGCGCCCGTACTATTTGTGAAAAAGAAGGATGGATCGATGCGGCTCTGTATCGACTATCGGGAATTGAATAAGGCCACCGTCCGGAACAAATACCCATTCCCCGCATCGACGACTTGTTTGACCAGCTCCAAGGTGCAACGGTGTTTTCGAAGATTGATCTGCGGTCAGGTTATCACCAACTCAAAGTCAAGCCAGATGACGTGCCGAAGTCTGACTTCTGCACTCGCTACGGCCACTACGAGTGTCACCCTCATTTCCCGTATTTCTAGTATTTCATATTTATACTCGTATCTAGATTTTGGCATATATTTTTATTTTCTTAACTTATGGAATTTCGGTATTTCTCGTATTTTGGGTTTTGGCATGGCTCGGTTTTAATTGGATTGGGTTGGTTTGGTTTGGTTTATGTGTATTGGAACACCTTAGCCTAAGCTCCACCCTCAACACACCACAACCCACCCTCTTTATAATCCCCACCTAACACTCTCTCTCTTTATTACAACCTCCATTAATTTCTTCTTCTTCTTCTTCCTCCACACAACAACACCCACCCCCTAGGCAAGTGCACCTTGCCACCACATAAGAACCCTCTTTTATTTGTCCATTTGCTAGATTAGGACTTGGTGATCAACATTAGAACTTGGTATTTTGTGATTTGGAGTCTCCATTATTCTAGATCTAGGTTTTTCCTATTTTTGGTTTTGTATGGTTTTGATCTACTTAAGTTGGATTTTTATGGGTTTTGATGTTTCCTTGTGGAAGAGAGTTCAATTCCACCGTGGTTGGAACTTTAGAAATCCGGATTTGGAGTTCGGATGGCCAAGTTATGATGCTTTGAAGTTTTGGAGCCATTGGAGCTTCTTCTCAGCCATGGAGAAGAAGACCCAGACCCTGCGTGCATGTTTTTATGCGTACGCAGCTCTCTGCTTGCGTGCTTTTGCACGTACGCAGTTCTCTGGCGTGCGTGACTTTTTACGTATGCCGCTCCCTGCGTGCGTGACTTTTCACGTATGTCGCTCCCTGCGTGCGTGACTTTTCATGTATGTCGCTCCCTGCGTGCGTGACTTTTCACGTATGCCGCTCCCTGCGTGCGTGACTTTTCACGTATGCCGCTCCCCTGCGTGCGTGACTTTTCACGTATGCAGCTCTCCTGCGTGCGTGATTTTTCACGTATGCAGCTCTCCTGCGTGCGTGTCTTGTGCGTACGCTGCACCCTGAACCCCTTGCTTAACCCATTGGCTCTTGGAGTTTTGGCCTTATTTCTTTAAGCTTGGCTTTTCTATCGTCCGGTATATTGATATTTTATTAGATATTTTACGCCCATTTTATATCCTTACGCCTTTTGTCATGAACTTGATTTTACTTAATATGTTTGGAATGACTATTGTACATGGTACGGTATGGCAAGGTACTAGCATAACACGATAGTGACCCGTAGTGGTGCACTCCTGACATGACCAACCTGACATGATTGTGGCCCGTCGTGGCGCACTCCCGACAAGTACCCTGACATGATTTATCTTGATAACTTAACTTGACCTGCCTTGACACCGTGGGTAGTTCTTTCTTGCTTGCTTGTTAAATCCACTTGTCCTGTCTTGCATCATGTCTAGGGTGGGACTCCTGAGTGCCACGGTCAGGAGTTCCTACTAAAATGGATTAGGGTTAATAACTAGAATAACACAGTAGTCATGAAGAGATTGACACAGCTACAGGCAATCCCGTTACCTGGGCGCTCTTGGAATCTGTAGCCTGCCGTCGAGTAGGGCACATTTCCAGCACACCGTCGCGTGTTGCACCCTCTAAGTCACCGAAGGGTACATTTGTCTCCCGGACGATGTACCTACCTGAATTCAACCCCTAATTTTTGACCTGGGTAACTTGGATGGTCTGCAGGGCTTGTGGCTGTAGAACAATCTCACTGCATCTTGTTAGTAATTAGGCCTGTAATAACCCTAGTTAGTTAAAGTAGTAAGCCATAGTATCTGCTTGGTCGTGATTGATTGAATGAGGTATAACCAGTCTAGCCATGTCTTCATCCAGTACAAGATTGCTCCATGTCTTGATTTCTTCCATTATTATCTTGCCGATAAATGGTGGGAAACCAAGTTCTGTTCAGATGAAGGGTTACAACCCCGGTCCTTGTTTGGTTTATGGGTTGTAACCTGGCTATCGGAATAGTCCCATGGTTATCTCGTCGTATATCATCCTGACATGTTTTTCATAAATTCTAGTTTTAATATTAAATTTTCTTGTGCTAATTGCTGGCTTTTGTTCTTATTTCGTGGCCCCCTTGTGGCACTTGCTCTTTCTGGGGTTGACCCAGCTGGTTTTGTGTGGCCAGATTTTGGAGCAGCTCCCGAGGATCTACCAAGCTTCCAGCCCAATGGTGACGACTAGAAGGAACCCGGGCTACGAGTGGGTTTTCTATTTTGTTTCGCTCACTCTATTGTAAATTTATTCTTTTGAGGCGTTTAGCCGACGAGCACCTGTTAGCTCGATGCACTTTTACTTACTGTCTGCCTACGGGCTGTAAACATAATTAACAAATCCTAGGGTTGATCATGTATGACTTAAACTCTTGCTAGTCCTCGTATTTTGTACGACTAGCTTCATGATCAGCTGATATGTAATATTTGGGACGCCTTTTATTGTATATTGGGTGGTCAAACATCTTGTAATTATATTACTTGCTTGAGATTGAGACAATAGGCTTGACCTTAAGAGACTGTTGGCTTGTAGTAAACCCTCATATCTAGACAGCCGTGACCGTATAGTTAAGATGTATTCTATTTCAATATACGTAGCTGGCTATGTCTGCCCCCGCTCTCCAGTATTCTGGTTCTGGGGCGTGATATGGTTTAAGTGGTGGCCCATGCAGGTCTTGTCAATCAAAAAATGTGAGGGTTTACCGAATAGATGTCTCAATCAGTATTCGTCCTTGATCTCCGCCCGTATTTTCAAATCCCTAAAATTCTTGCCCTGATTACATGCTTGTATCGTTGATCTGTCCTGGTCCTTTCTTATTGTTTCCCTGTGTCGTCTTCCTCAGCGGCACTGTACCTGACCCTACCGATCAGCGAGATAGAGCACCTTCCGTGGACCAGCAGCAACCCGGAGATCAAGCCCAGCATTCCGGGGTAGCCTCCAGGGTTGTGCCTACTGGAGGAGAGTCACCAGTTCGGCCCGTCCAGCCCGCAGAGCCAGATGATGGTACCTTAGTAGGCCTCATCAGAACCTTGATAGCTTTCCAGGATCGTCGAAGCGATGCCCTGCACCAGACGGTTTAAGATGCTTTAAACCGAGGCGAACATCCAGGGAACCAGGCGGCAAACAGCTTCAAGCGCTTGAACCCTCCTTTCTTCGACGACAGCGAGGATATGACTGCCGCGGATGCATGGCTTCAGGATACTGAGGTGATCCTGGAAGCAGCTAGGACACCCGAGAATGAGAAGGTGGAAGTGGTACGCCTGCAGTTGTTGGACTTGGCTCGCAGTTGGTGGGCGGTACAAGCCATAGGATTAGTGGCACCCATTGCTTGGGCAGTGTTTAGAGAGAGATTCTAGATGAAGTATTTCGATGCTGTGGCTCGGTACGACCTGCAGACCAGATTTACCAACTTGAAGTAAGGAGGCAGAACAGTCGACAGTTATGCATCGGAGTTTTCTAGACTCAGTAGGTTTGCCCCCACCTTGGTGGCGACCGAGTTTGATAGGGCCCAGCGGTTCCAGCAGGGACTTCATTTGGAGATCTTATTGGCGGTTGAGCAGTTCGAGCACCAGACGTTCGATGCAGTCTTGAGAGCAGCTAGGAGGCATGAGTACACCTCCCAGAGGATCGTGGATAGGACCGAAAGTAGGAAGCGGTCCCACAGTCAGATGCACCAATCATCAGCTCCAGCCCCGGCAGCTAGGGGATTGACCATTGGAACTCCGAGGCGGGCGGCCTCAGTAACGTCGGTTCAGCATTCGACCCCGACATACCTGCAACAGCAGAAGCAGAAGCAGACTTCCGCGATGGGATGTTCTCATTGCGGGAAGCTAGGGCATATGGTGGCGGATTGTCGCAGGGCGCAGGCATTGTGCCTGGCTTGTGGAGCAGCAGATCATAGGATAGGGGCTTGCCCGAATAGGGGTGGTTCATCAGCATCCAACCCTTCTAGCTCTTCGGTGAGAGGACCGGCCCCAGCACCAGTTCAGCAGCAGCAGTATCAGTCTTCGAGGCCCTTGCCGCCTCAGTTTCAGGCATTCCAACAACAGCAACCCCAGCAGTATACACAAGCCCAAGCTCAGACCCAGAATAGGCAGAGAGGTTTCCAGCAGAGGGGACCAGCAGCCAGAGGACAAGGTCAGGCCATGATGATGGCTATGGAAGAAGAAGTTGCACCAGGTGAGGTTGTGGCAGGTACTATTCTCGTCAACTCCTCTCCAGCGTCTGTATTATTTGATTCTGGTCCATCACATTCATTTATGTCTGCACGATTCGTGACACGGATAGGATTGGAGCCCGAGTCATTATCAGTGAGGCTCAATATACTTACTGGTAATGGCCTTGTGGGAGTAGATCGAGTGTTTTCCTCGTGTCGGATCGTAGTTAGCGGTAGGAAGTTCCCCGCTAGATTCATAGAGTTTTCTATGGCAGACTATGATGTAGTCCTAGGTATGGATTGGTTGAGGAACCAGTATGCTAGGATAGACTGTCATATTGGCAGAGTTGTCTTTAGTATCCCCAGTGAGCTAGAGTTTTCGTTTTCCAGAGGCACAGTGGAGCCATCTTCCCCAGCATTGCGGATGGCAGTAGCAGCAGTGCAGTTACCCCGGATAGTTGAAGAGTTTTCAGATGTCTTTCCAGAGGAGCTTCCAAGGATGCCGCCAGAGCGGGAGATTGAGTTCACTATAGACTTGATACCCGGGACAGCACCAGTATCAGAGCGAGTTTACAGGATGGCGCCTTCAGAGTTGGAAATTTTATACAAGGTGATTGAAGAACTGAGGACCAAGGGATTCATCCGTGCAAGTGGATCACCTTGGAGAGCCCCGATGCTTCTTGTATAAAAAGAAGGATGGTACGTCCAGGCTATGTGTTGATTATCGTACCTTGAATTCGGTGACAATCAAGAACAGATACCCTCTTCCGAGGATAGATGACTTGTTTGATCAGCTCAGAAGGGCTTCAGTGTTCTCGAAGATCGACTTGCGGTCTGGATACCACCAGATCAGAGTCAGAGAGCAGGATATCCCAAAGACAGCATTCATATCGAGGTATGGACATTGGGAGTTCCTTGTTATGCCCTTCGGAGCGACCAATGTGCCGGCCGTATTCATGGACCTCATGAATCGTATTTTTATGCCTTACTTGGATCAATTTGTGATCGTGTTCCTAGATGACATCCTGGTCTACAGCAAGAGTGAAGCAGAGCATGAGCAGCATATCAGAGTCGTCCTCCAGACGCTTAGGGAGCATCAGTTATACGCCAAGTTCAGTAAATGCGAGTTCTGGCTCGATCGTATATCATACTTGGGTCACATCATTACCCGAGGAGGAGTGGAAGTGGATCTCCAGAAGATTGTGGCTATCGAGTCATGGCCGGTACCCAGCTCAGTGGCAGAGGTTCGTAGTTTCCTTGGATTGGCCGGCTACTACCGGCGGTTCGTTTCAGATTTCACAAGGATTTTAGCGTCGATGACCCAGTTGACCCGCAAGGATGTGCCGTTTGTTTGGACAGCAGAGTGTCAAGAATCATTTGAGAAGTTAAAGCGAGGTTTGATAACGGCTCCCATTCTCACCCTTCCAGATGGGACCGGAGGATTCATAGTTTATTGCGATGCTTCAGACAGAGGATTGGGGTGTATCTTGATGCAGCATGGGAAGGTAATATCTTATGCATTACGTCAACTACGTGATCATGAAAAGAATTACCCGACCCATGACTTAGAATTGGCGGCAGTAGTGTTTGCTTTGAAGTTGTGGAGACACTACTTGTATGGAGATAGAGTGGAGATCTTTACTGATCATAAGAGCCTGAAGTATGTTTTCACCCAGAAGGACCTTAATATGCGGCAGAGAAGATGGCTCGAGCTACTGGTGGACTATGATGTGGATTTGCAGTATCATTCCGGGAAGGCCAACGTTGTAGCAGATGCATTGAGTAGGAGAGCCAGAGTTTATTTCTTGACGGCGCAACCAGAGTTATTGGCAGATCTTCAGAAGATAGGAATTGAAGTGGTTCTTCCAACCAGCGTGGCATTGATGGCCAGCCTACAGGTTCAGTCCAGCATAGTTGAGAGAATCCGGGTGGCGCAGTCAACAGATTCCAAGATCCAGCGACTCAGAGCAGAGTGTGAAGCAGGAAGAAGGCCAGAGTTATGTATCCATGAAGACGGTACACTTCGGTACGGCACTCGTCTTTGTGTACCCAGTGGAGATATCAGACAGGAAGTTATGGCAGAAGCCCACAGTTCAAAATATTCTATTCATCCGGGTGGTACGAAGATGTACCGTAATATTCGTCAACATTTCTGGTGGAATGGCATGAAGAGGAAGATAGCCCGGTTCGTCTCTCGGTGTTTGGTTTGCCAACAGGTTAAAGCTGAACATCAGAGGCCCGCTGGACTTCTTCAACCCTTGCCGATCCCAGAATGGAAATAGAAACATATAACCATGGATTTCGTGACCGGATTGCCCAGATCTTCGGCCGGCAGAGATGCTATTTGGGTAATTGTGGACAGGCTTACCAAGGTGGCACACTTTCTCCCATTCAGAGTTGGACAGTCGACGATGCAGTTAGCAGAGATGAATCTCAGGCAGATCGTCAGGCTTCACGGTGTGCCAGTCAGCATCACCTCTGACAGGGATTCCAGATTCACATCACACTTTTGGCACAGCTTACAGAAGAGTTTGGGGACTCGCTTTCAATTCAGCTCAGCTTATCACCTGCAGACGGATGGACAATCAGAGCGCACAATCCAAACCCTTGAAGATATGTTGAGATCCTGTACCCTTGACTTCGGTTGTTCCTGGGAGAATCACCTGCATCTCGTAGAATTCTCGTACAATAATAGTTTTCAGGCCAGTATCCAGATAGCTCCGTTCGAGGCTCTTTATGGCAGGAAGTGCAGATCCCCGCTAGCATGGGACGATGTCGGAGAGAGGCAGATGCTTGGACCCGAATTGATTTCCCAGACAGTTATAGTGGTCAGGAAGGTCAGAGATCACCTCCGAATTGCCCAGGACCGCCAGCGCCATTGGGCCGATGCTCATCGGCGTCCCTTAGAATTTGCTGTCGGCGACCATGTATTCCTTAGGATCTCACCTAACCGCGGCGTCATTCGCTTTGGCGTGCGGGAAAAGCTTAGTCCTAGGTATATAGGGCCGTTCGACATTCTAGAGCGAGTAGGAGATGTATCCTATCGTCTCGCTCTTCCGCCGTCGCTAAGTGAGGTGCATGATGTATTCCATGTGTCCCAATTACGATGGTATATTTCGGACCCGAGCCACATCCTAGACCATTCGGAATTGGTTGTTGGTACCAACCTTTCGTATGAGGAGAGGCCCGTGTCTATATTGGACCGGAGGAAGAAGATACTCAAGAACAAGACTATTAGATTAGTCCGTATTGCTTGGGGTCATCACTCTCTAGGTGAGTCAACGTGGGAGCGTGAGGACGACATCCGATCGCGATATCCCTACATGTTTGACTCGTGAGGTATAATGTCTTTCTTATGTCTTACGTTTTTTCTTTCTTGCTTACATTGTATGATTAAACTGCTTAGTATAACTTGCATGTGCATAATGTAGCTTGTCGTGACAATCTCTAGCTCCTTGATTAAATTCTGAGGACGAAATTCTTTTAAGGTGGGTAGAGTTATCATCCTCATTTCCCGTATTTCCAGTATTTCGTATTTATACTCGTATCTGGATTTTGGCATATATTTTTATTTTCTTAACTTGTGGAATTTCGGTATTTCTCGTACTTTGGGTTTTGGCATGGCTCGATTTTAATTGGATTGGGTTGGTTTGGTTTGGTTTGGTTTATGTGTATTGGAACACCTTAGCCTAAGCTCCACCCTCAACACACCACAACCCACCCTCTTTATAATCCCCACCTAACACTCTCTCTCTTCATTACAACCTCCATTAATTTCTTCTTCTTCTTCTTCCTCCACACAACAACACCCACCCCCTAGGCAAGTGCACCTTGCCACCACATGAAAACCCTCTTTTATTTGTCCATTTGCTAGATTAGGACTTGGTGATCAACATTAGAACTTGGTATTTTGTGATTTGGAGTCTCCATTGTTCTAGATCTAGGTTTTTCCTATTTTCGGTTTTGCATGGTTTTGATCTACTTAAGTTGGATTTTTATGGGTTTTGATGTTTCGTTGTGGAAGAGAGTTCAATTCCACCCTGGTTGGAACTTTAGAAATCCGGATTTGGAGTTCGGATGGCCAAGTTATGATGCTTTGAAGTTTTGGAGCCATTGGAGCTTCTTCTCAGCCATGGAGAAGAAGACCCAGACCCTGCGTGCGTGTTTTTACGCGTACGCAGCTCTCTGCTTGCGTGCGTTTGCACGTACGCAGTTCTCTGGCGTGCGTGACTTTTCACGTATGCCGCTCCCTGCGTGCGTGACTTTTCACGTATGCCGCTCCCTGCGTGCGTGACTTTTCACGTATGTCGCTCCCTGCGTGCGTGACTTTTCACGTATGCCGCTCCCTGCGTGCGTGACTTTTCACGTATGCCGCTTCCTGCGTGCGTGACTTTTCACGTATGTCGCTCCCTGCGTGCATGACTTTTCACGTATGCCGCTCCCTGCGTGCGTGACTTTTCACGTATGTCGCTCCCTGCGTGCGTGACTTTTTACGTATGCCGCTCCTTGCGTGCGTGACTTTTCACGTATGCCGCTCCCTGCATGCGTGACTTTTCACGTATGCAGCTCTCCTGTGTGCGTGAGTTTTTACGTATGCAGCTCTCCTGCGTGCGTGTCTTGTGCGTACGCTGCACCCTGAACCCCTTGCTTAACCCATTGGCTCTTGGAGTTTTGGTCTTATTTCTTTAAGCTTGGCTTTTCTATAGTCCCGTATATTGATATTTTATTAGATATTTTATGCCCATTTTATATCCTTACGTCTTTTGTCATGAACTTGATTTTACTTAATATGTTTGGAATGACTATTGTACATGGCACGGTATGGCAAGGTACTAGCATAACACGACAGTGACCCGTAGTGGTGCACTCCTGACATGACCAACATGACATGATTGTGCCCGTCGTGGCGCACTCCCGACAAGTACCCTGACATGATTTATCTTGATAACTTAACTTGACCTGCCTTGACACCGTGGGTAGTTCTTTCTTGCTTGCTTGTTAAATCCACTTGTCCTCTCTTACATCATGTCTAGGGTAGGACTCCTGAGTGCCACGGTCAGGAGTTCCTACTAAAATGGATTAGGGTTAATAACTAGAATAACACAGTAGTCATAAAGAGATTGACACAGCTACAGGCAATCCCGTTACCTGGGCGCTCTTGGGATCTGTAGCCTGCCGTCGAGTAGGGCACATTTCCAGCACACCGTCGCGTGTTGCACTCTCTAAGTCACCTAAGGTTACATTTGTCTCCCGGACGATGTACCCACCTGAATTCAACCCCTAATTTTTGACCTGGGTAACCTGGATGGTCTGCAGGGCTTGTGGCTGTGGAACAATCTCACTGCATCTTGTTAGTAATTAGGCCTGTGATAACCCTAGTTAGTTAAAGTAGTAAGCCGTAGTATCTGCTTGGCCGTGATTGATTGAATGAGGTATAACCAGTCTAGCCATGTCTTGATCCAGTACAAGATTGCTCTCTGTCTTGATTTCTTGCATTATTATCTTGCCGATAAATGGTGGGAAACCAAGTTCTGTTCAGATGAAGGGTTACAACCCTGGTCCTTGTTTGATTTACGGGTTGTAACCTGGCTATCGGAATAGTCCCATGGTTATCTCGTCGTATATCATTCTGACATATTTTTTGTAAATTCTAGTTTTAATATTAAATTTTCTTGTGCTAATTGCTGGCTTTTGTTCTTATTTCGTGGCCCCCTTGTGGCACTTGCTCTTTCTGGGGTTGACCCAGCTGGTTTTGTATGGCCAGATTTCGGAGCAGCTCCCGAGGATCTACCAAGCTTCCAGCCCAATAGTGGCGACTAGAAGGAACCCGGGCTACGAGTGGGTTTTCTATTTTGTTTCGCTCACTCTATTGTAAATTTATTCTTTTGAGGCGTTTAGCCGACGAGCACCTGTTAGCTCGATGCACTTTTACTTACTGTCTGCCTACGGGCTGTAAACATGATTAACAAATCCTAGGGTTGATCATGTATGACTTAAACTCTTGCTAGTCCTCGTATTTTGTACGACTAGCTTCATGATCAGCTGATATGTAATATTTGGGACGCCTTTTATTGTATATTGGGTGGTCAAACATCTTGTAATTATATTACTTGCTTGAGATTGAGACAATAGGCTTGACCTTAAGAGACTGTTGGCTTGTAGTAAACCCTCATATCTAGACAGCCGTGACCGTATAGTTGAGATGTATTCTATTTCAATATACGTAGCTGGCTATGTCTGCCCCCGCTCTCCAGTATTCTGGTTCTGGGGCGTGACAACGAGTTCTTGGTAATGCCATTCGGTCTGACAAACGCCCATGCCATCTTCATGGATCTGATGAATCGGGTGTTCCATCCGTTCGTTGACAAATTCGTAGTAGTCTTCATCGATGACATCCTCGTATACTCGAAGGATCGAGCACAACATGCAGAACACCTGCGGACGGTACTCCAAATCCTTCGAGAGAAACAGTTGTATACGAAGAGGAGCAAGTGCAAATTTTGGCTGAACAGCATCTCATTTCTCGGGCACATCATCTCCCCCGCGGGCATCTCAGTCGGTCCAAAAAAAGTTGAGATAGTTGCTAATTGGAAACGGCCCACATCAGTTAGCAAAATTCGAAGCTTTCTAGGCTTGGTGGGATACTACTGACGCTTCGTGAAGGACTTCGCGAAGATTGCATCGTCGTTAACTCGCCTCACCCGGAAAGGAGTCGCATTCGAGTGGTCAGACGACTGTAAAGCTTCCTTCCAGGAGCTCAAACAACGTCTCATTTCGGCCCCGATACTTGCTCTTCCTGAAGGAACTGAGGGATTTCAAATCTTCAGCGATGCTCCTGGCCAGGGCTTGGGGTGTGTGCTCATACAGCAAGATAAGGTGATATCTTTTGCTTTCCGGATCACAAAACATCTTTGGTCACACTACATGCCTACACGGCTTGAGCTTGGTTCGGGTCCAGTCCGGTTGGTTTGGCACAACCGGGTCTTCTAAAAGTCAATAATCTAATTAATAGATATTTAAATTATCTATAGGGTTAGGTCGTAACTTGGCCTAGTTTTCCTAGTTAGGAAACACTTATGGCTGGGTCTTCCTTGGCATGGCTAATACACTAGTCAAGGCACACGACAATGCTATCCATGCCATGATTTCTAGTCGTCTTATACTCCAATCACAACCATGACTAAGGCCATCTATCGTAATAACTATTTAATTAAAAGTATTTATAAAAATCCAAAAATTACCATTTAATTTAATTAAATAATAAATAAAAAATACTTCAAAATCCCAGGGAGAGGAGTTACAGCAGTATACAGGAGATGTTTTCCCTTGGGTTGGCCCTGTGCAGTCCAGTGCACAGCAGTGTGTGCCTTGTACACACACTGGCAGGTAGTAGACAGGGTGTGGCGGTGGACTTAGAGTCCTCCTGTACACACAGGAATAAAGGAGCTTTGCGGGAAGGGTAGGAGTGTGTTGCCTGCACACACATAGGCAGTGTGTGCCCTGTGCACACACTGACAGAGAGCAAGGGGTTCACTCCCTACTGGGCTGTGTCTTTGCCTATGTGCAGTGCACATGCCAATGCACTAGGTGCAGGCCATAGGCCTTACACTGTTGGTCAGTGCTTAAGTGTGTGTGTATGACACACACACTTGATTGGACAGTGTAGTGCATGTGTGTTAGGAAGATGTATGAGCAGGGTGCTTAAGTGTGTGAGAGTGTCTCATGAATGTGGACAGTATGGGGGGTGTGTGCAAGAGTGTAGGTTGTGTGTGAGTGCTTGTGTAGGTGTGTTCAGTTGAGTGTGTTGTGTGTGTAGCACACACACATGTGTGAGAGCAAGTGTTGTGTGTATGAGTGTGAGACACACACTTATATGTGAGCATGGGTGTCTATGTAGGTAATGTTAGAGGATGAGTATAGGTAATATATAAGATAGGGTAGTGCATAGTTACCTATATGGATAGGTAACATAGGTAATAGGGTATTACCTAAGTGTAGCTAATATGTTGTGTGTAGGTAATAGGGATACGTTACCTATGTGTAGGTAATAGGAATTTACCTAGGTGAGAGGGTAATATGGGTAGGTATCGTAAGTATAGGGTATTGCCTACATGCTAGGTAATTTGTATAGTGAATAGGGTAAAGGGTAGATAGGTAGGGTATTTCATGATACCCTATATGTATCCTAGGTAGGTAATTACCTAGGTAAAGCCTAATATAGCCTAGTATAAGTTAGTTTACTTTGGTATGACAAGGTGATGACTAGAAACCTAAATTTGACAAAATTTTACCCAATTGAGTAGTTTGACCCTAAAAGTCAACCCTTGAGTCAAATTGACCTAATTTGACTACGGAGACCTAGTATTAACCTATTTTAACTTCCATGTCCTAAGTTTGACATAGAAATCTTGTTTCATCCTAGATATCCATGTTTGACAGACTAAAACACCAATTAAAATTAATATTTTATCATTAGGACTGCGTGACACCACTCTGGATATCAATCCTCACTCGTTCATCAGGACAACAGGCAAGTACATTCCATGATCTGTTTCATTCCCTGATAGTTTCTCTATTTCATTGATTTAGATATGTGTTCCTTGCTTATTGACACGCTGGATACACGAGATTAGTACTTGCAGATTCTATATATGTTACGATATTTCCATGCATGTCGTGATTACCGTACTTATTCCTGTTACGTACTTCATGCTATGACTTGAGTCCGCGATTACTAGTCAGGCGTAGAGGAAATGCCTTAGTATATATGTGATCAAACCTAATAGTCTATGATTACTGTATTTTCTGATATACCATGGATAACGTAGACAGTGGCTAATAGTTGGATCATGCACAGCCGATCACATATGGAACATTGCATTTCCAAAACACTTAGTAGTAGTTGGTTTACTCCACCACATGTTCCTCTTTACTCATATGATGTTTACCTTATTTACTGCCTACTTTTCATTTGATGTTTCGTACTTCATGATTACCATGTTATATCTCCACATTATTTTCATTGTTATATAGTTTCTATCATGTTATGAATTGTAACTCCTCTCCCCGAATTTTTAAAATTTTCTTTTTATTTATTTATTTTAATTATTGTTACTTTACATATTTTGTCTAGAAAGAAATTTTCTCTTTAAAAACCTTATATACGATATTATGATATTATTCTCCTTTATATTTCATAAACTAGTTAAATTTATAGTTTAAAAATATTATTTAATTAATATCCTTGAAATACGTTATTTTTTATTCCAAAAGACTTTGGGCTTTAAAACTATCGGCTCCAAAAGTGATTTGGGAAGCCTAGTTATTTTTGGTCAATAAAAAAATTCTTGCCAGTTTATTTTCAAATAAGACCCAGTTAATAAAATATACTTAAAAAATTATTTTCGTAGTATCAATATTATAATACGATGACTATTATTGCATTTAGATTTAGATTTATACGGATATATTTTAAGTCATTTTGATGGAAGACATATATATATATATATATATATATATATATATATATATATATATATATATATATATATAAACAAAAAAAATATATATATATATATATAAAATATATATATATATATATTTTTTTTTGTTTATAAATTATATATATATATATATATATATATATATATATATATATATATATATATATGCGTGTATAAGGCTGCCAAGATTTCCCCACATTTCCCCACATCCATTATCCACAAATAACCACCATCCCGGCCATCACAACCTCACTATCACCGCCATTGCCAAATACTACACCTGCAATTAAACCACCATAAACATCACCACCTAACGGCATCGCCTCCTCCCTTCTCTGCCCCAACCGGGCAAAAACAATACCTCGTCATCATTCCCGCAGCCACACGACGTCGCGCCACCGATCCCGACGACCACCTTCACCTATTGCTCCACCATCACGAGCTACCATATATCCCCATTCACAACAGCTGATTCATGTGTCGAGGGTCCGTGTCACATTCACCATCACCATCACCATATTTTGTGTCCCTGTGTCCGTCTATCCGCCATAATTATTTTTGTAAAAATTGTGTCCGGACCGTGTGTCCGTGGCTAATCCATTTTATTCCACAGATTACAAACCCAACACCCGACCAGTTACCGACCAGTTCGCCATTCGTTGCCGTTTCTGTGGCCAGAGATCGCGGCCATCCTTCCCCCGCATGCTCGATTATTCGAGCGCTCCAGCAAAGGACTGGCCCGACCCAGCGCCGATCTCCACCGAAGGCGGCCAGCTGTCGTCCCTCCGGCCGTCGACCAAGCCTTCGCGGCTGGGCCGCCGAAGTGACCACCCATCCGCCGACAGTCCCGCGCCCATTGTCGACCCATGACTTCGATGTACCGATCTGCGTGCTCGGTCGCGCCGGCCCGATTCCCAGCGCTGCCGCAGCAGTGAGTGGGATCTTACGCGCACTCCTCGCCATAACCGTGCCGAACCCCAATCGCTTGGAGCAGATCCAGCACCTCTCCCCCCAGCGCCGGCGTTGCTGACCTCCGCCATGACGAGCGATCTCCGCACACCCTTCGCTCGACGCCGAAAGCTGCCAGGTGACATCAGTGCCGGACTTTAGATTTTGAGGCCTAAGACGAACTCTAAAATTTGTGCCCCTCAAAGCTTAATGATATAATAGTATGTTTAATCCAAAATTCAAGAAATGAAATGTAATATCCAAAAAGAATATATGTTATAATGAATAAATACTAATAAAATTGAATATGTTCCAAACCAAAATATGAAATAAATGTTCCAAAAAAATAAATAAATAAAAGTTAACATTGTTTGGGGTAGTTCATAATGGTAATAAAAAAATTAGGCCATCAAACACATCCTCAAGGAATCACATAGTCACTTAAATATTTCTTGTCTTGTTGTTTTCAATGCAAAAGTACTGATTAAGTTTGCTATGGAGCCTCAGCCTCATGTAGAGCTTCTTGATGGTTATATTTCAAAAACTGAAAAAAGTCAGAGATATCATCAAATGTTTCTAAAATTGGTAAAAATAAAAAAAAAGTCATAAAGTACATAAAGTTATCTAGAGATTCACCAAGTTATTCACTTATACAAACTTATATGAAATGCAGTGATATATTAAAAGTAAAAAAATATTGTGTAAAATTTTCATGTCTAATTTGGGAGTGAAATTTATATTATTATTAATTTCATATATAAATATATAAAGAAAAATAAAGTGGTCGTCGAGAGCCTATCAGACTCTCTATTCTCTAAAAAATCAAAGTGGTCGGCAACCAAAAGGGAATCATCTATATCATTATAAAAATAATCAAACATTCAAAATCTCATTCTCACCTGTGGTCATGTGTGTAAGCCCCCTAAATTTCAGGGTTTATTTTTAATTTTCTGAATGAATTATTTTCGATAAATATATTATTATTTAAATTGTTTTGATCATTAATGTTCCTTCCCGTGACTTTGACTTCTGGAGCGTCAGGGATGCTAATCTCTGTAAACTCTCTTCATGAGTTTTGAAGTAGAGAGGATTATCTTCGTTTTGATATATCCTGTCCCACTTGAATTCGTTCCGTTGTGCTCTTTTTATATCGCACAACTTCGGGTCAACTTAGACCAATTAATCGTTGAATAATTATTCCCACTTTTATCTTCGATCATCGTTTGCACGTTACCGTGACTTTTAATTTGGGAGCACCAGACCAGTCATTTTCTCAGAACCAACTTCTCATGAATAATCTACTTGAGACGCTCTTCACCCATGACCTTCGTGTCCCACTCAGACACTCCATTTTGTGCTCTATTTCCTTCGCACAATTTTCGGGTCAACTTAGGCCAATTAATTATCTACCGTAAGACCTGATTTAATTTCCAATTTAATTTCGGGACCCGACATCGATCCAACCTAGTCGACCCAAAGTATGGGCGTGGCCCATATGAAGCCTACTACCCACATGAAACTTGTGTCCCATTTATTGGAGTCCCCGCATGTTATTTATTTACCCATGATTATAAATACCCATTTTTAATTAAATTATTGTTCCCTATTCGATTTTGACCCTACCCGGCTCGACCGAACTCGAACCCAAGCTCCATGCTGCCCTCTCATGACTGCTCAAATACCCCGCTTAATTTTACTCTTTTTTCTATTTAAAAATATCTCCTCTCTCTTTACAAAAAAAAAAAAAAAAATATATATATATATATATATATATATATATATATATATATATACACATATATATATAAATAATCTCTCTCTCTCCCCTTTACACCTACACCTACACCCCCTCACTCCCATCACAGCACACAACCCCCCCGTGGACCGAACTCCTTTTCCCCCCTCTAAACTGACATCTCTCTCTCTCTTTTTCAAATATCTCTCACTCTCTCTCTTCCTATATTTATATTACACACATGCATACACCTCTCTCTTTCTCCTCTAAACCACTCACCACGCACAACACCACCACCACAGTCGACAGCCTCCCTCCTTCCTCCTTTCTCCTCCTCCCTAGGCCGAGCACCACCGCCATCATCTTTCCCTCTCCTCCTCTTCACAACCAGACACCACCATCACCTTCACCATCATCAATACCACCATTACCATCACCATCTTCATCACTCCAACACCACCACCAACACCTCCACCCCCGTGCGACGGCCGTCGGGCCTCTGCCACCACCGGCGACCGCCGGCGTAGTGCGTGTGCCAGGCCAGTACGGCCCCTCCCCCGCGGCCAGCAAGCGGCAGCAGCAGCGGAGCACACGTGCGCGCGCATGCGGGCCGCTGTCGTGTGCCGCCATGCCGCCATACGGCCACCGTGGATGCCCCTGATGCGCGTGCACCCCCCGACGATCACCCCCTAGCCACAACCATCTTCCCCGACATGTAAAACACACGATTCGTGCGTTTTGAACGAGATCCCGTCGGCGCGCGCGAGTTTGGAACTCAAAATTTGTGTCCCGTCGTAGCAACTTCGCACAGATTTTCTGGTCAATCCGACCGTTGGATCGGCGAACTCCTTCTTCCATCTCAATCTCGGTATATAGCACTTCACTCTCCTCAATTGTCGTCCGTTAATTTCGTCGTTTGATACCTCAAAGCTGGCTACCAAGTTGACATTTTAAATTGAACTGTTTTTGGACAGTTTCGTGGAGCCAACTTCATCAGCTCGTAACTCCGCCATCGCAGCTCCGGTTGGCGCGCTACCAGTTCCTGTGTACATCTGGTATAATCCTCTTTCTGTCTCCTTTAAGTTTCGTTTCATTATAAGCACGTTTGGTTGGTCGAATTCGACGCCAAAGTTGGTCGTCCGAATTCTTTAATTTACACTTGTAAAATTCTATTTTTGAACCCAGGACTCCGAATTCAATTTCTGACACCACCAGCAGACTCGTGGCATCGTTCTGGCATGTTTTCATATAAAGTTTGCTTGATTTGGAGAACGTGTGCCCTAGCACGCATTTCGATGCAAAGCGGGTCCCACTTTTCGAGTCAACAGGTCACTTTGTGATCGGCTCATCGGAATCCAATTCCGGATATACCTTTGAGTTCGTATCATCATTCTAGACTCATTGACATATAATTTGTTGAGTTTTGAAGTCATTTGCTCCGGCACGTATTTCGGTGCAAACTGGATTCCAAGTGTCCGCGTCAACATATCATTTTGAGATTGGCTCATCGGAATCCTATTTCGGACATACCGTTGGGTTTGTATCATCATTCTAGATTCGTGGACATATAATTTGCTAGATTTTGTAGACTTCTATCCCGACATGTTTTTTGGTGCAAAGTGTGTCCAACGGCGGACATCATTTTGACCCAAAATTATCGTTTTGCCCATGTGTCTAAATTGAACTTTTGGGAAGGCTATCCTAGCTAATTTGACCATTCTGGATACGTTGGTGATATTTATTTTATCATCCGACGACATCTGTAGATTTTGTTCATGTATTATCCTTAATTTGTAATTAATTATTTTTTCCAGAAAATGTTACTTTCTGTTTTTAGATTTTTATATATATTTTAATTGCTGTAAATATCTGGAAAAAATTATATTTAAATAATATGTTAATTTAGATAATTTATTATAATTTTTCCAGTATTTAATAAGTACTTTTGGTATTTTATAAAAATGGGAAAATAGAACTCATTTTTAGGATACATGTGTTTGCTGATTTTTAATAAATATCTATGAGGGTTTATAAATTCCAGAAAAATTAATATAAATTTCTATAATTAACAAGGATCATTTTGGTACTTTATTTTATATATAATTGAGCTTTTTGTCTATCTCAAAAATTGTTGGAACTCAGTGTACAGTTTGATTTATTTATTGAGTAGTTACGACTTACAAGTTTTGTGTTGTTTTGAGTTATTATAGTATTGGACCTCACCCTACACTAGTGTAAAGGCTCTAGAAAATTAGTTTGGATATAGTGGCACTCCACATTAGACTTTTATGCTAGGTCCCCACTTGGCTAGTATCCAGTCAGGAGTCGTGTCACACCACTAATGTAATATTGAACAGAGCTTAGAACTGAGTTTGTATATCATTATTGACAGGACACCGAACATCTATATCTTCGTACTAGTATTCTTGCTTTGCTCGAGGCAAGTACATCTACAAACTCATTTACTGTCTTTTAATGCTAGAACAGGTATTAACCCTGTTAAAATACTGATCCTTGAGGTAGCAAGTTAAATCTTCACATGTTGTATTACTTTCAGTACTTGCCATGCTTAGGACAGTTATCATATCTTCACATGCTTCTTACTGGTTCTCAGTACATGTTTCACTATGCTTTATACTACTCGGAGTATTTACATGTTTCATACTGCTCCCAGTACCTGCCATGCTTATACTACTTCCAGTATCTCTCACATGTTCTTGCTGTTCTCGTATCACTCACATGTTAATAAAAACGGGTTAAGGGAAAACTGTTAGTAGTGTACGTGATCACGACCCCCTTCTCCGTATGTATTTATCGCGCTCGGTAACATTCTATATGTGACCTTGTCGTATGTTCTGATCCCGCGTTTGTGTATGGATATACACCGATGCCGTTCGTGCACGTATGTGCATGCCAAAAAACTTGATATGTACCGCTGTACATCTTATTCACCTATTGACCGATTCACGTACATACTACGGTTTTAAAACTTTTAAACTATATGTTGTCATTTCTAAAAATAACCAATTAAACCATGATATGCCATGTTCCCTATGTTACTATGATACTGTGATCCCAGTTGTACCATGAGGCCATGTTTTCCAGTATTTCCTGTTTTATAGACTTATCACACCATGTTTCTTATTGTACATCTCTTTCATTATATATATTCAGTACTTTAGTTGTAGAGGTTGTACTTGCTCCCGTCCTGACAGGATAACGTTGTAGGTTCATTTTTCGAGGAGGAAATACTATGTATTACATGTTATGGCACTGATTTTGAGGACCTGGCCTTAGCTCCATAAGAGGCCCCAGCGGGGAACCTTGCTTAGATATTTTTCATGTGTTTTGAGACTTAGACTTTGTTTTGAACTCATATTTGGATACTGGACTTTGTCTCCAGTTAGATACTTGGAAGTGTATTATTAAGTCTGTGCTTATGTTACCTTCGCTTATAGATACGGTGTTGTGATGAACTTTAAATATGATTTTAGAACTGTTAGCTGCTTAGATCCTTTATTGTCTATTCTTAGAACAGCTTACTACGCTTTAACAAGCGTAGGCTGAACATGGCTCGGCCCGGTCCAACAATTTGGGTAACGGGTCGTGACATGTTTTTAGTGGTGGCCCATGCAGGTCCAGACTTAAGTTGTTTGGTTACACCAAACATGCATGCAATTAGGATCTTAGGACAACTTGTTAATACTAGGGATAAACATTTAGAACACCTAGAGGATATCTATGATTACAACATAGGAGAACTCATCACAGCATAGGACCGTTAACTGTATTTAGTCTCTTGTTTGAAATTCTGTGGGTTACAATTTTGACCAGGATAGTACCCTTGGGATGACCCCTGAGGATCTTACTCTAATCTTATCTTGAAATCTGTTTTCACCTGTTTTATTTGCTCTCCTCTAAATTCGTTGTTGAATTTAATTCCTGATTTTCGTTGTTGACTTTGATCTTGCATCGTGATAAATTTTGTGGATTGAATTATGATATATCCTGATAAGGTAAACGTCTGCTTTATTTATGGAGTTTAGAATTTATCGGAGCCATATTAGCTGGTATGAAAAAAACATAGAGCCTGATTTTGGATATACTATCCTATTTATAGAATTTAGATTTTCTCGCAGCCATACCGGTTGGCGTGGCGAGGATTCTAGATAATATGATTTTAGGGTGTATACCATAGTTATGACTCTATCGTTTATTGCATCTAAGCTTACTGGTGTGGCGAAAATTCTGGCAACATGATTTCAGGAAGACGTGTATGGTTATCAGATCATATCTCAACTAGGTTCACTTTGTTATGACCGAATGCAGCAAGATTAAATTCTTATCATCATTCTTTCCTGTCTTGATTAACTCTGTCCTATCTATATCTACAACTAGGATTACAGGTTCTCTAGGACTCTCCAATAGGATTGCTTTTATGTTATTTTTTTTGGACATAATTATTTTTATGTTCCATCTTTACTATGACTTGACTAAACACTTTTTCGTTAACCTCTTGGGTAATTCTTCTCGTTATGCATCTCGTTGTCTTCGTACCATTCTTGGAGATATTCTAATAAATTTTTCTGTCTTGTTTGACCTTTAACTTGTTTGGACACTGTTATGGATTGCTTGACCCAGTCTTAGGCCTTGTTACCTTCTATTTCATAGGCGACCAAAATAGCCAAACCTTGTTAACTGATTCTGTAGTATAACTATAAATGTATTGTATGATTGTGATAAATACTTTTCCTAGGGATTGGTTAGATTAAGCTTATAGGACAAGTATAAGTGACTGACTGTAGTAGACTTGGAAACCATTAAGAACGATTGTATTGATAGTATGACTTGATGATAGGGTATCTAAGATGGAGAAATGAGATATTATATTATTATGACTATGGATTGAGGATTAGAATCTTGTGCTTAGCAGTTTGAGGATTTAACATTTGTAAAATTTTGGTTGGTTACTTATAGCTAATTACATATGATTAGAGGGTAGATCGATATGTGGATTGATATAGAATAAATTAGAATGAATTATCGTATTGCGTACGAGATCGGAAAGATATCAGTTAAAAAGACAAGGAACAAGACAAAGACATATGTACATTGGTAATTAATAAATCGGGAGTTTTGAAATCGAGGATTTATATTCGGAGGACTTGTTGAGTAAAAGAAGAAGGCTCTACGCCAAGGATAAGAATTGAACGCAGGATTTCAAGGAGAAACTGTAGGAAAGGATTGACGACAAATAATGTAAAGGGCCTGTGGATTGATAAAATAAGGATACTTAGGATATGATAAGGAAATCCAGTATTTACAATTGAGGTTGAAAATATGGTTGATGATTAAGCATTTTAGGCTTATAAACATACCCAGAGAATGACCTATAGTTTAGGATATACATAAAAGTTTCATGTTAGTATAGAAGATTTTAAAGGATATATGATGTAGTTATGATAGAAGGACCATTGTTGAACCTGAACCAAAAAGATTGTAAGAGAAACGGAAGAGATGATTACAAGAGTAGCAGATTGAGTATTGTAGCCAGAACAACTACATGTTATAGTTTGACCTATTGGATGATTTTTAATTTCGAGAACGAAATTCTTGTAAGGTGGGTAGGATGTAAGCCCCCTGAATTTCAGGGTTTATTTTTTATTTTCTGAATGAATTATTTTCGATAAATATATTATTATTTAAATTATTTTGATCATTAATGTTCCTTCCCGTGACTTTGACTTCTGGAGCGTCAGGGATGCCAATCTCGGTAAACTCTCTTCATGAGTTTTGAAGTAGACAGGATTATCTTCGTTTTGATATATCCTGTCCTACTTGAATTCGTTCCCTTGTGCTCTTTTTGTATCGCGCAACTTCGGGTCAACTTAGACCAATTAATCGTTGAATAATTATCCCCACTTTTATCTTTGATCATCGTTTGCACGTTACCGTGACTTTTAATTTGGGAGCACCAGACCAGTCATTTTCTCAGAACCAACTTCTCATGAATGATCTACTCGAGACGCTCTTCACCCATTACCTTCGTGTCCCACTCAGACACTCCATTTTGTGCTCCATTTCCTTCGTACAATTTTTCGGTCAATTTTGGCCGATTAATTATCAACCGTAAGACCTGATTTAATTTCCAATTTAATTTCGGGACCCGACATCGATCCAACCTAGTCGACCCAAAGTATGGACGTGGCCCATATGAAGCCTACTACCCACATGAACCTTGTGTCCCATTTATTGGAGTTCCCGTATGTTATCTATTTACCCATGATTATAAATACCCATTTTTAATTCAAATATTGCACCCTGTTCGATTTTGACCCGACCCGGCTCGACTGAACCCGAATCCAAGCTCCATGTTGCCCTCTCATGACTGCTCAAATACCCCGCTTAATTTTCTTCTTTTTTTTATTTAAAAATATCTCCTCTCTCTTTACAAATATCCCATATATAAATATATATATTTTTTTCCCATATATAAATATATACACACACACACACACACACACACACACACACACACACACACACACACATATATATATATATATATATATATATATATATATATATATATATATATAATCTTTCTCTCTCTCCCTTTACACCTACACCTACACCCCCTCACTCCTCTCACAGCACACAACCCCCCCTGTGGACCGACCTCCTTTCCCCCCTCCCTAAACCGACATCTCTATCTCTCTCTTTTTCAAATATCTCTTACTCTCTCTCTTCCTATATTTATATTACATACATGCATACACCTCTCTCTTTCTCCTCTAAACCACTAACCACACACAACACTACCACCACAGCCGACAGCCTCCCTCCTTCCTCCTCCTCCCTAGGCCGAGCACCACCACCATCATCTTCTCCTCTCCTCCTCTTCACAACCACACACCACCATCACCTTCACCATCATCATCACCACCATCACCATCTTCATCACAACACCACCACCAACACCTCCACCCCCGCGCGACGGCCGCCTGGCCTCTGCCACCACCGGCGACTGCCGGCATAGCGCATGCGCCAGGCCAGTGCGGCCCCTCCCCCGCGGCCAGCAAGCGGCAGCAGCAGCGGCGCGCACGTGCGCGCGCGTACGGGCCACCGTCGTGCGTCGCCATATCGTCGCATGGCCGCCGTGGTCGCCCCTGATGTGCGCGCACCCCCCGACGATCACCCCCTGGCCACAACCATCTTCACCGACGTGTGAAACACACGATTCGTGCATTTTGAACGTGATCCCGTCGGCGCACGCGAGTTTGGAACTCAAAATTCGTGTCCTGTCGCAGCAACTTCGTACAGATTTTTTGGTCAATCCGACCATTGGATTGGCGAACTCCTTGCTCCGTCTCAATCTCGGTATATAGCACTTCACTCCCCTCAATTTTTGTCCATTAATTTTGTCGTTTGATACCTCAAAACTGGCCACCAAGTTGACGTTTTAAATTGAACTATTTTTGGACAGTTTCGTGGAGCCGACTTCGTCAACTCGTAACTCCGCCGTCGCAGCTCTGGTTGGCACGCTACTAGTTCCTATGCGCAGTGGTATAACCCTCTTCCTGTCTCCTTTAAGTTTTGTTTCATTATAAGCACGTTTGGTTGGTCGAATTCGACGCCAAAGTTGGCCGTCCGAATTATTTAATTTACACTTGTAAAATTCCATTTTTTGAACCTGGGACTCCGGATTCAATTTCTGACACCACCAGTATAATCGTGGCATCATTCTGGCATGTTTTCATATAAAGTTTGCTTGATTTGGAGAGCGTGGACCCTGGCACGTATTTCGGTGCAAAGTGGGTCCTACTTTTCGAGTCAACAGGTCACTTTGTGATCGGCTCATCGGAATCTAATTCCGGATATACTATTGAGTTCGTATCGTCATTCTGGACTCGTTGACATATAATTTGCTGAGTTTTGAAGACATTTGCTCCGGTACGCATTTCGGTACAAACTGGATTCCAAGTGTCCGCGTCAACGTATTATTTTGAGATCGGCTCATCGGAATCCTATTTCGGACATACCGTTGGGTTTGCATCATCATTCTGGATTTGTGGACATATAATTTGCTAGGTTTTGTAGACTTCTATCCCGACACGTTTTTCGGTGCAAAGTGTGTCCAACGGCGGACATCATTTTGACACAAAATTACCGTTTTACCCCTGTGTCTAAATTGGACTTTTGGGTAGGCTATCCTAGCTAATTTGACCATTCTGGACACGTTGGTGATATTTATTTTATCATCCGACAACATCTGTAGATTTTTTTTATGTATTATCCTTAATTTATAATTAATTATTTTTTTTTAGAAATTGTTACTTTCTGTTTTTGGATTTTTATATATATTTTAATTGCTGTAAAAATCTGGGAAAAATTGTATTTAAATACTATGCTAATTTAGATAATTTATTATAGTTTTTCTAATATTTAATAAGTACTTTTGGTATTTTATAAAAATGGGAAAACATAACTCATTTTCAGGATACATGTGTTTGCTGATTTTTAATAAATACCAATGAGGGTTTATAAATTCCAGAAAAAATAGTATACATTTTTATAATTAACAAGAATCATTTTGTTACTTTACTTTATATATAATTGAGCTTTTTGTCTATCTCAAAAATTGTTGGAACTCAGTGTACAGTTTGATTTATTTATTGAGTAGTTACGACTTATAAGTTTTGTGTTGTTTTGAGTTATTATAGTATTGGACCTCACCCTACACTAGTGTAAAGGCTCTAGAAAATTAGTTTGGATATAGTGGCACTCCACATTAGACTTTTATGCTAGGTTCCCACTTGGCCAGTATCCAGTCAGGAGTCGTGTCACACCACTAGTATAATATTGAACAGAGCTTAGAACTGAGTTTGTATATCATTATTGACAGGATATCTGACATCTATATCTTCGTACTTGTATTCTTACTTTGCTCGATGCAAGTACATCTACAAACTCATTTACTGTCTTTTAATGCTAGAACAGGTATTAACCCTGTTAAAATACTGATCCTTGAGGTAGCAAGTTAAATCTTCACATGTTGTATTACTTTCAATACTTGCCATGCTTAGGACAGTTATCATATCTTCACATGCTTCTTACTGGTTCTCAGTACATGTTTACTATGCTTTATACTACTCGGAGTATTCACATGTTTCATACTGCTCCCAGTACCTGCCATGCTTGTACTACTCCCAGTATCTCTCACATGTTCTTGCTGTTCTCGTATCACTCACATGTTAATAAAAATGGGTTAAGAGAAAACTGTTAGTAGTGTACGTGATCACGACCCCCTTCTCCGTATGTATTTACCGCGTTCGATAATATTCTATATGTGACCTAGTCGTATGTTCTGATATCGCATTTGTGTATGGATATACACCGATGCCGTTCGTGCATGTATGTGCATGCCAAAAAACTTGATATGTACCGCTGTACATCCTATTCACCTATTAACCGATTCACGTACATACTACGGTTTTAAAACTTTTAAACTATATGTTGTCATTTCTAAAAAGAACCAATTAA
Source organism: Iris pallida (assembly GCA_029216955.1). NCBI lineage: Eukaryota > Viridiplantae > Streptophyta > Magnoliopsida > Asparagales > Iridaceae > Iris > Iris pallida. The sequence continues at coordinate 2,624,700 of JANAVB010039212.1, read as the reverse complement.
ACCATAATATGCCATGTTCCCTATGTTACTATGATACTGTGATCCGAGTTGTACCATGAGGCCATGTTTTCCAGTATTTCCTGTTTTATAGACATATCATACCATGTTTCTTGTTGTACATCTCTTTCATTATATATATTCAGTACTTTAGTTGTAGAGGTTGTACTTGCTCCCATCCTGACAAAATAACGTTGTAGGTTCACTTTTCGAGTTGGAAATGCTATATGTTACATGTTATGGCACTGATTTTGAGGACCTGGCCTTAGCTCCAGAAGAGGCCCCAGCGGCAAATCTTGCTTAGATATTTTTCATGTGTTTTGAGACTTAGACTTTGTTTTGAACTCATATTTGGATACTGGACTTTGTCTCCAGTTAGATACTTGGAAGTGTATTATTAAGTCTGTGCTTATGTTACCTTCGCTTATAGATGCGGTGTTGTGATGAACTTTAAATATGATTTTAGAACTGTTAGCTGTTTAGATCCTTTATTGTCTATTCTTAGAACAGCTTACTACGCCTTAACAAGCGTAGGCTGGACATGGCTCTGCCCGGCCCAACAATTTGGGTAACGGGTCGTGACAATGTGGAAGTAAAGAAAGAGGGTTGTTGTTGTTGTTTTGGTTTCTTTTAACTTGATGGCAGCCGACTCTTTTCTTTAAAAAAAACCTAAAGAATATGATTCCAATGCCACCTATTCTTTACTCAAGGAGTCTGAATTTGTTTGCCTATACAGCTATACATCATCTAGAAATGGGCTTAAAAAGAACAAATAAGTAGGTGTCAGGCCATCTATAGTGGTGTTGGCCTATATACACTAAAACAAATAACCAGACCATTTGTAGTGGGCTTATATATACTGGAAAAAAAATTTTGATGCCCTCAAAATTTTTGGGCCTGAGGCAATTGCCTCATGGGCATCATATTAAGTCCGGGCCTGGGTGACATATTTTCTTTTTCTTCTCCTCACTGCTTCATTTTTTCCTTTCCCGTTTCTTTGAGGAGAACAGAGAACTATTCTTTCTCTTGTTCCGTTGTGTGTGTATGCGTACGTGTGTGCAATTACTGTAGGCTGGGTATGGGTGTGAGCTAATATGGGCCAGCCTGTGGAGCCTCATAGGCTCGAGTTTAGCTAAGTTAATTTATATATTGTGTATAAGTATATTAATATGATGGTATTAAATACTATATTTACATAAGTATATATATTATATATACGTATATGCTGTTATATTATCAGTTTTATAATTTTATTATTGGGTTTAGTTTTAGGTTTTTGGGTCTTATTTATTTACTCATTTATTTATTGTGTTTAGGCCCATATAAAAATATGTAAATATATGGGTGTTAAGGTTATAGTATTAAAATTATTTTGTATTAGAAAAAATAGTATATATATAAATACATTTATTACTGTTAGTATTATTATTATTATTGTCAAATATATATATACGTGTATTCTGTTTTCCTTATAGGTTTTGGAAATAGAATTGGGCTAATTCTATATTTTGTATCTTGATATGGACTTTTTGATTTAATTTGATTTATAAATAGTTGGGCCTTGGGTGATAAGTTAACTATTAATAAATACTTTATTAATTATTTATACTTTGGGTTATTAGATAAATAATTATAATTCAAAATAGATTTTATATGACTTTTTCCTTTATACATGCTAAACATATTAATGGACCTTTAAAATAAATATACACGTTATTTCAGATATATATAGGTATATTATTATATGGGCTTTTATTTAGAATAAATTATTTGGATTTTAAAAAGGTATTTTACAAAGCATATATTAAATAAGAATAACTATTATCCTGTATCAAGGATTTATTTAAAGGGGTTATTTGTTGGGCTTTTATATTATTGTTTTGGTCTTTTATTTGGGGAAACATTATTTTGGGTTCTTTTATTATTAAAAAGATATATATATATATATATTTTTTTTTAAAGGGGTTATTTGTTGGGCTTTTATATTATTATTTTGGTCTTTTATTTGGGGAAACATTATTTTGGGTTCTTTTATTATTAAAAAGATATATCTTTTTTATTAAAAAGATATATATATATATATATATATATATATATATATATATATATATATATAAAATATATATATATATATATATATATATATATATATATATATATATATATATATATATTAGTTTGGGCTTTATGGGCTTTCAATGAATAAATATTTTCTAAAGTTGTAAAATATTAGTAATGGTTTTTAATAAAGATTCCTAAAAAGAATTTTAAAACATCTATACTACTAAGTATGTTTTCTAAATAAACTTCTCTAAAGATATATGAAAATATTGGGATTAAAGGGATAACTTCTCCTTATATCACAATTTCCTCTTAGCTTTATCTAGAATCGTGACTAATCATTTCTTTCTATGCTCCTTGCGATTTTGAACTTCTACATATTGACCCTAGCCAATCAGGCGGTTCTGGACTCAATGGTATTATCGGTTTCACCAGCAAAGGATCCCAGGCAAGTACATATACTGATTACTTTAGATTCCTAGTAGTTTTTCTATTTCATGTTTATACGTATGCTCCCCTGCTTGTTGACACGATATTATACGGATTAGTACCATAGATCTCTACATACTATATTTTTTGATTATCATGTTTTCGTATTTCGTGACTTGTTCGAGATGAGTGCTAGTTGGGAGAAGAAATATCTTAGTAGACCTGTGAACTACCCAGAAACATCCCCCGTATATTTTATGGAGAATAGCAGCCACACACTACACGTGCGGGGTGCCGAATTTATCCCCTAGTCGTTCACACGTTGAATCTGATATTTCAAAACACGTAGATAGTTGTCATTTACTTAATTCTCCTTGTCTCTTCACCACATGCCATGTCACCCTATTTACATGTTCTTCTAGTTGCTATATCCTGTTGTAAAGTTATTACTTCTGTTTGCCATAAAAAAATCAAAGATAGGTATTACAGGAACACTGAAATTGATTGCAAACTCGCTTGTACAAAGAAAAGCCTAAAAAGAAATCCTAGGAAACAATCTAAGTACAATTGTTTAGTTTTGATTCTGGGGGGTGACGGTGGAGGCTCGGGAAAGTACTATCAACTCTGCCTGACTCCGTGGACTATCTGACGCAGTCTTTAACTCTTGAAGAAATTGTCTTTCTGAAGGTTGCCAGCCTTTTACAGGGGTGTGGCACCCTACTATTTATAGTGGTATGTATGTGGAGCCGCATAGATGGTCTGTGGCCACGTGGCTGATTAACATGTGAAGACCCGCTCTTTGGCCGCCATCTGTCGATTTGTTGGGATTTTGCTGCAGCAAATCTGGGCAGTTAGGACTTGGTCAGTCTGTCACGTGTCCTGTCGCAGGAATTATTTTGAGCTGCATGAGTCTCTCAGTTTTCGATCATGTAGGGCTGTATGAGACTCATGCGGCTTAAGTCGCAAGCTTCCTTAGCCTGTATATTTAGCTTAAGGTTTTAAGCCGCATAGATTCTGTATTTTGGCCACAAAAAGCTCATGCGGCTTGGGTCACAGTCACCTTTGGCTACATGAAGTTTGGGGCCGCATATGTTTGAGCCGCATAAGGACCATACGGCTTAGATGATACTCCTTCTGGCCGCATGAAAGCGTACAAACCCTACTTTTGGGGACGTCTCACATCTCATCTTTTTTCCAAAGTGTCAGAGCTGTCACTTTTGTCAGTTTTGACAGGACTTGTTAGCTTTATAAGACAAACTGCTGCTCTTGGTCGCATATCTTTCTTCTGCTGCTGTTTTGTTGACAGGCCGCATTAGCCATTGAATCAGTCATACGGCTTTCTTTATGCGGACCTGTTTGGCCCAAAGTACATATACGAAATTTTGTGATCCGTATGAACCATATATTTTCTATGCTTCTACAAGACCCCCTTCAAAGTTTTCAAATTGCAAATTTGAAATACTTTGAATAAGAAGCATGGAAATATGTCAAGCTGCAGGGAGTCTTCCAGTCGCAGGGAATTTTTGAGCCGCAGGAAAATATTGAGCCGTAGGGAGACCCCATCAATCTGCCAGCCTGTCACTGCTGTATTTAATTTTCTTGATTCGGTTGTGGATCTCTTTTCGAGATAAAGCCGACGGTTACTGGGGATAAAGTCCCCAAGCATCGTCCTTATCCTTAACGATCTCGAGAATCGAAGAGTCTCTTTTCAGCAACTATAAATAGGAGTCATTCAGAGAGAGATTTTTCTCTTTCACCTTCTTCTCCTTTGACTTCATCATACTTTCTGCTATGGCTCCAAAAGCTTCCAGGTCGACTGGTACGGCGGCCAAAGGGAAGAGACTTGCTTCTCCGTCGAGAGCAGTAGACGCTCCTTCCATTCATCCCGACGTACAACCCTCTCTCAAGAGTGAGGATGGTGAGCAGTCGATAACTAAAATTTTGAATGGCCATAGCGCATATTTTTATGCACGGGCCTGTCATATACTGCCTCTGTTTTAATCCTGGTTGATACATGCCCTATCTTATTTGGACCACATACGTTCTGTATGATAGGCCGCATAGACTGAGCCACATAACCGCTGCCCATTCGAACTTGAACCGCATAAGTGCCTCATAATGAACATTTTATGACTGAGCCGCATAGGTACCATTTGAGCACTTTATGATCGAGCCGCATGAATATTGTATGGCTAGGCTGCATGATTACCTCGTGACTGATCCGCACGAGTATTAGGTCGTATGAGTATTTCATGACTGAGTCGCATAAGTAACTCATAATTGAGCCGCATGAGCACTTCATGACTGAGCCGCATAAATGCTTCTCGAATTGAGCTGCATGAGTACTTCATGAAGCCGGCCTCATGTCTTTGGGCTGCATGAGTTCTGTTTTAGCTGGGTCGTATAACTGGCTAGGCCGCATAACAGAGTTCTATATTTTCTTTTTGTTGCTAAGTCCCATTTTTTCCATGTTTTGTAGGGATCTGGCTAGCAAGCTTCTCAAGGACCGGTGTCGGCGATGGAGTGAAAATACACCATTCTGGCACATGCATCAGACACCTCAAAACTCCACATACTTTGGAAGAGTTTTTTCTATGCCATTTTGGCATACACATCAAACAACTCAGGACTCTTCATGCTTCGGAAGAGTTTTCCCCAGGTGGTAGGAAGGACCTTTATACCTCGAAGAGTTGGATGGTGGTCAGGCATCGTTATGAACGTCCTACCTTCACGGCTCTCCAAGTAGGCGAAACCACCATCAGGGATGATATTTTGAAGGTATGGTCCTTCGGGGGAGCGGGGCTAAGGCATCCGCAATACGGAGGGGAGGATAGCATTCTATATTTGCCCTCCTCCAGGCAGCTCCTTGGGGATTCAAAAGCCTTGTTTGCTTCTCAGCAGTAAAACATGACTTCCTTCGAGGGCCACGAAACTGCTTGAAGACGGAGTGCTGTCAAACCAAACTATGTATTGCCAGATTTTTCTTTCTTTATTTTCTGCTGTCGATGTAGTCCTATGAATGTAACTGATCTTGAATAAGCAGAGTATGTTCACTCCATTCTTTATTTGTGGTATTTTGTGGTGCTTGTACTAGAGGGCCTAATACAGCATTTGTGTTTGATAAAAAAATCCCACTGGGGGATTTTTGGGGACCTATTGCCCATTTGTGCATCTGAAAATGTGAGCAAATAAATTTGAATGATATTTTATGGACCTACTACTCTTTGGTACACCGGTGGTACGAGTAATAGATTAGGATAATTTTTATGGATTATTACCCTTTTTGTGTACTGGCGATACGAGTACTGATAATAAGTGGAGAGGAAACCAACATATTTACTCAGAGGTAATGAGGACGTGGTAAATATGGGTCAAAACAGAGCCTTCCTACTCAGAGGTAATGAGAACATGGTAGGAGTAGGCCAAATGGGGATACACAGAACAACTCAGATGTGTTATCAACGTGTAAGTTCTATGTATTGGGTGATTTGTTTGTGATGGACGGGAAAACAACTCAAAGGTAATATGGACATGGTTGTTTTTCCCCGTTGGAGAATTCTGTGAACCTATTACCCTTTTTGTGCAATGATAGTGCGAGTAATAGATTAGGATAAGTTTTATGGACCTATTACCCTTCTGCGCACTGGTGGTGCGGGTAATAGATTTTGAGGCAAACTCTTGGTGGAGAAAAGCTATGACCAGGAAGTTCATAGATATGACCAAGAGACGAGGTATGAATCAATTTGGAATAGTCAGAGAGTAAGTTCAGTGGTACCTGAGGTTATATAACTCAATAATCTGAGAGATTTGAGGTCAGAGTGTAAGTTCAGCGATACCAGAGGGTACATAACTCACAATCTGAGAGATAGTTGGAAGATGTCGTTTAGACATAATATTTCTTGAGGAACTTGCCATTGATGGGCATCATGAGCAAGTCTCTATTTTGTTTTGCGAGACGGTACGCACCGTTGGAGAATACGGTCTCGATGATGAATGGGCCCTCCCATTTAGGCTGGAATTTGTCGGGGGTCTTGTGAGTCATGACCATTGGTCTGCGAATGGCCAAGACGAGATAGCCGACTTGGAATATTCTCTGTTTGACTTTCTTGTTGAAAGCCCGAGAGATGCACACTTGGTAGAGCTCTATGCTTTGTTGAGCTTGTAAACGTTTCTCATCTAATGCTTCCAACTCTTGCAGCCGTCGACGGTAGTTATCGTCTGACGTTAACCGGTAAGTAAGGGCCACTCTAAGTGAGGGGATCTGAGTCTCCAATAGGAGGACTGCCTCACTTCTATAAACCAAGGAGAATGGTGTATTTCCTGTAGCCATCCGAATTATGGTGCGATATGCCCATAAGCACTCGCCAAGCTTTTTATTCTAGCCGCGTTTGTTTGCAGACACGAACTTTTTGAGGAGCTTGATTAGGGTTTTGCTGAAAGCCTCAACTAGTCCGTTAGCCGATGGGTTATATGCTGTCGAGGACATGTTCTGAATCCGATTTTTGTCACAAAATCGATAAAAAGCGTGGCTTGCGAACTGCGGACCATTGTCGTGAATAACCCATCGGGACAGTCCAAAACGGTAGATGACGTGATGTTTTATGAAGCTAATCACGTTCTATGTCTTAACCTCTGCCATTGGAACGGCTTTCGCCCATTTGGAGAAGTAATCGGTGATTGCAAGTATGAACCGATGCCCTCTAGATGACGGTGTGGTGATTGGCCCAATGACGTCCATTCCCCAAGCTTCAAATGGCCAAGAGACCACGGTCGGGTGCAAGAATTCATATGATAGATGTATGAAATCTGCATGGATCTGGCAAGCCTTGCACTTCTTTTCATAATCAATTATATATGCTACCATTGTGGGCCATTAATAACCCATCCGGTGGAGACGATCTTGCAATTTCGGACCAGGTTGGTGAGCCCCACAAGTGCTGTCATAAGCTTCGCGTAAAGCTTCTTTGGCTTCTGTGTTTGACTTGCATCTTAATAGTAGCCTATCGTAGGATCGTCGATATAACATTTTTGTCTCCGTATCATAGAAGAATCTGAGGGAGCGTCTTCTGATCGAAATTACTTCCTTCACATTCTCTGTGTCACGACCCGTGCCCAAGGGTTAGGGCACGAGAACGTAACAACGCCCAGCCTACGCCGCAGTGTCGGCGGTAGAACGCTGTCCTAGGTCTCAATGCATCTAACAGTATAAGACTAAACAGTTTATACTCCCCGAATGGGGGTGACATAGCAGATACAAACTCAATCACATCTAAGGTAGAGCATGATAAAGATAGATAAAACATGAAATCCAAAATAAATACAGGAGATAGAAGTCTAAGTGTCTAAGATACATAAACCCAGAAATACATCTCAAAACTCAGATACAGTAATCCACAAAGTAAATACAGCTCCAGACAAAATGAAATAACTACCTAAACAACCTCTACTGTGTCTCCTCTAGGCTAGCAGGCAATCCCCAAGCTATCTGTAAAATTTATCAACAGGTCCAGTCAGGACTGGAGCGAGCACAGTACATCTCAACAGATCATAGCAGGTTAGAAAACATATAACATGCAGTAAAGTAAGATACAATTACTGAAAGAAGTGCAGTATAAAAACAGAGAGAGAACTGTAATAGAAATATCTACTATACATAGGGAACTAGCAGTGACTAGTGAGTCAGAGTACAAATGAACATGTAATACTCCCCCGTACCTCCGATCAATACACAAGGATCCAGCCAGGTTATGTTATATGATGCTATGTAGCAGACCCCGAAGGTGATAGACCCCGAAGGTGGTAAGCCCTCGAAGGGTGGTAGACCCCGAAGGTGATACATAGTAGTCCCATAAAAATGGGAATTCTGGGGGTAACCCAACAGTGTAAGTCCCATAAAAATGGAGATTCTGGGCATAACCCAACAGTGTAAGTCCCATAAAAATAGGGATTATGGGGGTAACCCAACAGTGTAAGTCCCATAAAATGGGGATTCTGGGCGTAACCCAACAGTGTAAGTCCCATAAAAATGGGGATTCTGGGCGTAACCCAACAGTGTAAGTCCCATAAAAATGGGGATTCTGGGCGTAACCCAACAGTGTAAGTCCCATAAAAATGGGGATTCTGGGGGTAACCCAACAGTGTAAGTCCCATAAAATTGGGGATTCTGGGCGTAACTCAACAGTGTAAGTCCCATAAAAAAAGGGATTCTGGGGGTAACCCAACAGTGTAAGATTCCAGGAAGACTCTACGATCATGAGGGTACATGTCGCAAGTGATCAAAGAACCAAGGAGCATATGATACGCTATGAAAGTGAAACGCACAGAACATAGAGTACCCGATGCTCCCTAAGGATAACATCTCAAGAAAGGATCCATATAGTACCAATCCGTGTGACCAACATGACAGTACAAGTAAAGTAATCTACTGCAGGAAATAATTCTAAGCAGGATATGAAATGATCAGAGAATGTACTCGCCTCGATAACCTGAACAGCTGATAAGTATAGGAGGTCCCACTGAAGCCACAGAGTCCTATTTAAAGCAACACAAGTTACAAGGTGTTCAAGTTGAAAATAAATAAATCCCTACAGGCAATCTATATTATTCTAGGTTCTTCTAAGTCAAATTAACTCTAGGTCAACTCCGGTCAATAATTTAGTCAAACTAGGTCAAGCATTGACTTATAGTTGACTTTGGGTCAACTGGTCAACTCTGGTCAAACAGGGTAAATCTAATCTAATATAAAGTGTACTTCGTTATTTGTACGTCGAAACTTACGGCACGCAAATCGAGATAAGAAGATTATCGGTAAGGTTGATAATCTTATTATAGTGATCCACGTATCCAACTTGTCAATTTCAGCGATGTGAGATCACTGGAATTGGCTGATCTCAGTTTCGTTGTACTAATCCCGAAATACGAACATTATATGAATTAATTATTAATTTAATTATAAAAAGGTTAAACTCAGAGAAATTATCAACAAACATTGTCACACGATGAAATGAACATCGCCAACGTGTCCAGAATGGTCAAATTAGCTAGGATAGCCTACCCAACGGTCCAATTTGGACACAAAGGCAAAAAGGTAATTTCGGGTCAAAACGGTGTCCGTGTCGGAGCCGTTTTGCACCGAAAAATATGCAAAAAAAATAAGTCTATAAAATATAACAAATTATATGTCCACGAAACTAGAATGTCGATACGAACCCAACGGTATCTCCAGAATTGGATTCCGTTGACCCGATCTCAATTTGGCCCGTTGACCAGAACTTGGAATTCCGGTTTGCACGGAAATGCGTGCCGGAGCCAAAGTTCTCAAAACTCAGCAAACTACCTGTCAACGAGTCAAGAATGATGATATGAACTCAACGGTATCTCCGGAATTGGATTCCGATGAGCCGATCTCAAAATGACCCGTTGGCCCGGATATTGGTATCCGACTTGTACCGAAATGCGTGCCAGACCCAATGTCCACCAAAACCTAGCAATTTATATGTCAACGAGTCCAGAATGACGATACGAACTTAACGGTATATCCGAAATTGGATTCCGATGAGCCGGCGTCAAAAAGTCTCGTTGACCCAGAAAGTGGGACCCGCTTTGTACCGAAAAATGTGCCCGGGCCCACGTCCTCCAAATCTAACAAATTTTATATGAAAACATGCCAGAACGATGCCACAAATCTAATGGTGGTGTCAGAAATGAAATCTGGAGTCCCGTGTTCAAAAATTAAATTTTACAAGTTGGAAATTACGAATTCGGACGGCCAACTTTGGCGTCGAATTCAACCAATCAAACAAGCTCACAATGAAACGAAACTGGAGGGGTAGTAAGAGGGTTATACCAGCTTCGTACCGGAACAGGTAGCACGCCAAACGAAGCTGCGATGGTGGAGATACAAGCTGACGAAATTGGCCCCACGAAACTGTCCAAATTTAATACAATTTAAACGGTCAACTTTGTGGCCGATTTTGATGTATCAAACGATAAAATTAACGGACGAAAATTGACAGGAGTGAAGGTGGATATACCAAGATTGTGACGGAGCAAAGAAATCGCCGATCCAATGGTCGGATCTATGGGAAAACGTGCACGAAGTTGCTGTGACGGAATGCCAATTCTGAGTTCCAAACTCGCGCGCGCCGACGGGATCTCGTTCAAAACGCACAAATCGCCTCGACGGCGCGTCCCGGAGGACGTTGGCCGCCATGGGGCCTACCCCAGGGGTACGCCCGGGCCCGTGGGAGTGGGCTACGTCGACCACGACAGCGGTGGCGCCGGCGGTGGCCGCCTACACGCGTACGAGCGCGCGGCTACGCTGCTGTTGCATGCGCTGTTGCATGCGCTGCGACGTGCGGGGCAACGTGCGGGGCTGCGCGGCAGTTGGGGGCCGACTGGACGGAGGAGGCCAGTGGTGCGGGTGGTCGGTTTGAGGTGGAAGTGGTCGGAGACGATGGATGGGTGGTGGTGTTCGCGGTTGAGGGTGGTGTTGATGGAGGAATGGAAGGAGAATGGAGGAGGAGAAGTTGGAGAAGATGAGGTCGACGGCGACGGCCTGCTGGCCGGGGGTGGTGGCTCGGCCAGGGAGGTCGGGCCAAGGAGGAGGAAGGGAGAGGATCGGGCTGTCGGGTTTGCATGGAGGGGGAAGTGTTGTAGTAAAAATTGGAAAGGGAGAGAGAGAAGAATAGCAAGATAAATAAAAAGAGAGAGAGAGAAAAAGATTCTTTCCTCAAATTTAGGGCAGGCTAGGCTGTAAGGGGATAGGGGTGTTTGGGAAAAATTTGCATGGAGGAAAAATGGATGGGTGAGATTTATTTGGGGAATTAAAAGGCTAGGAATTAAATATAGCTAAGATGGGTTATTCCAATAGATTAAAATCAATGGAAAATTCCAATAAATATTGAGATAGGTAGATAGGGTATAATATATTATTTTGGACACGAAAAATGAGGGTGTCCCGATGGAGGGCAACATGGAGCTGAACTGGACTCGGTGGAGCCGGATTGGATCAAAACTGGACATGATGCAATAATAGAATTAAAAATTAGACGTTGATGATCATGAGTAAATAAGTAGCACATGGGGATTCCAATAAATGGGACACAAGTGGCGGACGGATAGTAGGCTCAAAGTAGGCCATGTCCATAGTTGGGGCTGACAGGTTTTGGTCGACAGGGGACCCACAAATCAAGTTGGAAGATGAATGTGACGCCGTGGAGTGAAATAAAATCGGGTCACGTGTCGGGAAAGTTGCGCGAATCAAATGGAGCACAAAATGACGTGTCTGAGTGGGACACGAAGGTCATGGGTGACGAGCGTCTCGAGTAGATCATCAATGAGGAGTTGGTTTCAAGAAACTGACTGGTCTTGCGCTCCCAATTTAAAAGTCATTGTAACGCGCTGAAAATGATCAAGGAAAAGAGTGGGAAAATAAATAATACTCAAATGGTCTAAATCGACCCAAAGTTCAGCGAAGAAAAAAGAGCACAAGGGAACAAGTTTGGATGGGACACTATATACCGTCATGAAGGTAATCTTGTCCACTCCAAAACTCATGAAGAAGATTTCCAGAGTTGAACATCCCTGATACTCCAAATATCAATGGCATGAAAGAGTACACTTACAGATAAATAAATAAAATAAAATATTTATCAAAACCAAATAATCAGGAAAATAAAATAAAATGAAAAAAATTCAACCCGAAATTCAGGGTGCTCACATCCTACCCACCTTATAAAAATTTCGTCCTCGAAATTAAAATGTCCATACACCCTCTAGGTCAAACCCCCACAGTAAAAGTCCCAGAACTTAAATAAAACATACCATCAAAAAAAGAACGGCATACAGGGTCATGGCATACGGTGACAGTGAAGTCTCATCTAGGTATACTAGTCATGCTAACCGGAAGGGTCATAGGGTATCAGACACACAAGCAGTCTAGGGTGCTAAATTAGGAAATATACGGAAATAACAATCATCAAAACTGTAAGACAGCCTACCATCCTATGTGAAAACTGGTACTTATCAAAATAAAATAAAAATAAAACAAGGGTAACTACCAATTATTTATAAAGGGTTCAGAAAATCAAAATCAAAGTTAAGAATGAAAGTCACTTGCATGAAAATCCAATCACAATATATATTAAAAATATTTATTCTTGATATGATCTAAGTTGATCAAATTGGGGAAATCAAAATTTAGGCAATGTGGAGGACAGGTTCAACAAAGTCTGAGAACGAGCATACAAGGATGGAGATTCAGGTCGTAATCAAATTTAATTCAATTAAGTACAATCCAAGATATTAATATGATAAGAGAAGATGTTCAAATTCGATTGGTCGTGATTAAGGGAGCTAAGATTCAATGATATTGAAAACACTTTGGGGAAAAACAAGGGAAGATTTCATAAAGAGTCAAGTTAATCATCTCTCTCTAATACCATCAAGTCTGTCATTTGCTAAATCATATTTTTTTTTCACAAGTCCCAATATGAAATCAATCTCTATATAACTATCATCGAAATTTTATAACCTTTAGTTATCTAAACCTTTACCATGATCACTATAGACAAATTTTCTAACTTCTAAAAATATTTTTCCCCGAACATACCCCTCTTATTTAGGAGTCAACACTTATTCGTTTAACCAAAATTCCAAATTCCTTCACCTCATTTTAATTTAGATACAAAACCTCTAAATCCAGTTTATGAAATCCTCGTACTTGTTTAAATCAAGTCTCATATTTATTCAACCCTAATACTACCATGTCATGCAAAATTTATTTTTATTTATAGATCAACCTTCATATTTCTTCAACGTTCACCTTCAATTATTATCCTTTTGAATTCTACACTTTTTTTTTCCATCCATCCAAAAAAATAATTCCTATAACTTAAAATCCATGTGTTCTCTCTGTCTCTAGTCATTTCTTACAATACCTTATTCCATTTCGTATCATTATTGCATATAGTTAGAATCTCTTCCCTATTACCAAATCCTTAAATTTAACAGCATAGCCTTAATGTGTAACATCTCAAGAATTAATAACCAAAATTTACTCAAGTTCTCAAAACTAAATTGACCCCGACTATCATTATCATTTTTTTTTGAACTACATCCGTGAATTACTCACAACCAAATTTTCTACAATTGTTTCTAAATTGATAACATTTATCACTCAATTCCATTCCAAGCCTTTACCACATTTCTATCTCAAAAAAAATTTTGACATCCAACATTTTGATTCCTACTAAATTATCATATGATAACCGATCACGTCATTTTCCGCACTAGATGATTTATGTCACCTCCTCAACATTTCTCAGGTAAAATGATATAAAGATTCAAGGGTTTAAAGTCTACCCGACAGAATTAGATACGAGACAGGGAATTGATGAAATCATGATAGTTTATTATCATCTAATACAAGAATAGTAGCAAGAAAGGAATAATGATAAAATATGTTCTGCTTATCTGTTTAAAGAAGAAACCATTTTGGAATCCAAGGTTAAAATATCAAATTCAAGATAAAGTCTAGCAAAATCATCAATTCATTGTATTATGAAAAACTCATAGCAAGAAATTTCACAAGGTTTATAAAACCAACTAAACTTACTCCTGAGTTAAATAATAGGAAACTAGACAAAACAAACAATAATAATTTTTTTCTTTTTTTTTTTGAATGACTGAAAAAAGTAGAGAAAACATGTTCAAAATATTTTAAGTACAATCTGATAATCATATGCGTCTATCCAAAATCATGGTACTCTAAATCCTCGTCATACTAGTAAGCAAGGCTACGATAATCACAGAGCCCTTGACTTATGCACATATCTCTAGAATCATGGTATTTAACATTTTCGCGGTACCGCATGCTTGGCTGCGAAAACCTTAAATTCTCACACCCGAGAAATATATCCAGAGTCAGACTATATGTCCTCACCATGCTGGCTAATGTGACTATAGAAGACTAGATTGACCTAGCCCATATAATTTCATCTTGCCAAAATTTTAAATTAAATCAATAATGAATACTCAAAAATCAAATCAAATTTATTAACGAACATCAAAATTCAAAAATGAGCAAAATCCATCAAAATACAAACTCGAATGCAACGGCTATCATCAAAATTCAAAATTCGACAATCTTCCATCAAAATTAATAAATACAAACTCAAATTCAACAATAATCCATTAAAATCAAATTCAACAACAGAAAATAAAGATAAAACAATTAAGGGAAAAGAGTTTTCAAATCGAAGTTAAATAAGATTCTCCAGGGTCGTCCCAGAAATCTCTCAAGGGTTCCTATCGGTAATTGAGTACCTTCAAAATATATTCTATTCCTACTGCAGGCTGTAGTGGTACTCTAATTCGAATACCACTACACTTTAGTCTCGACCTGCATGGGCCACCACTAAAAACATGTCACGACCCGCGCCCTAGGGTTAGGGCACGAGAACGTAACAACGCCCAGCCTACGCCGCAGTGTCGGCGGTAGAACATTGTCCTAGGTCTCAATGCATCTAACAGTATAAGACTAAACAGTTTATACTCCCCGAATGGGGGTGACATAGCAGATACAAACTCAATCACATCTAAGGTAGAGCATGATAAAGATAGATAAAACATGAAATCCAAAATAAATACAGGAGATAGAAGTTTAAGTGTCTAAGATACATAAACCCAGAAATACATCTCAAAACTCAGATACAGTAATCCACAAAGTAAATACAGCTCCAGACAAAATGAAATAACTACCTAAACAACCTCTACTGTGTCTCCTCTAGGCTAGCAGGCAATCCCCAAGCTATCTGTAAAATTTATCAACAGGTCCAGTCAGGACTGGAGCGAGCACAGTACATCTCAACAGATCATAGCAGGTTAGAAAACATATAACATGCAGTAAAGTAAGATACAAGTACTGAAAGAAGTGCAGTATAAAAACAGAGAGAGAACTGTAATAGAAATATCTACTATACATAGGGAACTAGCAGTGACTAGTGAGTCAGAGTACAAATGAACATGTAATACTCCCCCGTACCCCCGATCAATACACAAGGATCCAGCCAGGTTATGTTATATGATGCTATGTAGCAGACCCCGAAGGTGATAGACCCCGAAGGTGGTAAGCCCCCGAAGGGTGGTAGACCCCGAAGGTGATACATAGTAGTCCCATAAAAATGGGGATTCTGGGGGTAACCCAACAGTGTAAGTCCCATAAAAATAGGGATTCTGGGCGTAACCCAACAGTGTAAGTCCCATAAAAATAGGGATTCTGGAGGTAACCCAACAGTGTAAGTCCCATAAAATGGGGATTCTGGGCGTAGCCCAACAGTGTAAGTCCCATAAAAATGGGGATTCTGGACGTAACCCAACAGTGTAAGTCCCATAAAAATGGAGATTCTGTTCGTAACCCAACAGTGTAAGTCCCATAAAAATAGGGATTCTGGGCGTAACCCAACAGTGTAAGTCCCATAAAAATGGAGATTCTGGGGGTAACCCAACAGTGTAAGTCCCATAAAAATGGGGATTCTGGGCGTAATCCAACAGTATAAGTCCCATAAAAATGGGGATTCTGGGGGTAACCCAACAGTGTAAGATTCCAGGAAGACTCTACGATCATGAGGGTACATGTCGTAAGTGATCAAAGAACCAAGGAGCATATGATACGCTATGAAAGTGAAACGCACATAACATAGAGTACCCGATGCTCTCTAAGGATAACATCTCAAGAAAGGATCCATATAGTACCAATCCGTGTGACCAACGTGACAGTACAAGTAAAGTAATCTACTGCAGGAAATAATTCTAAGCAGGATATGAAATGATCAGAGAATGTACTCGTCTCGATAACCTGAACAGCTGATAAGTATAGGAGGTCCCACTGAAGCCACAGAGTCCTATTTAAAGCAACACAGGTTACAAGGTGTTCAAGTTAAAAATAAATAAATCCCTACAGGCAACCTATATTATTCTAGGTTCTTCTAAGTCAAATTAACTCTAGGTCAACTCCGGTCAATAATTTAGTCAAACTAGGTCAAGCGTTGACTTATAGTTGACTTTGGGTCAACTGGTCAACTCTGGTCAAACAGGGTAAATCTAATCTAATATAAAGTGTACTTCGTTATTTGTACGTCGAAACTTACGGCACGCAAATCGAGATAAGAAGATTATCGGTAAGGTTGATAATCTTATTATAGTGATCCACGTATCCAACTTGTCAATTTTAGCGATGTGAGATCACTGGAATTGGCTGATCTCAGTTTCGTTGTACTAATCCCGAAATACGAACATTATATAAATTAATTATTAATTTAATTATAAAAAGGTTAAACTCAGAGAAATTATCAACAAACATTGTCGGATGATGAAATGAACATCGCCAACGTGTCCAGAATGGTCAAATTAGCTAGGATAGCCTACCCAACGGTCCAATTTGGACACAAGGGCAAAAAGGTAATTTTGGGTCAAAACGGTGTCCGTGTCGGAGCCGTTTTACACCGAAAAATATGCAAGAAAATAAGTCTATAAAATATAACAAATTATATGTCCACGAAACCAGAATGTCGATACGAACCCAACGGTATCTCCAGAATTGGATTCCGTTGACCCGATCTCAATTTAGCCCGTTGACCAGAACTTGGAATTCCGATTTGCACGAAAATGCGTGCCGGAGCCAAAGTTCTCAAAACTCAGCAAACTACCTGTCAACGAGTCCAGAATGATGATACGAACTCAACGGTATCTCCGGAATTGGATTCCGATGAGCCGATCTCAAAATGACCCGTTGGCCCGGATATTGGTATCCGACTTGCACTGAAATGCGTGCCAGACCCAATGTCCACCAAAATCTCGCAAATTATATGTCAACGAGTCCAGAATGATGATACGAACTCGACGGTATATCCGAAATTGGATTCCGATGAGCCGGCATCAAAAAGTCCCGTTGACCCAGAAAGTAGGACCCGCTTTGCACCGAAAAATGTGCCCGGGCCCACGTTCTCCAAATCTAACAAATTTTATATGAAAACAAGCCAGAACGATGCCACAAGTCTAATGGTGGTGTCAGAAATGAAATCTGGAGTCCCGTGTTCAAAAATAGAATTTTACAAGTTGGAAATTACGAATTCGGACGGCCAACTTTGGTGTCGAATTCAACCAATCAAACAAGCTCACAATGAAACGAAACTGGAGGGGTAGTAAGAGGGTTATACCAGCTTCGCACCAGAACAGGTAGCATGCCAAACGGAGCTGCGGTGGTGGAGATACAAGCTGACGAAATTGGCCCCGCGAAACTGTTCAAATTTAATACAATTTAAACGGTCAACTTGGTGGCCGATTTTGATGTATCAAACGATAAAATTAACGGACAAAAATTGACAAGAGTGAAGGTGGATATACCGAAATTGTGACGGAGCAAAGAAATCGCCGATCCAACGGTCGGGTCTCCAAAAAAATGTGTGCGAAGTTGCTGCGACGGAACGCCAATTCTGAGTTCCAAACTCGCGCGCCGACGGGATCTCGTTCAAAACGCACAAATCGCCTCGACGGCGCATCCCGGAGGACGTTGGCCGCCATGGGGCCTACTCCAGGGGTACGTCCGGGCCCGTGGGAGTGGGCCACGCCGACCATGGCGGCGGTGGCGCCGGCGGTGGCCGCCTACACACGCGCGAGCGCGCGGCTACGCTGCTGTTGCATGCGCTGTTGTATGTGCTACGGCGTGCGGGGCAGCGCACGGGGCTGTACGGCAGTTGGGGGCCGACTGGACGAAGGAGGCCAGTTGTGTGGGTGGTCGGTTTGAGGTGGAAGTGGTCGGAGACGATGGATGGGTGGTGGTGTTCGCGGTTGAGGGTGGTGTTGATGGAGGAATGGGAGGAGAATGGAGGAGGAGAAGTTGGAGAAGATGAGGTCGACGGCGACGGCCTGCTGGCCGGGGGTGGTGGCTCGGCCAGGGAGGTCGGGCCAAGGAGGAGGAAGGGAGAGGATCGGGCTGTCGGGTTTGCATGGAGGGGAAAGTGTTGTAGTAAAAATTGGAAAGGGAGAGAGAGAAGAATAGCAACATAAATGAAAAGAAAGAGAGAGAAAAAGATTCTTTCCTCAAATTTAGGGCCGGCTAGGCTGTGAGGGGATTGGGGTATTTGGGAAAAATTTTTATGGAGGAAAAATGGATGGGTGAGATTTATTTGGGGAATCAAAAGGCTAGGAATTAAATATAGCTAAGATGGGTTATTCCAATAGATTAAAATCAATAGAAAATTCTAATAAATATTGAGATAGGTAGATAGGGTATAATATATTATTTTAGACACAGAAAATGTGGGTGTCCCGATGGAGGGCAACATGGAGCTGAACTGGACTTGGTGGAGCCGGATTGGATCAAAACTGGACATGATGCAATAATAGAATTAAAAATTAGACGTTGATGATCATGAGTAAATAAGTAGCACATGGGAATTCCAATAAATGGGACACAAGTGGCGGACGGATAGTAGGCTCAAAGTGGGCCATGTCCATAGTTTGGGCTGACAGGTTTTGGTCGACAGGGGACCCACAAATCAAGTTGAAAGATGAATGTGATGCCGTGGAGTAAAATAAAATCGGGTCACGTGTCGAAAAAGTTGCGCGAATCAAATGGAGCACAAAATGACGTGTCTGAGTGGAACACGAAGGTCATGGGTGACGAGCGTCTCGAGTAGATCATCAATGAGGAGTTGGTTTTAAGAAACTGACTAGTCTTGCGCTTCCAATTTAAAAGTCATTGTAACGCGCTGAAAATGATCAAGGAAAAGAGTGGGAAAATAAATAATACTCAAATGGTCTAAATCGACCCGAAGTTCAGCGAAGCAAAAAGAGCACAAGGGAAGAAGTTTGGATGGGACACTATATACCGTTATGAAGGTAATCTTGTCCACTCCAAAACTCATGAAGAAGATTTCCAGAGTTGAACATCCCTGATACTCCAAATATCAATGGCATGAAAGAGTACACTTACAGATAAATAAATAAAATAAAATATTTATCAAAACTAAATAATCAGGAAAATAAAATAAAATAAAAAAAATTCAACCCAAAATTCAGGGTGCTCACATCCTACCCACCTTATAAAAATTTCATCCTCGAAATTAAAATGTCCATACACCCTCTAGGTCAAACCCCCACAGTAAAAGTCCCAGAAATTCAGGGCTTGACCTTTGATAGCCTTCTGCGAAACAAAAACCATGTCGTATGGAGATAATAGTATCACCCAGGTGGCTAGACGAGAACTGAGTGCATCGGGCTTGGTCATGAGAACCCTGAGAGGATTAACTCATAAAACAACATAGATGGTCTGCCCTGTCACATAATATCGTATTTTCTTATTGGCGAACACCAGGGCGAGACACTCCTTCTCCACGACGGTGTACCTATGTTCTGGCCCTACCATCATCTGGCTGAGATAGTAAACGGCTTGTTCATGTCCCGCATCATTGTTCTGTGCTAGCAGAGCACCGAGAGAGTGTTCCATCGCCCGTACATAGAGCAGGAAGGGCTTTCCGGCGACCGGGGCTACCAGAACTGGCAGATTCGTCAAGTATTCCTTAATATCATCGAAGGCATGCTGACATTTCTCATTCCATATGAAAGAGACACCTTTCCTCATGAGTTGAGTGAAGGGTTGACATCGTCCTGAGAGATTAGATATAAACCTCCTGATGTAGGCTAGTCTTCCCTGAAGGCTGCAGAGTTCACGGAGGTTCCTTGGTGGACTCATTTCCAGGATTGCTTTTATTTTGTCGGGATCTATGTGAATGCCCCGGGAAGTAATGACAAAGCCTAAGAAATTTTCGCTGAACACCCCCAGAAAAGACTTGGTAGGATTTATCTTCAGGTTGTGCACTCGCATAAGGTCGAATACTTTCTCAAATCATGTAAGTGATCATTTTTTTAGCGGCTCTTAACGGCGATGTCGTCAACATAACACTCCACCATCTTGCACAAATGATCTCTGAAGATGACACTCATAGCCCATTGATATGTCGCACTGGCGTTCTTCAGGCCAAAGGGCATGACCGTATAACAATATATGTCGATCGGTGTTCGGAACGACGTATGCTTCTCGTCATCAGGAGACATCTTGATTTGATTGTACCCTGAAAAACCATCCATAAAGGATATGCGCTCGAAGCCACACGTATTATCGATCATTATGTCGGTGATCGGAAGAGAAAATTCATCCTTAGGGCATGCCGCATTTAGATTGTGGAAAACGATACAAATTTGGATCTTTTCGTTCTTCTTGATGACTGGTACTACGTTGGGTACTCAGTCTGGGTGCTGCTCTTCGTAGATGAAACCGCTAGCCATAAGCTTGTTTACTTCAGCTTCAATAGAATTCATGATGTCTGGACGAAACTGCCATTGTTGTTGTTTGTTTGGTTTTGCATCCGGATAAATGTTGAGCTTATGAAGTACGATCTTGGGGTTTAGCCCTGGCATGTATTCATAGCTCCAGGCAAAGACATCGATGTATTCTCTGACGAGTTGTAACAACGACTCCCGCCCGCCGTCTGTCAGGTTTTTAATGACGAAGATTGGCTTTGGAGAGGATTCATCGTCGAGGTTAACTTGCATAACCTCATCCTCAGTGGGAGGATCACGAAGTTAAAAGCGTTTCTTCCATTGTGCGTCTAATTGCTGGACCCACGGCTCCAACTCAAGTGGTTCAAGTAGATCTTCGTCTTCCTCTTCGACATCAGCAGATGTCATGTTGACAGATAATGTCTGTCTAAATATGTCTCTAATACTGCTATTAGAGTCATAAATGGATGACTCGGACGAATACGAGTGCCACTCGCATTCTTTATCGGAACTTTCGGGCATTGTTGGTGGTGTGACATACCCGAGGCCGCGTCTGAATTTGTAATAATGGTCCTAAGGTTTCCCTGCCAGTGCCGACAGCTGTAGAGGTAATCATCGACCGTTGCCATGATTTAGACCCGGGGTAGCCTCCAGTTCGTACCCCTGCTTTTGCATGAAGTACTTGCCTTGAGGACTATACAGGTAGAGCAGTAATCTTCCAGCGTCGGTCCGAGATCGGACTCTTGTGGCGTAAAAGATTGGGGACCTTCTTTTCGACCAAAGATGATCGTATGATCCCATCCTCTTCTGTCTGGGACTAGGAAGTAGGCACCTTTAAAGGGAGCAAGTCGATTTGGGGTATAGACCGTTGTTACCCGTGTGTACAGACTAACGTCTAGACAGTCCCGTGCAACATACATTAGATTAGGCTTATCATACTCAGGATAGTCTAACGGCAGTCTCTTATTGATGAAATAAGGAATTTTGTCCACAGGGATTACATCATCAGGAGAGGATTTATCCACCTGTGTAACCAAGTATTTGGCGAGCTCTACGTCTTCTTCGGCTACCCCCTACGAGCTTAGAGGTCGGAATGTTGTCTTGGGAAACTTGACCACCAAGGGTTCAGCTTGAGGTATTGGCTTACCTGAGAGTATTGGATCGACGCTTGGTTGTCGGCTTGTCTTGGGAAGACGGATGACAATTGGTTTGACAGGGGACTTTGTGTCTTCTAATTGCCTTTGAGTAGATTTTGGCAATCGGATCACCATCGATATTACAGAGGGCCTCGCATCTTCTTGTTGCCTTTGATTAGATTTCGGCAATCGAATCACTATCGGCCCCGTGACAGGTTTTGGCTCCTGGCTGGATCTCGAGAGCCGTATGACCATTGGTCCCAACTGCGTAGGTGAGGCAGGAGAACCGAGCACCTCTTTATGCAAGGTTGCGACGAAGGGTACGGCCTTGCCCGATTTGCGAGCCTGGAGACGGATT
The DNA here is from genome assembly GCA_029216955.1 of Iris pallida. Lineage (NCBI taxonomy): Eukaryota > Viridiplantae > Streptophyta > Magnoliopsida > Asparagales > Iridaceae > Iris > Iris pallida. The sequence goes on along the minus strand of JANAVB010039212.1, from coordinate 2,602,377 downwards.
CTCAAGGGTTCTTCTGGTCCTATGATGACCTCCATTTCATCAGTTATATGTTTCGGGATTCGTCATATAGACAAACCTCCGAAGAATAATAAGATTCAACCCCTTTGAAGGGATCGATATCGATGGATTCAGTTTTCATGAAGCCGTACTTATTGACATACTTGAAGCACTGGTGGAGGGTGGACGGCACAATCATATAGTCATCTATCCACGGACGTCCCAGGAGGATGTTATAGGAGGTATCTGCATCTATGATGTAGCAGGTGACCTCCGTCTTTAGGTCGCCAATCTGACATTTCAATAGGATCTTACCTAGAGGATAACTCGTTCCCGAGTTAAAATCGCTAATGGCAGTATTAGTCGCCACTAGCCGGTGCATAGGGATGCCAAAAAGTTGGAGCAAGCTTTTCGGGATGATGCTTATTGACGAGCCAGGGTCGATATGCATCTGATCCACCTTGATGTTGCCTATGTATCCAGTATAGTACAAGGGGCGATCATGCAGATTGGACTTGATCAACATGTCCTGTGGAGTGAATATGATGCTGGGCATCGTATATGTGCTATCGCTGCCCTATAGATCTGCTGGCGGGTCTTCCCCTAGAGGCTTGACCTGAGCTAAGTAAGCAACAGCATTTTGGAGTGCTTCGCTTAATGCGACACGAAGATCCTTGGAGAGCCTTAAGAGCTCGTACAACGATAACTTTGCTGTTGTATTAGCTAATTGTGCCAATATGTCAAAGTTATAAGGTCTCTCCAGTCCCTGAGGCACATCATTACGGAGTGGCCTGTCGAAGCGGGTTTTCTTTGGCTTGGATTTATCCGCTGGTGGAGGCTGAGATGGCCTTGGAATATCAGAGGGAGGCAACGTTGCCGGCTGAGGATCTTTGACTGAACTATTCCGTACGGGATGGACTTGTGCTCCAGAACGGATAGCAATGGTTGTAGCTTCCTCAGCCTCAGCTGAAATTGTATGGCAGGATCAAGACTTCCTGCCCTTCTTCTTGTTGGTAGGAGATGACACCGCCTGGGTAACTTCGGGCACTAAGTTCGGGTGTACCCACATGATTTCTCCTCGCGAGGTGGTGAGAGGTACCAGTCCAGATGTCTGGTCTCGAAAGGGTAGAAGGTTGGTAACTTTCATCATCGCCCGGAGGACAGGTATTACCCCGTATGGAATGCTTATTGGAGGGAAGTCGCCAAACTGAATTGACACCATGTTTGCTGCCACGATAACTTCTTCAAAGTCTATTGACAGAGCTTTGGAGTCGATAAGAATCTGAATGTACCGCTTTAATTGGAAGCAGTCATGAGTGGAATGATGGATATAGCGGTAGAAGTGACAGTTTTTTGGGTCCTCCATTTCTGCCGCTCGGGGCTCATGTCTTGGTGGAGGGAGCTGGATCCTACCCCCTTGCAAAAGCATATCGAAGATAGGTTTGACATGACTATCTTCAAATAAGTAATTCACCTTAGGCCACGGACCTTCCGCCTGCTTTTGTTCGGGCTTCTGGGTCGCATCAGCGATCATGACCTGTTTGCCCTTATTTTTTCGACTAGAGGTGGCGCCACTGTTGTTGTTGCTGAAGGTAAAACCAGGACGTTTGCCCTTATCCTCTCCGTCTGGGATGTGTAATCCTAGCTGGCGAGCCTTCTTCAATTTCACCTCTGCGTTGGTAGCATTTATGATAAAGGTTGTCCAATCCCTGAACTGATCGTCGCCCATCCAGAGGCTAATTGCGAGGAGCAACTTCTTGTGGCAGATTTCAATCAAGGTGCTCTCGAGATTGCCTTGGGGCAACCTCATTGCGGCTTGGCGGAACTGCTCGATTTAGTTCCTTGTCAGCACCCTCTCTCCCTGAACGACGTCCATGAGAGATGACATTGTCACATCATGCCCCACTTCGTAGAATCTCTCCAGGCACTACTAAAATCTGCTCAATTGGCGACATAAATTTAGCGACGTTCGATTAACGTCGCTAAATTGTGTTCATTAGCGACGTTTAATTGAAAAGTCGCTAATAGTCGCTACTAGCGATGAAATAAGTGACATGACAATGACGTATATTAATTACATGAGCTAGTCGTCGTGAAACGTCGCTCTGACGTCGCTAATAGCGACTAATTTAGCGAAGGTAGTATTAATATCGCTAAATTCTAATTATATTCCCCCCCAACGATTTATTTTCCCTCATTTTACTCTCTTACTCTCTATCCTCCCCCCTCCGGCGCTCTCACTCTCTCCGGCGCTCTCACTCTCTCCGGCGACTCTCTACCCTCCCCGGTACGTGACTCTTCCCCTCCCTCTCTCTCTCTCTGGCTGTTTTGGTTGTTGGTGGTTGGAGGGTGCGGGTGGCTCGGGGGGAGAGGCGGGGGGGATGCGAGTGGTTGGGGGGTGAGTGGAGGGTGGCTGGGGGGGTAGGGCAGGAGGGAAGAGGGCGGGTGGGGGAGGGGAGCTAGGGTTAGGGTTCAGGTTAGAGGTGGGTATGTGTGGGTGGGAGGGGAGGTGAGTGGGAGGTAGGGAGGCTGGGAGAGGAGAGCAGTGGGGGTGGGGGTGGGGGCGGCTGGGGGAGGGGAGTAGTGGGGGTGGGGGTAGCTGGGAGAAGGGAGCAGTGGGTGGAGGCGGCTGGAGGAGGGGAGCAGGGGGATGGGGGCGACTGGAGAAAGGGAGCAGGGGGGTGGGGGTGGGTAGGGGAGGGGATCAGTGGGGGTGGGGGCGGCTGAGGGAGGGGAGCAGGGGGGTGGGGGCGGCTGGAGAAGGGGGGCAGGAGGGAGGGGATGGTTAGGGTTCGAGTTAGGGGTAGGGATAAGGAGGGGGTGGCTGTGGGGAGGGTTAGGGTTAGGGTTAGGGTTAGGGTTCGGTTTAGGGTTAGGGGTGGTGTTGGGGGGGCTTGGTCAGGGGCACCGATAGTGCCAAAAAATCTGATAATTTAGTAATAATTATTTGTTTTCCGACACCAAAAAATGTGATACTCCGATTTGAACGCACCGATAGTGCCGATATTTGTAACAAGTAGTTTTGTTGGTTGGTTAATTGGTAATATGGTGATCGGGACATATAGTCCCTGCAGCCATTCGACTGGCGAGGCAGAAACTATATTGCCGGAGATAAAGTTGACTGTCCTCTGACCCTCATCCCTCGGCAATGATGATACGATAACCTATTACTATATCTTTTAGTAGTAGATAATGTCTTAGTATTACATTATGTGGGTTCATATTGATTTTGTTATATCCTTCAGATACTAGATTCGATAAGAACATATACTACACCATATGTACAGAACATAGATGATTTACACTAATGTATGCTAGAATGAATTTTGGGTTGTATTTTGAGCCATCTGTTCTCACACTTAAAACACATATGAATTAGTACTGTGTGTCAATCTTTGTTTTTGTATTTTCGGCGAACCCAGGGATTGGATTCTGTATTTTATATTTTGGATTCTATATTTTGGCTCCAGCTCCAGCTCCATTTGCATTAATCTACGGTACGACATGGTGATCAGGACATAGTCCCTGCAGCCATTCGACCGGCGAGGCAGAAACTATGTAGCCGTAGATAAAGTTGACTGTCCTCCGACTCTCATCCCTCGGCAATGATGATATGACAACCTATCACTATATCTTATATAGTAGTAGATGATGTCTTAGTATTACATTATGTGAGTTCATCTTGATTCTGCTACATTCTTCATATACTAGATACGATAAGAACATATACTACACCATATGTACAGAACATAGATGATTCACACTAATGTATGCTAGAATGAATTTTGGGTTGTGTTCTGAGCCATCCGTTCTCACACTTGGCAAAAAATCGAATTTTCTTTATTTTATCTGCTTTCGAAAATGTACTCAAACGAGATGGCACCCGTTCTCACAGATGGCACCTAAGACCCGAGGATCTCGCTTGAGGGAGGCACAGATGGATGTGAAAGAGGAGGTGGCTATAGCTCCAGAGGGCAGTTCTACCGAGAGAGCTGTTCCAGAAGTAATTCCTAAAGCCGAGGAAGCTGTGAAGGAGGAGGTGGCACCACAGGGCAGTTCTACCGGGAGTTCCAGTCATCCATCTTCTCTGGATATTGATCTGGCTACCGCGGATCCTACTTATGCGCGCTGGCTGAGGGAGTTCTATCTGCCCCAGCATAGACGACAGTAGATACATATATTGACTGGATTTGTTTTGATGGATATATCTTCTCTGGATATTGTGATGGATATTTGTTTTGATAGATATATCTCCTTTTGGATATTGTAATAGATATTTGGTTTTTTGTGTGTGAAGTAGATTGGTTTGTGCGATGCATATTATGATGTATATTTGTTTGTGTGATGTGTGATGCACATTATAATATTTCGAGAGGCTTGAGGAGACGACCAATTATTTTTAGTCTATTCTAGATTGTATTGTGCGTGCCGGTGTTGAGTGTTCCACCGAAGGGGTCGGCGAACCTAGGGATTAGATTCTGTATTTTGGATTGGATTGGATTGGATTCTGTATTTTAGATTGTACATTTGGCATTCTGGATTCTTTTTTTAATTTTTTTCAATTTAGCGACGTTTAATTTCATCGCTAACTGTTAGCGACGAATATAAACGTCGCTACTCTCGTCGCTAAATTGTTGACGTGGCAAATAATCTGATGCCACCACATCGTCGCAAAGACATCGCTAATGTGTCGCTAATCGACGACCACAAGAAAACGTCGCAAATAACGTTGCTATTTAGCGACGTTATGAGCGTCGCTACCTAACGTCGCCATAGCGACGTTTTACGACGTTTTCTCGATTAGCGATACACTTTTTTCCATCGTTTATTAAACGTCGCTGAAAATGTCGCTAATTTAGTTTAGCGACATTTTGGCCGAGATTAGCGACGTTTTGAGACGTTGCTAATCTGACAAATTTTTGTAGTAAGGAACATGTGCTTGAAGCCGTCAAAAGAATGGATACAGTTGTCGGGAAAGTTGCGATACCAGTCAAACGCGATCCCCTCCAATGCTCCAATGAATAATCGTGTAAGGATGGCGTCACTATGCGGCAAGTGGTCGATTGTGACTTCAAAGTAAGTCATGTACCGACTAGCAGAGGTCTTCCCATCATACGAATCGATCTGGAACGGCTTGTACCGTGGTGGAAAAGGCACATCTCTCCATGCAACGGGATATCGCTGCCGTATTCTGAGGTCCCGAGAGGAGTCTCAGGCATTAAACATCACTCGAAGCTCCTGGACTTCCCTCTTTGCCTCATTGGCTTCATCTACAGCTGAAGGAACGGATGCTCCTACGGGCTCATCACCCAAAGGAGGGGCGGTCTTGTTGGAGTCCGCGTTGACTGTGGGTCCCAAGCTTGTTTGTTCGGGCGTTCTTGCTGGTTGAGTTAGCAAGGCAGATTTGATCTCATCCACGGACTTGACCAAGGACAGGATCTTGGCTTCCAACACTTCTAGCCGTTGTCGGTCAAAAGGCGCTTCATGATCATTGTCAGCCATAAAGACTGTCCTCACGTGGGTAGAGGTGGAAGGGACTGTGGTAGAGGTACTCTCTGTGCCGTACCCTTGTACGAACCCTACTTTTGGAGATGTCTCACGTCTCATCTTTTTTCCAAAGTGTCAGAGCTGTCACTTTTGTCAGTTTTGACAGGACTTGTCAGCTTTATCAGACGAACTGCTCCTCTTGGCCGCATATCTTTCTTCTGTAGCTGTTTTGTCGACTGGCCGCATAAGCCATTGAATCAGTCATACGGCTTTCTTTATGCGGACCTGTTTGGCCCAAAGTACATATACGAAAATTTGTGATCCGCATGAACCCCATATTTTCCATGCTTCAACAACTTCTTTTCTTGATTTGCCATGATATCAGGTTTATTTACTAGATTATTTCACATATGTTATTTTCATGTCTTACAAATTCAATTATGTTTTCTAATAGCCTATCGGTCTATGCGCTTGTTCTATTCCTGACTGGAAACCAACATTTTCCAGGTTAGCCGTGGCTTCTCTTAGCATTGGGAGATACGGGTATATGCTGAGGTCAACTATAGAAGACTAGTTAGATGTGTGGTAGTTTTCTATAATTGTAAAATTTTATATTCTTCGTCAAAATATAAAACTTATAGATTTTGTAAAGTTGATTTAGTCTTGTAAATGAGCAATAAAGTTATCCTTCATGTGATTTTAGAAAATTATTGCTAGACAGCATTCTACTGTCGACACTGCGGCGTAAGCTGCCTTAGACACGCACTCGTATCCCGAAAATCGGATGCGGGGCATAACAAGTTTTTGTGGTGGCCCATTCAGGTCCGTCTTCGCAAAGGATTGTGAACTCGTGGTAGTACCATATTAGTCGTGCTACTACGAGCCTGCGACTAGGAACTAGAATGCTCATTCATAATTAGGCTTAATTTAATTTTTAGAAGAATAACTAGGACTAGGAGTCCCTTATTCAATTTGACTGTTGGGTAGTTAAGATTGCTATATAGGCACATGTGATTAGGCAGGATTTATTAAATTTCAAACCCTATTAGATAGCTTAAGAATTTTACTAGAAGGATGTACCATTGTGTTTTGACATGATGGTTGGATCAAAGGTGGGTAGACCATTTCGCTTGGTAAATTAGGCCTTCCTAGGACTCAATCCCTAAACACTGATAATTTGATCAAATTATCTTTTATGCCCCAACTAAACCCTATTATCACATCATAAGGTATGTATTGCGTATTTAGTTTCCATTAGACCTAGTAATTATTTTCTTTTCTAAGAGTAGATGTTCTATTTCCATATATTAAATTTTGAGCCTAACTTTGTCCTGAATTAGCCTTTGTGGAAATTCAAGATATGTACATGTTTTCCCTCGATCCCTGAATAATAGAGGAAAAAATTTAAAAATTTTATTTCTATTGTCTTCGATAATTTTCTTCCTAATATTGATCGTTTGTGCCTTGCCTAAACATCGTCATATCGCAAGTTTGTGTAACTTATATTTTTTCTTGGACCTAAAGAATTATTATTTTTAAATTAATTTCTCACTCAAAATATCTATATATTAATCACGAGTTAGTTTTGACTCAATAGTTTCCTCTCAATCATTGAATCTTGGATATCCGTGAAATATGGATTAAAAGAATTTTACTTATTTGACTTCGATCCTTATCCTTCCTAATCAATTATTTTTTTCTTTCTTTCCACGAACTGATAATTGTACTCGAATGACAGATACTTACATCTTTTTGGAACTTGTTTGAAATTCTAGAACCTCCTTCGAAATTCTTATGGATATAGTTGAAAGAATATTCCATGACTTACAAGGACAAGACAGCAGCGCACTGTCGCCACTTATTTGACTTATGGAGACTGTGGGTTCACTGTAGCCAGTAGCGTACTGGCGAGGCATGATCCCTAAGTTGAAGTATCTCGAGTAAGTATAAGTTATCGAATATTATTAAAACTATGCCTAAATTGTTTTATTTGATCTTTGCGTTAATATATCAATAATGAATTAAGTTATAGAGTATTCGATACCATACAATTATTGGAGTCGTGATACCAAGGGTTTACTGCAGACAGATGTACACTGGCGGGGCATAAATTCTTGGCAAAGTGACGTCACGTATACATATGGTTTTCGAATATTATAGAAACTACATCCCTTTGACATATGACTATTGCTTTAGTTATTATTTTGCCTTTATTTCTTGAACCCTTCTTTCTTACCTTTCTATCTTCGAAACGCCATTTGGCTTCCTAGTAATCTTTTAAATGTACTTTTGAATTCCTTCCACTAGATTCATCATCATACTTAGATTGTTGAATCTATGATCGTATCTAAACGATTTTGGGTTAGCGACGGATCATGCCCAGGATTTCGACTGGATTATTCTTGATGACCCTTTGATTTCGACTAGATGGTTCGATTATATTTCGATCGTGCAAACTCGCATGATTTCCTAGATTTTGATGTTATAATCGTGCCTAAAGGATTTTTGCTTAACTAGTTGATCCTGCCAAAATGATACCAATTTTGGTCATTCTTAAAAGACGTTGATCGTGACCAAACTATTTTGACTGTAATCACAATCGTGCCTATATTTCAAACTCTAATATTGCTAATGCTTAGATTTTATTCCAACTATGGTCATGACTATTTTGATCAAGATCATGCTCGTGCCAACTTTCTAATCTTCATCATGCTTGGAAAACTTGTATGATTAACCAAGAATCGTGACTGCAACTTAGTAGTATTTAAGTGATCCTAAACCATGTTTTGGCTTTGACTGAATTTTGATAGTTGACCATGTCTATATAATTCCGATAGCGGTTAATCGTGCCTAATGCCTTTTCTCGTTTAGCTAATCATATTTCGATTCTATCCTTAAAACATGCTTATACTTTGATCTTGATTAGATTCTTGACCATATAATTTGGTCATATTTTAATCATGCCTAAACGATCAATCATGTTAAACCAAATTCTTGATCATCCTTAAACAAAATTTGATCATGACTCAAACAAAATATTTTTTATCATGCCAAATCGCATTTTCTTTTGTTTTATTATTTTGATTTTATCCGCGATTACGCGTGACTAATTTGATCAGGAATCATACCATTCTCTTAATTATGCCAAGTGTCGTTCTTATTCATATCGATTGAAATTTTGTTTCTTGATTATATTCCTAGTCGTACCTAACCGCGCTCTTTGAAATTTCGAAGACGTAATATTTCTAAGGTGAGTAGATTGGTAAGCCCACATCCCAGATTTCAAAAAAACTATTTTGTTTCATTTAAAAAATTTCTAGTTAGAAAATACATTTTATTTGTAACCTCTATAGAATATATTTTGATGACAACAGAAATTTTTGTCAAACCATTTTTTGATCTAGAATTTACAAAATATTGTTTAAATTATTTGCTAATATTAATTATTAATTAAATCAATTTTGTTATATTATAATTAGTTTGATCAAGTCTTGGACTAACAAACATATATATTGGTTCGATATAATATACAATATTTTACAAGTCATTTGATAAACTTATTACTCATTTAAATTATTATTGTATTATATTTAGAATTGGTCAAATGCATTTGTAAATATTTTAATAAAAATCTTGAATTATTTGTAAAACATTATGGATTGATTTTGATTTATTAGATTCAATATCTATTTAATTCTTATAAAGATTTGATCATCCTAGTCCTTAAATTCAAGAAGAAATTTATTTCTAAGGTGGGTAGATTTATAACTCCTCTCCCCGAATTTTTAAAATTTTATTTTTATTTATTTATTTTAATTATTGTTACGTTACATGTTTTGTCTAGAAAGGAATTTTCTCTTTAAAAACCTTATATACGATATTATGATATTATTCTCCTTTATATTTCGTAAACTAGTTAAATGTATAGTTTAAAAATATTATTTAATTAATATCCTTGAAATACGTTATTTTGTATTCTAAAAGACTTTGGGCTTTAAAACTATCGGCTCCAAAGTGATTTGGGCAGCCTAGTTATTTTTGGTCAATAAAATGATTCTTGTTAGTTTATTTTCAAATAAGACCCAGTTGATAAAATATACTTAAAAAATTATTTTCATAGTATCAATATTATAATACGATGACTATTATTGCATTTAGATTTAGATTTATACGGATATATTTTAAGCCATTTTGATGGAAGACATATATATATATATATATATATATATATATATATATATATATATATATATATATATATATATATATATATATATATATATATATATATATATATATATATATTATATTATATTATTATATTATTTAATTGAATATTTGATATTTAAATTGTAGGTTAAAAAATTTTGATAATATTAAATATGTGGTTTAAATTATTAAGGTGATCATTTAATTGATGTAGATATACATTCAGATGATCTAAATTACTGGATATTATCAAATTTTGATTTAAATGAATATTGATTTTAATTAAGTAATGTATTATGAATAGTATTATGAATTATATTAAGTTTGGTTTTCATTTTTAATAAAAGAAATAATATTATTTAGTTTAAACCAGATTATATGTTAATATCCATATATTCGTATTTGTATGCATGTATGTAAAACCGATATTGATCCTATCCTATTCTTTATATATATATATATATATATATATATATATATATATATATATATATATATATATATATATATATATATATGTAGAAGCATGGAAAATATCAGAATGATGGTCTATGCGGCTCGGAACAGGAGAACCCCATGCGGCTCATACAGGGGCAGTCCCATGCGGTTCGGAGAGACTCTCAGTCTCATGCGGCTCGGAGCAGGAGAATCCATACGGCTTACATAGGGACAGTCCCATGCGGTTCAAAGAGTCTCCCAGCCTCATGCGGCTCGGAAGTACATGCGGCTCACAAACGACCAACAGAGATATGCGGCTCGATCAACACCACGTGTCCCCGTGGGATCCCTTCACACAGCTGGCCATCAAGTAATGGCCTTATTTAATGCTCTGCCATGATTTGACAGCTGACGGCTTTGGCATAAAGTGCCATGATGGTCCTGTCGTAATGACAGGCTCTTCGGGAACAGGAGAAAATCTCTGACACGATCCAAGATTGCCACGTGGCTACTCCCGTGCGGCTCAATTGAAGAACAGCTTCATGCGGCTGGCAGGAATCATCTTCCTGCGGCTCACCAAGAAACCCTCCCATGCGGCTCGTAAGTACTATACCTATGCGGCTCACTGAGACGCTGTCTCATGCGGTTCATGGATATCATACGGCTCTGGCAGGGTCCACCATTAAGACACGTGGCAGAGATTCAATTGCCCCCATGACTTGACAGCTGGTAGCAGGGTGATTATGGGATGCGTGGTATTAAATCAATCAGAGATTTACCAGATCCCAATAACCATATTTAACGTTATCCTCATAATTAATGAGATCAGGGCATATCATTCGTGATCAAGCCAATGGGACACGTGGTGAAAGATCCAAGCTTGACACAACCAATCATGAAGATTTAAAGCAATCAGCATTAATCATTCACAGGATTCAATACTATCCACATTTATGGCCCAGATCCTTCACGCTTAAGACTAATGGTCCAGATTGATTAAACATCAGGCCGCCGCCACTTTGAGAATGGGCAATCACCCAAACCCTAATGATGCCCCCACTCCTATAAATAAGCAAGGTGCCATTCCCTTGCGAAAAAAAGATAGACGGAGAGACTCCCCCAATAATCAGAGAGAGAATACACAGAGAGAGAGAGAAGCCTGAAGAGTAATAGAGGGAGAGCAAGAAGAGCATTTCTTCATCAACGCCAACCATCTCGTCATAGGAGCCAAGGCTGCATACCGATCGTCCAAGGAGTAAGGCAGGGCTGCCGTCACCTTCCCGAGCCTCTATCGTCACCCCCCAAAATCTAAAATAAACAATTGTACGTAGACTGTTGTACCTAGGTTTTCGTCCCTAGGCTTTTTTTGTACAAGCGAGTTTGTAACGTGAAGTAAAAGTCCGGTCCTCCGATAATTGTTCTGTTCTTTTATATTTCATGGCAAACATGATGGCGACTCTGCTGGGGACAAACTTCTCCACGGCTGAGGAGTTGGTGACGCAGTCGGATGCAGCCAAACTTGGCTCCACGTAACAAAAGATGGTCGTCCGCTTCGACCAACAGGCGTTTGAAGAGATGCTCTCCGAAGGAAGCGCTGGCCCGGTCCAGAAGCGCACCCGCATGACGAAGGCTCGCAAAGAGTAGAGGCCAAAATCATTTGCTCCTCCCTAAGCCCTCGATGGGATACCCTCTATTGCTCAAGACGGCGAGAAGGACTCTCCTGCGGCCCCACTTCAGACCGTAGACAACTCTGCTATCCCCAAGTCCGGCAGAAGAAAACACTATGATGCTGGACTTGCAGGGGCAGAGAGGAACTCTATGCGATCCGAGCCGCATAAGGGTATTAGCCGCAGGGAGAAAGCTCATGCGGCTGCATCCGCCAGCCGCATGAAGAAAACTCATGCGACCACATCTGTCGGCCGCATAGTTTATGCGGCTACAGTTGCCGACCGCATGGATGAGACTCATGCGGTCACTGAAGTCAATCGCTTGCAGAAAACCCATGCGGCCACAGTTGCCAACCGCATGCGGCCAGCCTGCACGGTCGTGACTTTCAGTCGCACAAGAACAACTCATCCGACAGCAGAAGACAACCGCATGCAGACAGCCTTCACGGTTTCCAATCCTAGCCGCATAGCGTCCGTTCCACGCTCCTCTCGATCAGTCTTCGACCGTCTTTCTTGCGGTCCTGACCCTGATGATTCTCTGGATGATAAGCCAGACTCCGTGGCATTCAACTTAGACTATTCCTATTACGCACCCGCAAATACTAAAAAGAAGAAGTCTAGGGCAGCACGGGCTCATCAAGCCCAGTCAGCTGCCCCAACCTGTGACTATCGGGACGTCCCGTTGACTATCACGCGGGCCTCTGATGGGAAGTTGTATAGAACCGCTCGAGTCCAGCCCCCGACGGCAAAAGGACAAAGTGGTTCCTCTGACCTGCGTGAGGCGATCCTCCACAAACGCAAGGAAAGAGAAGGGGCTTTGGTGTGCAAAGAGTCCTCGCTTGGACGTCACTGCACCCAAATCATCGTCAACTGTTGTTGCAACAACGCGGCAGTGACGGAAGACCGGCCGTCAGTCTTCCAAAGACTACAGCATCTGAGCTCAGAGGACGAGGCACCTCAGGTTGTCTCCTGCAAAAGTTCCCGCCGAGGGGAGAGGGAAGAAGACAAGTATCTCCGGCCCCAAGATATCAACCACTACAGCTAAAAAACTGTCGTCTAAACGGTTGTCCTCCATGGAGTATTCCAACACACCCGTTCAAAGACAAAATCTGCTGCAATAGGAAATTCATCATCCACATCGCTGGGGGTCGGGGGTAGCACTCCTCCGAACATCCACAACAATCCGATGTTTCAAGGAGACGAGCCCGGGGAAATAACTCTTCCATCAGGTACAACAGACGCTGATGTCCCCGAGGACATCCATGACTCTCAAAATGAAGCAAGCTCTGAGGCTGGGGATACCGTTCCCTTCGAGTCCGAGCCCAAAGAGAACATTCCCACCTACCCTGATGACTTCTCGGTGCATGGGTATGACTCGGAGGGCACATCCTCCACCGTTCCTTCCATCACTCCTCATGTAAGGACGGTGTTCATGACGGACAGCAATCAAGGTGGTTCCAGCGATCGCCAACGCATCGACACTTTGGAGGACATACTACAGGCCTTGGTCAAGTCTGTAGATGAAATCAAGGCGGCTCTTCCAACTCTGCAAGGAGGAACACCTGGCCAAACAAGCACGGGTCCCGCGGTCAATGCGGACTCGAACTCAGCGGCACCGAACTCGGGCAATAATCCTCCCGAAATAACAGCCCCTACTGCGACAGATGAGGCCCGAGAAGTAAGAAGAGAGGTTCAGGAGCTCCGAGCCATGTTCCATGCCCGAGAAAACGCTCAAGACCTCAGAATACGGCAACCATACCCTGCTGAATTGAGGGATGTTCCATTCCCACCAAGATATAAGCCATTCAATATCAACCCGTATGATGGCAAGACCTCAGCAAGTCGGTACATCACTTACTTCGAGGTTACCACCGACCATCTGCCCCATGATGATGCTATCCTCACGCGATTATTCATTGGAGCATTGGAAGGAGTTGCCTTCGACTGGTACCGCAACCTGCCAGACAACTGCATCCACTCCTTCGCTGGCTTCAAGCGCTTGTTCTTGGAGAGATTCTACGAGGTAGGATAGGACGTCACAATGTCTACCCTCATGGACGTCGTCCAGGGAGAGAAAGAGCTGACGAGGAATTATATTGAGCTGTTTCGTCAAACCACAATGAAGTTACCGTCGGGTAATCCGAATTCTTCCTTAATTGAAATTTGCCAAAAGAGATTGCTCCCAACAATTAGTCTCTGGATGGGCAAGAGTCAATTCAAGGACTGGAAGGCATTTATCATCAGTGCCACAAGTGCCGAAGAACGGTTGAGAAAGGCTCACCAACTGGGGTTATACATTTCGGAGGGAGAGAACAAGGGCAAGCGTCCCAACACCAACAACGACAATGGGAGTAGCCCCTCCAACAATCGGGACAACAGAGGCAAGCAGGCCATGGTGGCCGATACAGCCCAGAAGCTTGAGTCACAACCAGCTGACAAACAATGGCCTCAAATCACTTATTCTTTCGAAGATGGCTACGTCAAGCCTATCTTGGACATGCTCATACAAGGAGACAGAATTCAGCTTCCTCCACCTAGACGGGAGCCTCGTTCGGCAGATCTGGAGAATCTAAAGTTCTGCCACTACCACCGCTACGTCCACCATGCTACACACGACTGCTACCAACTGAAACGATACATCCAAAACCTCATCGATTTGAACGCTCTGGCCATCGATTTCGAGGAGGTAACCGTAGCAGCCAATATGGTGTCCGTACAATTCGGCAGCTTCCTTCCAACGGAGACTCAAGACGATGTCATACCCATCCCTCTGGCGACGATGGAAATTGCTAATCTTCTGCCTACTCGTGATCAAGCTGCTGGTCTAGTACCCCTCACCACATCGCGAGAAGAAATCATGTGGGTCCATCCGGACCTGGTCCACAAGGTGACTCAGTCCACACCGCCTCCCATTCACAAGAAGAGAAGCGGAAAAAGTCAGATCCTGCCGTACCATCTTGGCAGATGTGGAAGAAGTCACGGCCGTCGTTACTCGATCTGGAGCACAATCCCAACCTGTGGCTGAGAACTCGACTGATGATCATCCTCCAGCTACCACTGACGCTCCAGGGCCCCCTCCGCCTCCGACGACCGACAAGCCTAGGTCGAAGGAGACTCGCTTCGACAAATCCCTCCGGAAAGAGACACCTCAGGGGCTGGAGAGGCCCTACAACTTCGATATACTAGCGCAATTGGCCAATACACCAGCCAAATTGTCCTTATATGAACTCCTGAGGCTCTCGAAGGATGTCCGCGCAGCCTTGAGCGACGCACTCCAAAATGGTGACGCGTACTTGGCTCAAGTCAACCTCACGGGAGATAATCAACCTGCAGATCTCCAAGACAGTGCGTGTACGAGAGCGATGCCCAATATCGTCTTTTCTCCGCAGGACATGCTCATCAAAAACAACCTGCACGATCGCCCGTTATACTACATCGGATACATCGATGACATAAAAGTGGACCGGATGCACATTGATCCTGGGTCGTCCATAAGCATCATTCTGAAGGGTTTGCTACATCATCTTCGCATTCCAATGCATCGTCTGACGCCTACAAGCACCGCCATCAGCGGTTTCAATTCGGGCAGGAGCTACCCAATTGGGAAGATTCGCCCGAAGTGTCAGATTGGCGATCTCCAATCAGAAGTCACCTGCTACGTCATAGATGCCGACACTTCTTACAACATCCTCCTGGGGCGCCCTTGGATACACGATTACATGAACGTGCCCTCCACGCTGCACCAATGCTTCAAATATGTCGATAAGCATGGCTTCGTAAGAACAAAATTTGTCGATATCGATCCCTTCAAGGGAGTCGAATCTTGTTACTCAGACTCATGCATGTACGAAAAATCAAAGAAGCACCTTGGGGAAGGAGACGTACAAGCTCATAACGAGACAGCTTCGGGATCAGAAGAACCTCTGACGATCCACCTCCAGGCTCGCAAGCCAGGCCAGTCCGTACCCCTTACGGCCACTTTGCGTAAGGACGCGATCAGTCTCTCGGCACAAGAAAAATAGATGATAATCCGACTGCCGAGGTTGGGCCAAGTGCCGAGACCCACAACGAGGCCACTGACAATCAGACTGCCGAGAGTCGGTCAACCCCAAACGGAGAAGCTCAATCCCTCCGATAGGCCACTGACGATACGCCTTCCCAAGAAGGGTCGTCACCCCGATACGAGGTCTGACACTTCTAGCGAACCGGTCACTCCTTGCTCCACATCAAATGCCAAACTGGGGGTCGCTAGTCTGCCAACAACTCCACGCTCTGCTCCATCAACTGAACCACTGACAATCATGCTTCCTAGGACGTCCTCTCAGTCTTCATTCACACAGGGGGTAGCCGAAGAGGAACCAGAGCTAGCCAAGTATGTGGCTGCCCACACTGATGTTCCCTCCGCAGATGATATAATCCCCCTAGAAAAGATACCTTATTTCATCAATAAAGGGCTATCTTTGAACTACATTGAGCTTAATAAGCTTTGTACAATGTACGCTATAGAACATGGTATAGGCACCCACCTACACACACAGGTGACAAATGTGTACACCACAATCCAGCTTATTCCAGCAGAAAATGTGTACCGCATAATCGAGGGAGGAGATCATCCGATCATCTTCGGCCGGAAAGACGATCCGCGTCCCTTCACCATAAAAGAAGTCGATCTTGGGTCAGATGCAGGGAGACTGCCTCTGTATCTTTATAGTCCCCAGGCCAAATATCTCATGCAAAAACAGGGATATGATCTGGCGACTACATCAGGCTTGAACTACGGTACCGGACGGCGACTACCTTTGAAGCCTCCAGTCCCGGCTGGCAAGCCACGGGACTACTATAGCAAAACTCGATGTGGACTAGGGTATGTAACTCCCACGACAATACCTGAGAGTTCGGATGAAGAGTGTGACTGGCAGTCACATTCAACCGGGTCACCAACCTCCGACTCGGATATCAGCATCGGAGACATATTTAGACAAGTCCTGTCAGTCAATATGGCATTCGTCGACGCTTACGAAGAAGACGAAGACATTCCTGAAATCCTCGAACTAGAGCCGTGGGCCCAACAGCTGAATGCACAATGGGAAAAGCGGTTCGAGCAGAGAGAACCTCCTACCGAAGATGATGTTATGCAGGTTGACCTCGGCAGCGAATCTTCTCCAAAACCAATTTTCGTCAGTAAAAGCCTAGCAGACGAAGAGCGGGAGTCGCTGCTAGAACTTGTCAGAGAATACATTGATGTGTTCACCCGGAGCTATGAAGACATGCCAGGGTTAAATCCCGACATTGCTCTTCACAAACTCAACATTCGGCCAGATGTGAAGCCAGTCAAGCAACAACAGCGACGCTTCCATCCAGGCATCATGGACGCAATCGAAGCCGAAGTCAACAAACTGATAGCCAGCGGCTTCATTCGTGAGGAGCAACATCCTGATTGGGTCGCCAATATAGTACCCGTCCTCAAAAAGAATGGAAAAATCCGAATCTGTATCGACTTCCGCAATCTGAATGAGGCATGCCCGAAAGACGAATTCCCCCTCCCTATCACAGATATCATGATTGACAACACATGCGGTTTCGAACGTATGTCGTTCATGGATGGATTCTCGGGGTACAACCAAATCAAGATGTCTCCTGACGACAAAAAGTACACATCATTCCGAACACCGATTGGCACATACTGTTACACAGTCATGCCTTTCGGTTTAAAGAATGCTGGCGCCACGTATCAACGAGCCATGAGTATCATCTTCAGAGAACACCTGCATAAGACGGTGGAATGCTATGTCGATGACATCGCCGTCAAGAGTCGCTGTAAGGGAGATCATCTGCAGGACCTGAGGACGGTATTCGACCTAATGCGAGCGCACAATTTGAAAATGAACCCTACAAAGTCCTTTCTGGGCGTATCCAGCGGGAAGTTCTTGGGCTTCATCATCACTGCACAAGGTATCCATGTAGACCCTGAGAAGACGAAAGCAATCATGGAGATGGGTCCTCCGAGAAATCTCCGCGAACTCAGAGGCCTTCAAGGGAGGCTAGCTTACATCAGGAGGTTCATTTCCAACCTCTCCGGGCGATGTCGACCATTCACCCATCTCATGAAGAAAGGCGTCTCATTCGTATGGGATGAAGAATGCCAGCGCACCTTCGACAGCATCAAATAATATTTGTCCAACCCTCCAGTCTTGGTGGCCCCGGTTGCCGGAAAACCATTTCTGCTATACGTACGAGTAATGGAACACTCTCTTGGTGCTCTGTTGGCACAAAACAACGATACAGGCCACGAACAAGCCATATACTACCTCAGCCGAATGATGGTTGGACCGGAGCACCGATACACTGCGGTAGAGAAGGAATGCCTCGCCTTGGTGTTCGCTATTCAGAAGACGCGGCATTATGTCACAGGACAAACCATACATGTGATCTCACGAGTCAACCCTCTCAGAGTCCTCATGACTAAGCCAGGGGCGCTCAGCTCTCACCTCGCTACATGGGCAATATTGCTGTCCCCCTATCATATGGTCTTCATCCCGCAGAAGGCTGTCAAAGGTCAAGCCCTGGCAGACTTCTTGGCAGTCCACCCAGGATCGGAGTCATCCAGGATATATGAAGAGATCCCAGACGAGGTCGCCGATTCGAATGCAACCTCTCACGATGATATATGGCGAATGTTCTTCGACGGCGCTTCGAGAACTGGACCTAAGGGCAACATCGTCGTCGGAGTTGGGGTGGTACTGGTTTTCCCTACCGGATTGGTGATCAACCGTGCTTACTCCCTCACGGAGCCCTGCTCTAACAATGTGGCCGAGTACAACGCTCTGGTCATCGGTCTCCAACTTGCAAAAGAGCTGGGAGTAGAATATCTTGAAGCATACGGCGATTCGTAATTAATCGTCAATCAGATTCGGGGATCATACGAAGTCCGCCATGAAGACATGATCCCCTACCACCAAATAGCGATCAACATCATCTCATCGGTTGAGGGATTCTTCATCGAGCACGTCCCCAGACTCCAAAATATCGAAGCCGACGCCTTAGCGGGCCTTGCCGCTTCCTTAGCAGCGCCAAACCACACTCGTCATTCGGTTGACGTGATAGGCCACGAATTGGTCTGCCCCAAGAACAACGTTCAATTCGTGGCAAGCTATTCCGCCCAGGCGGTCGACGGAGCACCAGACTGGAGACAGCCATTCATCGACTTCATCGTCTACGACATCCTTCCAGAGAATCCAAAGGAAGCCACCTCCATCAGACGACGTTCTCTCAGATTCTTCTACGATATAGAGACAAAAATGCTGTATCGACGATCCTATGACGGATTGTTGCTTCGGTGCTTGTCAAACGCAGAAGCCAAAGAAGCCGTACGAGAAGCTCATGACGGTGTCTGCAGGGCCCACCAGCCCGGTCCTAAATTGCAAGATCGTCTTCGACGAATGGGCTACTATTGGCCCACGATGGTGGCAGATGCGATAGATTATGCTAGAAAATGCAAAGCCTGCCAAGTCCACGCGGACTTTATTCACCAACCATCCGAGTTTCTACATCCGACAGTGGCGTCCTGGCCATTCGAAGCATAGGGAATGGATATCATTGGTCCAATCACCCCACCTTCCTCCCAAGGACATCGCTTCATACTTGCGATCACTGATTACTTCTCCAAATGGGCGGAAGCTGTCCCACTCGCAGAAGTTAAGACTTCAAACGTGATCAGCTTCCTTAAGCATCACGTCATCTACCGCTTTGGACTGCCCCGAAGGATCATCCATGATAATGGTCCGCAGTTTGCAAGCCACGCATTCTATCGGTTTTGCGATAAGCATCGTATTCAGAATGTCGCTTCGATACCGTACAACCCGGCAGCGAACGGGTTGGCAGAAGCATTCAACAAAACAATCATCAAACTCCTCAAGAAGTTTGTCTCCTCCAACAAATGCGACTGGAACGAGAAGCTCGGTGAATGCTTATGGGCTTATCGCACCACAGTTCGAACAGCCACCGGGAATACACCATTCTTCCTGGTATACGGGAGTGAGGCAGTCCTCCCATTGGAGACTCAGATCCCCTCACTACGCGTCGCCCTCATACATCAATTGACGACAGATGAAAACCACCATCGTCGGCTACAGGAATTGGAGGCACTAGATGAAAAGCGCCTCTTGGCTCAGCAACGAATTGAGCTATACCAAGCACGCATCTCTGGAGCCTTCAACAAGAAGGTCAAAATCAGAACATTCCAGGTGGGCGATCTCGTTCTGGCAGTCCGGAGGCCGATGGTCATGACTCACAAGACCGTCGGCAAATTTCAGCCAAAGTGGGAAGGTCCATTTATCATTGAGGCAGTATTCCCCAACGGTGCTTACCGTCTCGCAAAACAAAACGAAGACTTGCTCATGTTGCCCGTCAACGGCAAGTTCCTGAAGAAATATTATGTCTAAACGAAATTCTCTCTAGATCATCGAGTCATGTACCCACTGGCACCGCTGAACTCACATCCACAACATTTCATATTATCGAGTCATGTACTTGCTGGTGCCGCTGAACTCACCTCCACATTCCCTTCAGATTATCGAGTCATGTACCCGCTGGAACCGCTGAACTCACACCCACATGTACTTCAGAATACTGAGTCATGCACCCGCTGGTACAGCTGAACTCACACTTTCTCAATATTCTGAATTATCGAGTTATGTACCCGCTGGTGCCTCTGAACTCATATTCCGGTCACTCTTTCAGATAGTAAGTCACGTATGATTATACCTCTGAACTTTCTTCCTGGAAGAGATCCTCCCTCATGATCCACTACCCGTACTCCCAGTGCACAAAAAGGGTAATCGATCCACAAATTTCCGAAACGGCCATGTCCTCATTACCTCTGAGTCGTTTTCACTTCCACCAAAAACAAACCGCCCCCTCGCACAGAACTTCCACGTTCTCCTACCTCTGAGTCGTTCTATGTACCCCCTCTTTATTTAGCCCACTCCTGCCATGTCCTCATTACCTCTGAGTGAGAAGGCTCCGTCGAAGAAACCCTCATGCTTGCCATGTCCCCATTACCTCTGAGTAAGTATGTCGGTTCCCTTTCAACCTATTATCTGTACCCACAACCGGAGTATGACAAGGATAATAGGTCCACAAATGTCCTCTGTTGACCATAAATGTCCTCTGTTGACCACAAATGTCCTCTGTTGACCACAAACGTCCTCTGTTGACCACAAATGTCGTCTGTTGACCACAAATGTCCTCAGTCGACCACAGATGCTATACTGGATCTCCAGTACGCGCCCATTCCTTCCCTATCATGCTTGAGAGCCCAGCTGCTCCTTGGCATTCTCCTGAATACCAAAAACTTCTATAGTTGTCGTATCACGAAGTTGTTTTAGGTATTCCTCTCCAAGGTACGCCCAGGGTGACAGGTCCACAAATAATCCCCAGCAGGTCCAAATCTACGAACACCACAAGTACAAAAAAAAGAGAAGATGAGTTGAAGCATGCTCATTTATTCAAAATTCAAAGTGCTACATCATTTGGGATCTCATCCCTTACAAAATGAAGACAAAAAGAAAAGAAAAAAGAGACAACAAAAGAAGACAGAAGACTGATCACTGCTCCGGGGCACATAACGCCATGAGACGGTCCGTCAGCAAGGCAACCGACCGCTCAAGCCTCTGTTTAGCTCGACGCTCCGCCTCCTGGCTCAGCACCGTCGCGTCCTCCAGATGAGCATGAGCTTGCCAGTTGTCCTCGAATTTCTTGAAAGCCCGCTCCAGGTTGACAGAAGATCGGAAAACCCTCTCGGCCTCCCGAGCGATTGACTCATGTTCCACACAAGCAGCCCCCAGCACTGACTCTAAGAAAGCCAACTCCCTTTGAAGTACAAGAATCCGCTCCTTCGTGTCAGCTATTCCACGAGAAGCAGACTCTTCCCGAGCCCTACAAGCCTGACTTCGACGACCCAGCCTGTCATACGAAGCGGAGAACTTGTCAAGGCCCCCCTGCACAACTGGCCCGGCGGTATCTCGAGCAAGCTTGATCCTATCCCGAGCAGCAATAAGGAAGCCCCGCTCCCGTTCAATCGCAGTAGGCAAGCCAGTCTGCCGTATCGCCAGCAATTGGGTCACAAGCTGATCAGCCTCTGCCAACTTAGGCTCCAGGAGTGCAGCCAACCCCACCCCGCCAGGAAGAGCCTTCAAAGTGTTAATCTAACCCCGAGCACCCCGCAGAGACAGAGAAAAAGGGACCGCCCATTCTACGATAGCATCTACGCCCCTCTTTAAATGGTGATAGAAGCTGTCGACCACATCCTGCGTTACCTCGTCCAGAGCCTCCGAAGAAGCCGGTGTCAACGGGAGTGTAGCCGGCAACGCTGAAGAAGACGCAACAGAATCTGCCGCTCCTGCCACAAGGGAAACAAACTCCACACGGAAGGACGCATGAACAGCAGCCAACTCCTCTTCAGCAGCCCGCAGAACTTGAATGCTCGGCAGGGTCGAGAGGTCAATCTCCGGAGCCGTATAAGCAGCAGAGGATGAGGCGGAGACCATCGCCAGCTCCATTTCCATCTGCCCGGAGCTGGCGGGAGGCCCCTCGACATGAGACGGCGAAGGAAAGAAAATGCTCCTTCCCCCCAGATCGCGGCGAGCCGAGCCTTCCCCAAGAACATCCGCGATGGGAAATAAAGGGTCAGGACCTGTAGGGCCAAGACAACCATGAATAGATTTGACCCGGAGGATATGTTGATAGAGCAAATAAGCCCCCTCGCTAGTCAATATTTGGCTTATCTTACCAGCGGAAGAGTGTGGAGGCTGAGGTTCGCCTACAACCACCGCACCCTCTTCACCAACAGTCTCCGAGTCAGGTATAATAGACTCCTCCGCCCCTGCACCCTCGGGAGGGGATGCAACGAGATCGGCGTCGCCTTGCTGAAGTTCAGCGATCTCGGAGACAGGCCCGAGGAAATCTTCGTCACCCCGGGCCGAGGCCTCAGCAACCTGGGAGCTCCCAGCCGCCGCTGAGAGAGCCTCCGCAGAAAGGACCGCTGCACACATGTCGCTAATCAAAGCAGCAGGGGCCGGATCAACTCCAAGGGCAGCAGACGGTTCAGGAGAGCCTGGTTCGTCCGATGCCTACAAAGAAAAAATGGTCAGGTCATATCTCCAAGAGAAAAGAAAGCCACAACAAGGAGATAGCTCCGACATAGTCGTACCTTCGGAGCAGCGTCATCATCCTCACCCCTCTCCATAATAAGTAGCCTACGAGGTCCGACCGCAGCTCTCTTCATGGAAAAGGTTACTCCTCCGCCAGTAGACTCACGCATGCCTCGCTTACGCGAGGGACCAGGCACGGCAGGCGGTAGTTCTACCCGCACCACCTCCGATACAGGTGGCAACTGATCTACCGCCTCATCTAAAATGACCGACGGTTGATCCGTCATCATCTCATCTGTCATGATGGGCGGCTGACCCATCGCTGCTTCGCCACCAGAAGAGAGAGAGTCCTCGTCGTCCCGCTCGTTGTCTTCCTCAATTGTGTCAAAGGACTCAAAATCGGGCGTAAGAACTCTATTCGCCCCTTTTTTCTTTGCCCTCGACACCGTAGCCTTCTCCGCCAGACGAGTGCCCACGATGAAGCTAGTCCTCGGGTCAAAATCGAACGGAGGCTGATTTGCCGTAACATGATATAAGGCCGCCATATGCAAGATTTCCCCTATCACGTTTGCTACAGGAACCGAGAAGCTAGTTCGAGTATGACAAGTGTCATAGTAGCTCCATGCCCTAATACCATCGAGAATGCTACCCTCAAATCCCAGGCAGGAACTAGAATGCCCAAGGAATAGTTGACTGTACCCAAATTGACGGGCAAACCTACTGGACAAGTAGGGCTCCAAGTACACAGTGTTGTGACTACGATAAACTAAATGCGCCGGGTGAATGTTACGCAGCCAGAAACGCATCTTCTCAGGTAAGAAATAAGGAGGTCCAACACCATCGACATGAACACTCCTCACTTCCTGGTCGGTAAAACGGAGAACGGACACGAAGAAATCATATCCGTCCACCCTCGCCAGCATCCTCCGACACGCCGATATGGTACTACATTCCCAAGGCTGATGGTGATACCTAAAAAGAATAGCGTCGTCGTCCGTAACGCCATCTCCCGTTCCAGGCCTCATCAAAGACTGATAATGCAACAACAGCCATCCCAGCAGGTAATGATAAGGCAGCTCTATATGTTCAAAGTCCATCGCCACGACACGAGCGATGACCTTGGACGAGAAAGCGCGGAGACCATGCTGAATGCTGCACACCATAGCGGGAAGAAGAGCCAGCCTGACCCCAAAGGCCAACTTCACGACGGAAAGAATGAAGTGACGGCCGATCCTCTCAATAGTGCCTGCCCCTCCTGAGACCACACAATTACGCAGCCATACCATTAAAAACCCTACCAAGAGTGCCTTCTCTGACAGCCGCCGAGTACTATAATAAAAATAGCTGAAGGAGTCAATCTGGCTCCCAAATTTGTCATCCTTAGACTTCGACCTCCTAGCAGTCGACACCAAGTCTTCTACTTCCCTAGGAGTTTGACGATCTCGGGAAGTAACTCGACCAGCAGCACTGAATTTGAAAAGATATGAGACCCAAGAGTTGGTATGGGGAGTGTCCCCTTCCGAGCTATCATTTTTCTGGATAGCCGTTCGGTGACAGGTGCTATGATGACACAACAGTTCTTGGTATACAGCAACGAAGCCTGGGAATCGTCGATCTAGATCCTGGAACTCCTCGTTCGTTGGAGTATACGCTTCGAAAGGCTCATCTCCCCAGGGAAGCTTGGAGACAGCATACATCTCATGAAGAGCGAGCCCCAACTCCCCTACAGGTGTGAAGAAAGTTCCTGTCCGATGATTATACATCTCCAGAAGGGCCATGAATAATGGCTTATTAATGGACAATCCATGGCTGGTACCCCGGATAGCATCATAAAGATTGACTTCTTGCAAAAATTCTCCGTAGTTCCGTAGAATCTACGACGTCAGGTTATCCCACGGGGGAATGGGGTGTAACCAGCTCGGCAGTACCAATCTGCCAACAGGATAGGACCCTTTGCGAGCAAGCTGGCTCAGGAAGGTATCAGCCTGAGAGAATGAGAAGTTAGGATCGGGTGTGTTGATAAAGGTGCCCGGAGCTAACCCTATCACGGATCGACTGGCCGGATCCTTGATCGCACGTACTGACCCAGTAGTTTTATTGTAACGGATGTTACCAACAAACATCCCCGGTCTGGTTGGAGTGAGGGAGTCAGTCATCTGCCTATCCAATAAGATCATATTGAACCACGCAAAAGGGAAATGACGCTTCATAATGGGGATGTGAATCGGCATCCCGTCCAGATTAAAATCCCAACTCTCAGAAACATCCAGTACTCGGGAATTTTCTAGGATCAACGTATCCCCAAAAAGGAAGACCGGCCTCAGATGCTTCCCATTAGGCTTCCCGGAGCTCATTATGTCACTAAGGAATTGGAAAGATTGAACCCTGATAGCATTTAGTCGCTCCAAAGGCTCATTAACAAGGAGCTGCTCGGACACTCGATGAACTAAATCGTCCCATCGCACATCCATGGCAAACTGATTCGAGCCAACCAAAAGTGCCCCCGCAAGATTTACTGGCAAATTCACTGAAGAAAGACAAAAGAAACAAGGTCAAAAAGATAGCCGAAACACAACTACTTGATGCTTATGCGGCTTAGTTCAGCATAGCCTTATGCGGCTCAGTTTGAAAGAGCTCATGCGGTTCAGTTCGAATGAGCTTATGCAGTTCAGTTCCAAATTAGCGTATACGATTCAGTACGGATGAGCTCATACAGTCCAGTTCGAATAAGCTTATGTGGTTCGGCTCGAAATAGGCTTATGCGGTTCAGTGCGGATGAGCTTATGCGGTCCAGTTCAAATGATCTTATGCGGTTCAGTTCGAAATAGGCTTATGCGGCTCAGTTTGAAAGAGCTCATGCGGTCCAGTCCAGATGAGCTTATGCGGCCCTGATGGTGAAGTAATTATGCGGCTGCAAACAACAATTTTCATGCGGCTCAGGCCTGGGTCATATCCCATGCGGCTCGAACATGAGTCGGACATGCAGCACACTTAGAAATACAGGCTCGCGCATAAGATATACGGCGTAGCCATGACAGTTCATGTTGATGGTCTTACCAGTAATAGGCGGGTGAACGTCGGGGTAAAAAACAGGCACGTCAGCCGGCGGAGGAGCCGCCACATTCGCCGTCGCAGTCGATGAAGATGCGGCCTTCCTGTCCTTCGTTGCCGCAGACGACGACGCGGCCTTCTTGCCCGTAGCAGCGGTAGTCTTCTTGGGTGCCATTGCCGATCGTTGATGGGAGAAGACGAAGAGGAAGTCGGCAACAAGGAGTTTCGAGCAAAGAGAGAAGGTAAAGAAACCCTCAAAGAATAAATTACTCCTATTTATAGGCGAAAGAGGTTCGTAAATCAACAAACGCCTCGCCGCCTAAAAGAATAAAGGCAAAACGCTTCGGTCAAAGCAAAACTGACCCTTGGGATCCTCCCCCAAAAGGCGACGTTAATTCAAAAAATGAATCAAGGGCATTTAATGCAGAAGATTTGCACACGTGGTTGGGACACGTGGCAAAAAGTCTATGCGGCCTAACAGCTCATGCGGCCAGATAAATCCATACGGCTGAACCATCTATGCGGTTAGCAAAGGCCATGCTTCTTATTCAAAGTATTTCAATTTTGCAAATTAAAAACTTTGAAGGGGGTCTTGTAGAAGCATGGAAAATATCAGAATAATGGTCTATGCGGCTCGGAACAGGAGAACCCCATGCAGCTCATACAGGGGCAGTCCTATGTGGTTCGGAGAGACTCACAGTTTTATGCGGCTCAGAGCAGGAGAATCCATGCGGCTTACATAGGGACAGTCCCATGCGGTTCAAAGAGTCTCCCAGCCTCATGCGGCTCGAAAGTATATGCGGCTCACAAACGACCAACAGAGATATGCGGCTCGATCAATACCACGTGTCCCCGTAGGATCCTTTCACACAGCTGGCCATCAAGTAATGGCCTTGTTTAATGCTCTACCATGATTTGACAGCTGACGGCTTTGGCATAAAGTGCCATGATGGTCCTGTCGTAATGACAGGCTCTTCGGAAATAGGAGAAAATCTCTGACACGATCCAAGATTGCCACGTGGCTACTCCCGTGCGGCTCAATTGAAGAACAGCTTTATGCGGCTGGCAGAAATCATCTTCCTGCGGCTCACCAAGAAACCCTCCCATGCGGCTCGTAAGTACTATACCTATACGGCTCACTGAGACGCTGTCTCATGCAGTTCATGGATATCATGCGGCACTGGCAGGATCCACCATTAAGACACGTGGCAGAGATTCAATTGCCCCCATGACTTGACAGCTGGTAGCAGGGTGATTATGGGATGCGTGGTATTAAATCAATCAGAGATTTACCAGATCCTAATAACCATATTTAACGTTATCCTCATAATTAATGAGATCAGGGCATATCATTCGTGATCAAGCCAATGGGACACGTGGTGAAAGATCCAAGCTTGACACAACCAATCATGAAGATTTAAAGCAATCAGCATTAATCATTCACAGGATTCAATACTATCCACATTTATGGCCCAGATCCTTCACGCATAAGACTAATGGTCCAGATTGATTAAATATCAGGCCACCGCCACTTTGAGAATGGGCAATCATCCAAACCCTAATGATGCCCCCACTCCTATAAATAAGCAAGGTGCCATTCCCTTGCGAAAAAAAAGATAGACGGAGAGACTCCCCTAATAATCAGAGAGAGAATACACAGAGAGAGAGAAGCCTGAAGAGTAATAGAGGGAGAACAAGAAGAGCATTTCTTCATCAACGCCAACCATCTCGTCACAGGAGCCAAGGCTGCATACCGATCGTCCAAGGAGTAAGGTAGGGCAGCCGTCGCCTTCCCGAGCCTCTATCGTCACCTTCCAGAATCTAAAATAAACAATTGTACTTAGACTGATGTACCTAGGTTTTCGTCCCTAGGCTTTCTTTGTACAAGCGAGTTTGTAACGTGAAGTAAAAGTCCGGTCCTCCGATAATTGTTCTGTTCTTTTATATTTCATGGCAAACAATATATATATATATATATATATATATATATATATATATATATATATATATATATATATATATATATATATATATATATAAAAAATATATATATATATATATATATATATATATGCGTGTATAAAGTTGCCAAGATTTCCTCACGTTTCCCCCGCATCCATCATCCACAAATAACCACCATCCCGGCCAACACAACCTCACCATCACCGCCGTTGCCAAATAATACACCTGCAATCAAACCACCATAAACATCTCTACCAAACTACATCGCCTCGTCCCTTCTCTGCCACGACCGGGCAACAATAATACCCCTCCATCATTTCCGCAGCCACACGACGTCGTGCTACCGATCCCGACGACCACCTTTCACCCATTGCTCCACCATTACGAGCTACCATATATCCCCATTCACAACAGCCGAATCTTGTGCCGAGTGCCCGTGTCACATTCACCATCACCATATTTTGTGTCCCTGTGTCTGTGTATCCGCCTTAATAATTTTCGTACCAATCGTGTCCGGACCCGTATGTCTATGGCCAATCCATTTTATTCCATATATTACAAATCTAACACCCAACCAGTTACCGACCAGTCCACCAATCGATGTCGTTTCTACGGCAAGATACCGCGGCCATCCTTCCCCCGCATGCTCGATCTCGAGCGCTCCAACAAGGACTGTCCCGACCCAGCGTCGATCTCCACCGAGGGCGGCTAGCTGTCGTCCCTCCGGCCGTCGACCAAGCCTCGGCGGCTGGGCCGCCAAAGCGACCACCCATCCGCCGACAGTCCCGCACCCATGGTCGACCCATGACTTCAATGTGCCGATCTGCACGCTCGGTCGTGCCAGCCCAATTCCCAGCGCTGTCGCAGCCGCGAACGGGATCCGACGCACACTTTTCGCCATAACCGTACCGAACCCCAACTGCCTGGAGCAGATCAAGCACCTCTCCCTCCAACGCCGGTGACGCTGACCTCCGTCGTGACCAGCGCGCTCCGCACAGCCTTCGCTCGACGTCGAAAGCTGCCAGTGTCACTCCCATTTTTCATTATACTTATTTTTAGTATACATATACAAAATTCTGACTTTTGGCAGGTGACCCGTATTTTGACTTGTCTTGCTTAGCCTAGTCTTGGTTTAATCTTGACTTGGTTTAATTCGATTTTGTTTAACTTAGCTTGGCTTGGCTTGACTTGGTTTTTTCTGGTTTGAGATGAGAAGGGTTTGTATAAAAACCAACTCCTCTCTCTCCTCCATTATTTCTCATTACTTCTTCATCTTCTTCATTTACTCCTCTCACCTACCAAGCCCTAGGCAACTACAACTTACTTCATGATGGATCTTAAATTTTATTGTTCCATTGTCTTCCTTGCTTGATTCTAAGCCTCTTTAGAACTTGGAGATTTTGGTTTTGATGGTTACATTTTTGTAGATCTAAATTTATAGTTTCTTCGATTTTTTTGGTTTTGGTCTCTTAAACTTTGTTATTTTCGAAAACTAATGGTTCCATATTGTAGAGAATTCAATTTCATTCAATTTAGACCTTTATTTTGCCCAATTTTGAGTCCTTTACCAAGTTATGGACATTGGAAGTTTCTAAAACTCCATGGCCAAAAGCTTGCTGGTAGGGACGACACCTCGCACACCTTTTGGTTCGCGCACCTTGCACCTCGTGTACCTTTTGGTTCGCGCACCTTACACCTCGCGTACCTTTTGGTTCGCGCACCTTGCACCTCACACACCTTTTGGTTCGCGCATCTTGTATCTCGTACACCTTTTTGTTTACGAACCTTGCACCTCGCACTCCTTTTGGTCAGCGCATGTTGCACCTTGCGTACCTTTTTGTTCGCACACCTTGCACCTCGTGCACCTTTTGGTTCGTAAACCATATACCTTGTGCACCTTTTGGTTCATGTACCTTGCACCTCGCACACCTTTTGGTGCGCACACCTTGTACCTCGTGCACCTTTTGGTCCGTACAATTTTTACCTCGCGTACCTTTTGGTCCGCACACCTTGCACCTCATACACCTTTTTGTTTGTGCAACTTACACCTCGTGCGCCTTGTACCTTGTGCCATGCACCTTTTGCCCGTGCGCGAATCACTCTAAATGACTGTTTTGTCCGTTTAAGCTATTTTGTAGGTAGAATCTTGAAAAACTCGAAACATGAAAGTTGTAGATCTTTGTCTTGGCTTAAGAATCTTTCTGTCTCACTTTAATCAGAGTTCATATGTGACTTATAGTTTCAATCACACATGGGTGTTCTCGATCTTCTTTACATATTTTTTCTATACTTAGCCTAAATTGCGACGACCCGACTTGACACTTGATAGTCTTGAGATAGTAACTTGAAATTGACTTAAACATGATAATATGAACCCGTCTTGATAACTATTGATAAGTGGCCCGTCGAGGCACACTCCAGACAAGTACTCTTGACATGATAAGTAAACCTGACATGACATGTATAATCTTGATTGCTGTTGCAACGGCTATTTCTGTCTTGCTAGTGTAACTCTTACCTTGATCCCGTGGTTGATTGTGCCTGTATAAGCTATATGTTTCATCTTGCATCATGTCTATGACATGGATTCATGTTTACCACGGTCAGGGATTCATAGTGAATCTGACTAGGTTAATAACTAGATTGATCAAGTAGTTTATATAGAGAGATTTTTCAGTTACAGGCGATCCCGTTATCCTGGCCATACCTGTGGACTTGTAGCCTGACAACGAGTAGGGCACATTTCCAACACACTGTCGTGTGTTGCACTTCTTGAATCATAAGCACTAAAGTACACCAGTAATCTTGATAACTCTTGTAACTCTTGTAACCCTCGCCTGGATAACCTGGATAGTCTGCAGGACTTGTGACTGCGGGAACATCTCATTGCATCTTGTTAGTAACTAAGCTTGTGATAACCCTAGTTAGCTAACAATAGCAAGTAGTAGGACTTGATTGGCCGTGCTTAAATAAATTGTCTCATGATTAACATGGGAATCATATTCCACCTCTTGTTTCTTCTACTACAAGATAAGGTTTTATGTTAACTCAGTCTCTCATGTTATTTAACTATACTCTTTTATCAGTTCTTCTTTTATTATTGCTGGTTTTAGTTTCTAAGTGGAGCCTCCCTTGTGGCACTTGCCCTTTCTGGGGTCTGACCCAGCTGGTTTTGTATGGCCAGATTTCGAAGTAGCACCCGAGGATCTACCCGCTTTCCAGCCAGATGGTGAACACCAGACGTAATCTTGGCAACAAGTGGGTCTCCCACTCTATTATAAATTATTCTTTTGAGGCGTTTAGCCGTCGAGCAAGTGTTAGCTTGTGTTGAAACTTAAATTCTATTTGCCTAAGGGTTGTAACATGATTGACAAATACTAGGGTTGATTGTGTATGGCTTAACTCTTGCTAGTCTTCATATTTTGTATGACTAGCTTCATGATCATCTGAATATATAATATTTGGGATGCCTTACTTTGTATGTCTGAGAACTAACATCTTGTAACATTTACTTGTTTGCTTGAGATTGAGACACTAGATTTGTTCTTGACCATAAGAGACTGATGGCTTGTAGATAAACCCTCATGTATCTAGACAGCTGTGAACATATTGCAAGGTGGATTGAACTTCAATGTACGTAGCTAGCTGTGTCTGTCCCCCGCTCTCTAGTATTCTGGTTCTGGGGTGTGACACAGTTTAAGTGGTGGTCCATGCAGGTCTTGTAAATTAAGATGTGTAAGGGTTTTACCGAATAGATGTCTCAATCAGTATTCGCCCTTGATCTCTACTCGTGCTTTCTAATCTTGGCCTGATAAGGTGCTTTATCCTTGATCTATCTTGGTCCTTCCTTATTGTTCTCCAAGTTATTTTCTTCAGTAGAATTGTTTCTGGTCCTGCCGATCAGCCAGGTGGAGCACCCCCAGAGAACCAGCAACAAGTGAACCAGCCGCAACCTGGGGACCAAACCCAGCATTAAGGGCAGCATCCTGAGTCATCCTTCTGGGGAGCAAGAGCCGCTAGTTCAGCCAACCCAGCCTGTAGAGCCTGACAATAAAACCCTGATGGGACTCATTCGGGACTTGCTTGCATCATAAGATCGTCGGGGCAATGTCCTACAGCAGAAAATATGAGATGCCATGGACAGAGTTGGTTATCAAGTGAACAATGCGGCTAACAGCTTCAAGCGCCTGAACCCTCCTTTCTTTGACAACAGTGAAGATGCTATTGCTACCGATGCTTGACTACAGGATATAGAGGTTATTCTGGAGGCAGCTCGGATTCCAGAGGAAGAGAAGGTGGCCGTTGTGCGCCTGTAATTATTGGACTTAGCTCGTAGCTGGTGGGCGATGCAAGCAGTAGAATTGGCGACGACTGTCATATGGACAGCATTCAGTGACAAGTTCCAAATGAAGTACTTTGATGCAGTAGCTCGGTATGATCTGCAGAGAAGGTTCAGCAATCTCAAGCAGATGGGAAGGACGGTCGATGGATATGCGGTCGAATTTTTTAGGCTTAGTCGATTTGCTCCCACCTTGGTGGCGACCGAATTGGACTGAGCACAGCGATTCCAGCAGGGACTCCACCTAGAGATTATTCTAGCAGTGGAGCAGTTTGAGCACCAGACCATTGATGATATTTTGAGAGCAGCTAGGAGACATGAATATACCTCCCAGAGGATAGTAGATCAAACTGGAGGATGGAAGAGGCCTCATGATCAGCTGTCTCAGTCATCAACACCAGTCCCGGCAGCTAGGGCTTTGACCATTGGAGCTCCTAGGAGGGCGACCCCAGTTTCGTCGATTCAGCACTCGACTCTGACATATCCTCAGCAGCAGAAATAGAAGCATTCTTCCGTAATAGGCTGCTCTCATTGTTGGAAGCCTGGGCACGTGGTTTCAGAGTGTCTTAGGGCGCAGGGGTTGTGCTTGGCTTGTGGGGCACTGGATCACAAAATTAGGTCTTGTCTGTATAGAGCCAGTTCATCTTCATTAACCCTAACCAGTCTATCGGTTAGGGCACCAGCACTAGTGCAGCAGCAGCATCAGCAGTACCAGCCTCTGAGGTCGTTACCGCCTCAAGCTCAACAATATGCTCAGGCCCAAGCTCAGATTCAGAACAGACAAAGAGGTCACCAGCAGAAGGGACCAGCACCAAGGGGACAGGGTCAAGCTATGGCTCTGGCCATGGCAGAAGAATTGGCATCAAGTGAGGTTGTGGTAGGTACCATTCTCGTCAACTCTTTTTCAGCATTAGTATTATTTGATTCGGGTGCATCACATTCATTTATGTCTACACGATTTGTGACACAGATAGGACTGAAGACCGAGTCATTATCAGTAAGGCTCAATATACTTACTGGTAACGGTCTTATGGGAGTAGATAGAGTCTTTTTCTCATGTCGAATCATAGTTAGCGGTAGAAAGTTTTTTGCTAGATTAATAGAATTTTTGATGACCGACTATGATGTGGTCCTAGGAATGGATTGGTTGAAGGATCAATATGCAAGAATAGACTGTCATATTGGCAAAATTATTTTTAGTATTCTGGGCGAAGAAGAGTTTTCATTTTTTGAGGCGAAGTAGAACCTTCTCTACCAGTCTTGCGGATGGCGGTAGCAGTAGTGGTTCAGTTTTCCAGAGTAGTAGAAGAATTTATTGATGTATTTCCCGAAGAGCTTCCAGGCATGCCGTCAGAGAGAGAGAGTTCACCATTGATTTGATTCCAGGGACGGTACCAGTATCAGAGAGAGTCTACAGAATGGCACCATCAGAGTTGGAGATCCTGTACAAGATGATTGAAGAACTCAGAATAAAGGGATTCATTCGTGCTAGTGGATCACCTTGGGCAGCCCCGATACTTCTTGTAAAGAAGAAGGACGGTACGTCAAGATTATACGTTGATTATCGTACCTTAAATTCTGTAATAATTAAGAACAGATATTCCCTACCAAGGATAGATGACTTATTCGATCAACTCAATGGAGCAGCATATTCTCGAAGATTGACTTGCAGTCGGGGTACTATTAGATCAGAGTAAAAGATCAAGACATCCCGAAGACAGCATTCAGATCTAGATATGAACATTGGGAGTTTCTCGTTATGCCATTCGGAGCGACCAATGCGCCAGCAGTATTCATGGATCTCATGAATCGTATCTTCAGCCCTATTTGGATCAGTTTGTGATAGTATTTATAGACGACATCTTAGTCTATAGCAAGAATAAAGCAGAGCATGAGCAATATCTCTGAATAGTCCTTCAGAGTCTCAGAGAGCACCAGTTGTGTAGCACCCAGTTTCCCAAATGAGGGTAATTTTGAAATTTTGTGTTTATAATTATTTTAATAATGATATTTAATTCATGATATGATTTTTGGTAATTTTAAATTATTTTAAAATTATTTAAATCAATGACTTGTGGTTTTGACGTTTTGCTAGTGAAACCCTAGAGACTGTTTGACCTAGAGTCTAACCATATGATTATGATATTTTAATGTCATTTTTGGCCTAAGAATATTTTTGCATTTGACCTCTTTGAATTATTTTGATATTATTTTATTATTTATGATATTGTTTTGGGGTTATTTGAGTCGGGTTCGAATTTTAACTCAATCTGACTTGAAACGGGGACCCGGGGGTAGTTTGACTCTAGTGGGACCCACACACTAGTTAGACATGGCCCACATGATATTAAATTTAGTCCACATGATAGAAATATTTTTGTTAGAGGTTAGAATAATTATTATGAATAAGGTTAGTGTGATTAGAGACTTTAGAATGACTAATTTAGCCCCAACCAATTAGCCATTTCCTAATACTCATAGAATAGGTTAGTAGGGGCTTTTGGACTTTTCCTAATAGGACAAAACCACCTTTATGGCCAGTCACAATAAGGATAGGGTTGAGCCTCCCATTTGTCATTATCCATCTATTTTTCTCTCTCTTGTTCTTCCCCAAATTCCTAGAGAGCAATCCCTAGCAATTTCTCCACCAAATTCTTCCATTTCACCACCAAATCTTCTTCTTTCCTTCTCCATTCTAGCCAAGGAGGAAGATACCCAAGTTTGGGAGGATTCGGAGCTCTTTCGTGTCCTTTTGGAATCTCTACGTGTCGGTGTCGCTCTGGAAAAGTTTTTCTTCGATTCGATCTACCGGGAGGTATAAATCCCTTCTCCTTTTCATTTTCTCATGCATATAGGTCTATTTTGAACCCATAGGAATGACCCCCATGGTTGTATCTCCATTTGTGTCCATTTTGTGTCCATTTGGAGGTCATAGGAGTGTCCTTTGTGTTGTGGATGTGTTTATGTTATATATATAGATTTATATATATTGTAATGAGAGTGTATCTATATTTATATATGTAATAAATGGTTCATGATGATTATATAATCAAGTTTGTGAGTGTGGTTCCTCATATTATTATTGCTATTATTGTTGTGGATAATTAGGATATATATTGTGTATTCTTTTGGCTCAAACTATCTAAATCCGTCATAATTTTTATCCACGTTTTTAATTTCAGCCCTAACTTAGAAATGTCATAACTTCTAGCTTAAAGCTCGGTTTAATCTCCCGTTTTTTTTTTAAAAGAAGCGTATTGAAGTTAGCTTTCCAAAAACATGTATTAATAGGCCTAATTCTTTCTGTAACTTTCTGGAGAATTATTTGAGTGTCAGCTGTACGAAAGACAAACGCGTTCTCGATGTTTTCGCGATTCCGGGAGTTTTCGGAAACAAAAATGCGATCCGTTTGAAGTTTCGGAAAGCTAACACATAGATCTATAACATACTTTAATCCTAGATTTTAATTCATACTGAGATGGTACAGTATTGATTATTAGTAGGAGTTACTATTCGGCATATGCATTTTGTGCACCCTTGTGTGTAATATAATGTTCTATTTGATTTTAACCCATATTAATGTATATACATTATGTAATTAAATAGAGAATGCAAGCATGAGTAAATGGTTAAATAAATAATATATGAGGTGTAAGTATCCTATCTAATGTAAGCATGTATAAGTATGGCTTGTAATGAATATGTAGGTTCCATAGTATGTAATGTATGGTACATATAGTAGTGCAAGAGAATAAATGAATGATGAATGAATGCATGCATGAATGTAATGTAATAATAGATGTAATGTATGAAATATATAAGTTAATGAAATGTAATGTTCTATGTTAACACAAATCCTATATTACCTCATGTACCCCTTACACTATGTTGACACTATCACACTTGACACTTTGTTCACTTACACTTAAACACTCTTTGATATGTATACACTATGTATGTCCATTTAACCCTCACTTGCCCCTTTGCCATGTTCACCTACACACACATAGCCTCTTAAATAAGTATTTATGAATATAGTTAACTTAGCTTTGTATGTATATTATATATATGTTAGCATATTGTGTTGTAATATATAAGTTTATATAACCATTTGAAATGCCATGATTATAGACCTAATGTTGAATACCAATATATGCATGTGTATATATGTGTAGATATATATAGCTTAAAGTAATAGATTACCTAGTGTATATCCAATGTGAATTCTTGCATATTTGAGTATTGAATAATTGCATGCTATATAGAGTTGGGTGTATGTTGGCTTGTATAGCCTTGTATTGATGTGTGCTTGCTAGGATAGTCTTGGTTAGGCCTAGTAAGACTTACTGGGTTAGGACATGACCTAGTTTGACCTAGTTTGACTAGTGCAGTTGACCAAAGTTGACCAAGGGTTGACTTTGGCCTAGTTTGACCTAGATTCATGTAGAATGCATTATAGTGCTTTATATTACCCTTCTGGATATGTTGTAACTTATGCCGTTCTAATTAGGAGCCAGACACCTCTCCTCGGATAGTATCTTTACCTTGGACATTTAGATATCAGGCAAGTACATTCTCTGATCATTTTATATCTTGCTTAGAATTATTTCCTGTAGTAGATTACTTTACTTGTACTGTCACGACGGTCACACGGATTGATACTATATAGATCCTTTCTTGAGATGTTATCCTTAGGGAGCATCGGGTACTACGTGTTCTGTGCGTTTCACTTACATGGCGTATCACTATGCTTCTTGGTTCACTTGATTACTTGTGACATGTACCCTCATGATCACAGAGTCTCTTGAATCTTACACAGTTGGGTAACCCCCAGACTCCCTATTTATGTGACATCCATGTATCACCCTTCGGGGGCCGTGCATGGAATCATATAACATAACCTGGCTGGATTCTTGTGTATTGATTGGGGGTACGGGAGGAGTAGAAGTGGACATGTGAA
Source organism: Iris pallida (assembly GCA_029216955.1). Lineage (NCBI taxonomy): Eukaryota > Viridiplantae > Streptophyta > Magnoliopsida > Asparagales > Iridaceae > Iris > Iris pallida. Next base: position 2,565,117 of record JANAVB010039212.1, on the reverse strand, counting down.
TAATACACCAGTAGTATCTTCATTGAATCATTCCGTAGTGTCTTCATTGAATCATCCCAGGCCATTTACATGTTCATGTTGTACTCTGACTCACTAGTCACTGCTAGTTCTCTATGTATAGTAGATATTTCTATTACAGTTCTCTCTCTGTTTTTATACTGTATTTCTTTCAGTACCTGTATCTTACTTTACTGCATGATTATATTTTCTAACCTGCTATGATCTGTTGAGATGTACTGTACTCGCTCCAGTCCTGACTGGACCTGTTGATAAATTTTACAGATAGCCTGGAGGTTGCCTGCTAGCCTAGAAGAGACAGTAGAGGTTGTATAGATAGCCAGGATTTTTGCTTATAGTTTATTTTCAGTCATCTTGAGTTGTATTCATGGATTACTGTATTTGGGTTTTGAGATGTATCCTGAGTTTGTATCTTAGACACTAGACTTCTATCTGTTGTATCTCTTTTCGATTTCATGTTTTATCTATCTTTCTTTATGCTCTACCTTAGATATGATTGAGTTTACATTCTGCTATGTCACCCCCATTCGGGGAGTATAAACTGTTTAGTCTTATACTGTTAGATATATTGAGACCTAGGACAGCGTTCTACCGCCGACACTGCGGTGTAGGCTGGGCGTTGTTACGTTCTCGTGCCCTAACTCTAGGGTGCGGGTCGTGACAAGTTGTACGCGAAGTTCAGCAAGTACGAATTTTGGCTTGATCGTATTTCGTACTTAGGTCACATCATCACCAGAAGTAGAGTGGAAGTGGACCCCCAGAAAATAGTGGCTATAGAGACATGGCCAGTACCTAGTACCGTCGTAGAAGTTCGTAGTTTTCTAGGATTGGCCGGCTATTACCGACGATTTGTGTCAGACTTTGCTCGGATTTCAGTACCAATGACGCAGTTGACCCGCAAGGATGTACAGTTTGCTTGGACAGCAGAGTGTCAGAGTTTATTCGAGAAATTGAAGCAAGGATTGATGACGACACCCATTCTCACACTTCCAGATAGAACTGGAGGATTTTCAGTTTATTGTGATGCTTCAGGCAGAGGATTGGGATCCATCTTGATGCAGCATGGAAAGGTAGTAGCTTATGCATCATGTCAGCTTCGTGATCATGAGAGAAATTATCCAACCCATGACTTGGAGTTAGCAACGGTGGTTTTTGTCCTTAAGCTTTGGAGGCATTACTTGTGTGGAGATCGAGTAGAGATTTTCAGCGACCGCAAGAGTCTTAAGTATGTGTTTACCCAGAAGGATCTTAACATGCATCAGAGAAGGTGGCTAGAGCTATTGGTAGATTATGATATCAACTTGCAGTATCATCCTGGGAAGGCCAACATAGTTGTAGATGCGTTGAGTAGAAGAGGAGAAGCTTATTTTCTAACAACACAACCAGAGTTATTAGCGGATCTTCAGAAGATGGGTATAGAGATTGTTCTTCCTACTAATATGGCATTGATGGCCAGTATGCAAGTTTAGTCCAGCATAGTTGAGAGAATCAAGGTAGCTCAATCAACGAATACTAAGCTTCAGCGGCTTAGGGCAGAATATGAAGAAGGAAGAAGAGCAGAGTTATGCATTCACGAAGACGGCATGCTCCGACATGGAAGGCGTCTTTGTGTACCCAGTGGTGACATAAGACAGAAGATCATGGCAGAGGCTCATAGTTCACAGTATTCAATTCATCCCGGTGGTACGAAGATGTATCATGATATTCGTCAGCATTTCTGGTAGAATGGCATGAAGAGGGACATAGCTCGGTTTGTCTCTCGTTGTTTAGTTTACCAACAAGTTAAAGCTGAACATTAGAGATCAGCTAGACTTTTTTAACCTTTACCAATCCCAGAATGGAAGTGGGAGCATATTACCATAGATTTTGTAACTGGGTTACCTAAATCCCTAGCTGGAAGAGATGCTATATGGGTTATAGTTGACCGACTCACCAAGGTAGCTCATTTTCTTCCTTTCAGGATTGGTCAGTCGACGAATCAGCTAGCAGAGATGTATCTCAGACAGATAGTTAGATTGTATGGAGTGTCAGTCAGTACCATATCGGACGGAGATTCAAGATTTACATCGCACTTTTGGCGGAGTCTTCAAAAGAGTTTGGGAACTCATCTCAAGTTTAGTTCAGCTTATCATCCACAGACAGATGCTCAGTCGGAGCGCACGATTTAAACTCTCGAAGATATGTTGCGATCATGTACACTAGACTTCGGTAGTTCGTGGAAAGATCACCTGCACTTAGTGGAGTTCTCCTACAATAACAGTTTTCATGCTAGTATCCAGATAGCACCCTTTGAGGCACTGTATGGCAGAAAGTGTAAATCACCTTTAGCCTGAAAAGATGTAAGCGAGAGGAGATGCTTGGTCCAAAAATGGTTACGCATACTATCGAGGTGATCAGACAAGTTAGAGATCATCTTCGATTTGTACAAGATTGTCAGCGCCATTGGGCCGATTCTCATCGGCGTCTTCTTGAGTTTTCTATCGGCGACCACGTATTCCTTAGGATCTCACCTACACGTGGCGTCATTCGATTCGGCGTGTGGGGAAAACTTAGTCCTAAGTATATAGGGCCATTTGATATTCTCGAGTGAGTAGGTGATGTGTCCTATTGTCTCGCTCTTCCGTCGTCGTTACATCAGGTACATAACGTATTCTATGTATCCTAATTGTGACGGTACATTCTGGATCCGAGCCATATCCTTGATCATTCGAAATTAGTTGTTGGTACCAACCTTGTCACGACCCGCACCCTAGAAATAGGGCACGTGACGTGGGTACGTCCAGCCTACGCCGCAGCATCGACGGTAGAACGCTGTCCTAGGTCATAACATCTAACAGATAAGGGTAATATACAGTTATACTCCCCGAATGGGGGTGACATAACACAATATAACTCAACCACATCTAGGATAGAACAGGAATGAGATAGAAAGATAAAGATAGATAACATCCAGGAATATAACATCACAGAGATACAAATCCAGAATCTAAGCGACTAAGATAAATACATCTCATAATATCTCAAGTCTAAAATAGTAATCCCAATAGTAAGGCAATCCTAAACTAAAGGAAGTAACATCAACTGCCAGCAGGTCCAAGTCACTAGTGATGTCTAATGCTGCACCAAGAGGGATAGACACCAGAGCCTCATCATTCACTATAAAATTTTCAACAGGTCCAGTCAGGACGGGAACGAGCACATATCTCTCAAAACAGTTCATAGCAGGTTAGGAGTATAAATCATGCAATAGAGTAAAATACAGGAAGTGCTGAATAGGAAGTACGAGTAAACAGGAGATATTTTGTAACTGAAAGTAAATACATGATAGTAGAGACTGTAAGTGGCTACGTGATTTAGAGCATAATGGTTATGTAAACGGCTTGGGGGCACATGAATACAATAAGGAGGCACATTTATACAGCTACTGGAGATAGTGTTCACATAACCAATTCTACTCACCCCGCCCCAACCAGTACACAAGGATCCATTCAAGTTACGTTATAAGCACATGAATACAACTAAGATACGTGAACTCATGTAATGAGTAGTACATGAGGCACGTGAAAGCACATGAGAACATGTAAAAACATGAACTAGTACGAGTACAAGGAGTACCTGATGCACATGATAAAGTACATGAACATGAAATACCCGATGCACCCGTAAAGGGATAACATCTCAGGAAAGGATCCATATAGTACTAATCCGTGAAGATACGTGTCAGCATCAAGTAGAGTAATCTAGAGCAAGAAAATAATCCAGGTAAGTATGAAAAGATCAGAGAATGTACTCGCCTGCTAGCTGAAAGTCTGAGATGAAAATACTGTCCGAGGAGTGGTGTCTGGCTCCTATTAGAACAGCACAAGTCACAACGAGTCCAGAATGGTAATAATATGCACTACAATGCGTTCTACATGATTCTAGGTCAATTTAGACCAAAGTCAACTCTTGGTCAACTCTGGTCAACCCTAGAAGTCAAACTAGGTCAACCAAGTCCAACCTAAGTCAAACAAGTCTATACTAGTCTAACTAGTCTATTCTAGGTACAACAAGACTAAACAAGTCTAATCTAGACTCACTAGTCAAGCAGACACAACCATAGGCCATAGGCTATACAATGCCTATGAACCAACCATACTCACATACACCAGTCAAAATATATCTAATATCTAATAAACTCTAATATAGGATACACATATTGATATACATATAGGCTAATATAGAAATACTCATGGGCATATAGACCACTATATACATATAACACATTACATCATATATACCCATATTACTATTATATGGTAACACACATAATATAAGATACCTTAATGAAACTCACATACTCATATACAAAGGAAAATAGGAATGACATGTGTATGTGTGTGGATGAGAGCATGACAATTTAGTGGTGAATACATGTGTGTTTGTTAAAGGGAATAAAGTGTGTAGGCAAATGTGTGTGGATGAGGATGAATGTTCATGCAAGCATGTATGTTCCTGTGACATGAGAGTGTTCATAGACATAGGAATTGTGGGAGGGTAATGTGTGATAATACTGGAACAGTGAAGTGAAACAAATGGAAATCAGGGAAACAGTGGTACAATATCAGTAAGGTTCATGATATAAATGTCCTAAAATCAGTGAGCTAATACCCAAACAAACACCACAGTTAGCCTCTAATCCAAAACAGTCCTGGCTAGGCAATAACCTGTGTGTGTGATAACTGGAATCACAACCCAGGAAAAGGAGGAAGGGAAACAATCTCAGGTTTTAGGATTATCATGCAGTCTAATATATTGAACTTAGTAATCAAGTGAACAAAAGGGAATCAATGCGACTTATAGGAAATCAGTGCCACATTGTGTCCTGTGTGCATTTAGAAACAGTGATATAGGAAATCACATATTGCAAATCAATGACATAGTAAATGGTTCACAGGTTCAGTCCAACAATACCCAGTTATTGACAGTTAACGAACACACACTCCTTATTCAGTCCCATTCTCAGAATTTAAATCCCAGGTTTTATATAGAATTCAAACTCAGTTCAAAAGTTGAAAGGAGGGTTAAACTCAGGTTGGGGGCAGTAAATTTCAGGTTGATGCAATAGGAAGGAACCAATTCACATATGAATGTTAAGCCATCCATCCAATCTCAGGTTTAAGAAGGAGGAACCCAATTCTCAGGTTTAAGAAATGGAAATAGTGACAGGAAAAACAATCTAGTTAACAGTTCATTTAGAGGAAGAAATCTCAGATTCATTTCAGTGTAATGAACATTATTCTCAGGTTATTGACACATGGTTGGAAAACATCCCATCTCAGGTTAATCAGTGAACAAGGAATCAAAACCTATTGCAAAACAGTGCAAGAAAAAGGAAGTTCAGTTATGCACTAGAGGCTACCATCTCAGGTATTTAACATATAGGCATTCAATTTAGTTTAATAAGTAATCTCAGATTATACATTGCAAATCATTAATTCAGTTCAAATAGGAAGAAGCCAAATCCTGGAAACAGTTTAAAGCATTTATTTCAGTTCAATCTTGAATGAAAACTGGAAACACAATATTCCCAGGTTTAACAGTTAACTTCAGTCTCATTGATATATATATGCATCCAGGTTATCAACAGGAAACCACATTGAATCAAAGAGGAGAAACAATGTTCTGCAAAATAAAAGAAGGAAAAACATATACAGCCTAACCATACCAACAATCTCAGGTTTGTCATTCAAAACCAGGTTTTTGAAACCAAGGAAATCATATGTTCAATCACAGTTTTTCATTTCTCAACAAAAATCGAGCCAACTCCAACAAAACCAACCATTGAGTAGGCTTGTAAAATCAGAGATTAACAGGGTATAATCCTAACTAAATATTTAAAACATCAATTAAAAACATGTCACATACAGGAATTAAATGGGTTGTAAAACTGGAAATTAAGTATCAACATGTATCAGACTTTTACATGTTTTTCAACATTTCGAACCAACACTCACATTAACCCATTCCCAAAGTGCAATCCAATGAAACAGAGTTTAGTCAACAATTTTAGGATCTTAAACAAACATTTAAACCTATTTAAAAACATAAAAATCGATTTAAAATAATTAGAGCAACACATAGAACACACACGCACACAGCCTTTCCCGTGCACACCCAAGAACGTGTCCGACACGACACGAGGACTCGTGAAACTTGACGAGCCTCATGTCAGTCATTGACACGAACTACAGACCGATTTTTACGTGTCGGCGTTGCGTGTCCAGTGCGCAGTAGCCCCCGAGTAGCAGGGGAGCTACAGTGTCGCGCGCACACGCCCGTACACGCGTGTCCCGTGCTCCCCACGACACAACAGGACACGAACAATAGCACACGACACTAGGGAACCCTAGACGACACCTAGATCTAGCTTCCTATTCAAAAAGATTAGGAAAACTCGATCGAGCAGTCCTTTGGGACATTTCGTCGAGCACCTGGATCAAGCTCTGATACGTGTCCGATACGGACACGAAACGAGCTCGAAACCTAGGGTTTGCTTCCCATATAGTTGGGTGAGGGCTAGGGGACCTTAGAAATGATTTTTACTGGATTTTAGGAGCAGTGGTAAGGATTATACCTATTGATGTTCCAAGCTCCAAAAAAACACCAAGGAAGGGGATCCTTCAAAGCACCAAAGCTCCTCAAATTGTGTGCTCCCTGTCAAAACACAATTCCAACAGCAAGAGAACAATATTTAGAGCCTATAGGAATTTGTTTGAAGGAAAAAGGACCTAATTTGGATTTTCTATGAATTTGTAAGGATGGAACTTTACCTCTTTCTAAAACTTGATGAACCCTAATGAAAGGAGGCTAGCCCTAAAATTTGGGAGGATATAAATAGGTGAAGGGGCTGTTATGTGGCTGGCCATAGGCCCTAGGGTTAGGGTTTTTGCTAGCTAGTTGGGTCCTATCTAGTTTAAGTCATGATTTGACTTGTGACTACACAAGCCATTCTTAGGCCAAACTAGCTCCTAACCACCCCAAACCAATTCTAATGAACTTGAAATAATTAACTTAGGTCACACTAGGGTTTCTTAACCTAACCAAAGTGTCTTGACCTAGGTTCGCCACTAGGACGGTCTCCTAGTCAACATGAGTCAAAGTCAAATATAGGGTCAAAACAATTCTACCCAAAATCACCAAAAATCACTAAAAATCATATTAATTATATTTAATAATAAAAAATCCCAAAATAATTCCAAAATTTTGAAAATGACCAAAATACCCTCAATTGAAAAACTGGGTGTTACAATCCTACCCACCTTAGAAAAATTTCGTCCTCGAAATTAAGATGATCGTACCCCTTCTAGGTCAAACCCCCACAATCAAAATATCAGAACCTATTTAAATCATTCAGTTGGAAAATGTAACTTATGGGGTCATGGCATGTAGTATCAGTTTGGAGTTTCATCTAGTTACACCAACATACTACAGTACTAGGCAATCACAAGATATCAAAATACACAACAATATGGTAGGGTGTATCAATTTCAAGGACCGGCTAAGATATAGGTCAAGGACTCACCTCCAACTAGGTCTGATGGCTGGAACTCCCTCCCGAAGGCGGAGTCCTGGCTGAGATAAGTGCAGCAGGACAGTCTCGCAGTCTGTGTGCAGCTGACCCACACAACAGGCACACTCCTCTTCTCTTCCTACAGATGTCCCACACATGTCCAGGCTTCTTACAGAAGGTGCAGGTAGGAACTCTCTCAGCTGGCCTCTGCTGAACAGGAGTCTGGACTGGGTAGGCTGGTCTAGGTTGATAGTCTGGGTGCTCACGGGGCTCTGGGTATACACTGCTCCTCGGCCTCTTAGAAATAGGCTCCCCTCCTGAATGCACCAAATCCCACAGCAGTTGGATTCCACGACCCTGGTCCTTTAGGATCTCAGTCTGAACTCTCTGTGTCTCCAACACATCCTGGAGAAGTCTGGATATCTGAGCTCCGTCAGGAAACAAACCTGCCGAGGGTATGGTATGGGGTACTACTCCTGGAGGCAGAGGAGGAGATGGGGAAGAACTCTTGGTCTCAGATGAGACTGCCACTCTCTCCTGAGTAACAGGTGGTGGAGGAATACTCTCTGGTAAGGATGCTGACACCTCCTCGATGGCGGGAGGTGCCACTACCTTGGGGTCAGCCTGAGGGGTCACTACCTCCTGAGCAATAGGAGGTGGAAGCACACTGTCAGTAGCTGCAGCTGCTATCAGGCGACAGGCTCGGGTCATGGGTGCCATACTGGAAGGAATAAAAAAAACACAACAATCATTAAGGCTGTACAGCAGTCTACCATCCTATCTGTAAAACTGGTATTTATCAAGAAAATAAAATAAGACAACTACCAATCACCTATAAAGGGTACTATTTAAGAAAAAATAAAAACCAAAAGTTTAAGGAACGAAAGTCAATAGAATTGAATTCAATCACAATCTAATATATATAGAAGAGAGAGTGTTAGAGGGAAAAGCTAACATTATGTAAAGGTCATGTAGTTTGTGGCATATACATGAGGGTGTTATAGGAGGATTTGGGTCTCAACTATAGCTATCAAGTTACACTATTCATGGCATATTAGTTAAGCAATCTACAAGGCACAAGCTATTACTCCTAGCATGTATGGCTAATCGTGTATATATGTATATCTATATGGTTATATTATCATAACATAGAGATGAAAGGTTAGGTTTTCATGGCAGTTGTGTACATTAATGTAGAGTGTCATATGTACATGGGTTAAGACTTGAAATAAAGGGGTTCAATCATTCAGTTTAGCTCATCATTACATATTAGATCTGAAATTGAACTACACATATTGATAGCAGTGTAAAAATATAATCATGAATTCAGTTTTCAAAATTTTGGAGAATTCGAACATCAAAACCAACTCAAAGTTCACCACAACCACAACCTAACATGTAAGAGTATGAACCTAACATTATATACCTGCACACAACCATGTATACGGCTTAAAACATTACAATTTAAAACTGCAATTTGAACTAAACTCTTAGAATCCAAGGTTAAGGGTTTACTATGTATGCAATCTCAGATTTGACAATTCAACACAAAACTTAACCAAATTTTTTTTTTAATAAAGCCCTGTATATAACATACATGTGTAGTAATGTAAGCAACTAATAACATAAAATTTAAATTTAAATTATGAATTTAATATGAAGAGCATAGAACTATTCACTGATACTGCACTATATTGGAATACTAGGATTTGAGAACTTAACATTAATCATGTTAACATGCATTTAGATAGGTTGGTAAACAAGTGTAGTATGCATACGTGTCAGACAAGTATCTGTGTCCACTATATATTAGGGTAATACCAGAATCAATGGCAAGAAGAAAATAATGATAAAATCTGTTCTGCCTATCTGTTTAAAGAATGAACTATTTGAAACCAGAGCTATAACATCAATCTAAGTTAAGGTCTAGCAGAAACACCAATTTATTGTATTAGGAAGAAATTATAGCAAGAAGTTACACAATCTTATAATAATAGCTAAGCTACTCCTACTCATACTCCTACTCCTAAGTTTTGATGATGGGGTACAATTTATACAACAGAATGGTACGATAGAGATGATATGTTTAAAACCTTTTCAAGATACAATCTGATAATCATATGCGTCTGTCCAAAATCATGTTACTCAGAGTCCTCGCCATGCCAGTAAGCAAGGCTGCGAATAACGATAGATTCCATAACTAGGGTATGCACCTCTACAATCATGTCGTCTGGAAATCTCGCTATGCCGACTAGTATAGCTGCGAGAAATTCCAAATCTCATAACCAAGATACGTACATCCGAAGCCAGGTCTCCATGTTTCCGCCACGCCAGCTAATATGGCTGCGATAAACTACAGGTTCCATAACCATGTAGACGTTTTACCATCCCTGTATTCCCGTCAATATATGTTATAAGAAAGTATCGTAACTCAGGCTATAAAATTCATCTCGATAGGAAATCAAAATCAATAATGATTCATCAACAATCAAATTCAATAATCAAGGAGTGAGAGCGAACAAACAAGGAGAAATGATTCAAATTGAAGTTTAAATAAGATTCTCAAGGGTCGTCCCAGGAATCTTTCAAGGAATCCTAACTGTGATTGAGTGCCCTTAAAAATATATCCTAATCCTACTGCAGGCTATAGTGATACTCTAGTTCGAATACCACTACATAAACTCGACTTGCATGGGCCACCACTAAAAACATGTCACGACCCGCACCCTAGAAATAGGGCACGTGACGTGGGTACGTCCAGTCTACGCCGCAGCATCGGCGGTAGAACGCTGTCCTAGGTCATAACATCTAACAGATAAGGGTAATATACAGTTATACTCCCCGAATGGGGGTGACATAACACAATATAACTCAACCACATCTAGGATAGAACAGGAATGAGATAGAAAGATAAAGATAGATAACATCCAGGAATGTAACATCACAGAGATACAAATCCAGAATCTAAGCGACTAAGATAAATACATCTCATAATATCTCAAGTCTAAAACAGTAATCCCAATAGTAAGGCAATCCTAAACTAAAGGAAGTAACATCAACTGCCAGCAGGTCCAAGTCACTAGTGATGTCTAATGCTGCACCAAGAGGGATAGACACCAGAGCCTCATCATTCACTGTAAAATTTTCAACAGGTCCAGTCAGGACGAGAACGAGCACATATCTCTCAAAACAGTTCATAGCAGGTTAGGAGTATAAATCATGCAATAGAGTAAAATATAGGAAGTGTTGAATAGGAAGTACGAGTAAACAGGAGATATTTTGTAACTGAAAGTAAATACATGATAGTAGAGACTGTAAGTGGCTACGTGATTTAGAGCATAATGGTTATGTAAACGGCTTGGGGGCACATGAATACAAATAAGGAGGCACATTTATACAGCTACTGGAGATAGTGTTCACATAACCAATTCTACTCACCCCGCCCCAACCAGTACACAAGGATCCATTCAAGTTACGTTATAAGCACATGAATACAACTAAGATACGTGAACTCATGTAATGAGTAGTACATGAGGCACGTAAAAGCACATGAGAACATGTAAAAACATGAACTAGTACGAGTACAAGGAGTACCTGATGCACATGATAAAGTACATGAACATGAAATACCCGATGCACCCGTAAAGGGATAACATCTCAGGAAAGGATCCATATAGTACTAATCCGTGAAGATACGTGTCAGCATCAAGTAGAGTAATCTAGAGCAAGAAAATAATCCAGGTAAGTATGAAAAGATCAGAGAATGTACTCGCCTGCTAGCTGAAAGTCTGAGATGAAAATACTGTCCGAGGAGTGGTGTCTGGCTCCTATTAGAACAGCACAAGTCACAACGAGTCCAGAATGGTAATAATATGCACTACAATGTATTCTACATGATTCTAGGTCAATTTAGACCAAAGTCAACTCTTGGTCAACTCTGGTCAACCCTAGAAGTCAAACTAGGTCAACCAAGTCCAACCTAAGTCAAACAAGTCTATACTAGTCTAACTAGTCTATTCTAGGTACAACAAGACTAAACAAGTCTAATCTAGACTCACTAGTCAAGCAGACACAACCATAGGCCATAGGCTATACAATGCCTATGAACCAACCATACTCACATACACCAGTCAAAATATATCTAATATCTAATAAACTCTAATATAGGATACACATATTGATATACATATAGGCTAATATAGAAATACTCATGGGCATATAGACCACTATATACATATAACACATTACATCATATATACCCATATTACTATTATATGGTAACACACATAATATAAGATACCTTAATGAAACTCACATACTCATATACAAAGGAAAATAGGAATGACATGTGTATGTGTGTGGATGAGAGCATGACAATTTAGTGGTGAATACATGTGTGTTTGTTAAAGGGAATAAAGTATGTAGGCAAATGTGTGTGGATGAGGATGAATGTTCATGCAAGCATGTATGTTCCTATGATATGAGAGTGTTCATAGACATAGGAATTGTAGGAGGGTAATGTGTGATAATACTGGAACAGTGAAGTGAAACAAATGGAAATCAGGGAAACAGTGATTCAATATCAGTAAGGTTCATGATATAAATGTCCTAAAATCAGTGAGCTAATACCCAAACAAACACCACAGTTAGCCTCTAATCCAAAACAGTCCTGGCTAGGCAATAACCTGTGTGTGTGATAACTGGAATCACAACCCAGGAAAAGGAGGAAGGGAAACAATCTCAGGTTTTAGGATTATCATGCAGTCTAATATATTGAACTTAGTAATCAAGTGAACAAAAGGGAATCAATGCGACTTATAGGAAATCAGTGCCACATTGTGTCCTGTGTGCATTTAGAAACAGTGATATAGGAAATCACATATTGCAAATCAATGACATAGTAAATGGTTCACAGGTTCAGTCCAACAATACCCAGTTATTGACAGTTAACGAACACACACTCCTTATTCAGTCCCATTCTCAGAATTTAAATCCCAGGTTTTATATAGAATTCAAACTCAGTTCAAAAGTTGAAAGGAGGGTTAAACTCAGGTTGGAGGCAGTAAATTTCAGGTTGATGCAATAGGAAGGAACCAATTCACATGTGAATGTTAAGCCATCCATCCAATCTCAGGTTTAAGAAGGAGGAACCCAATTCTCAGGTTTAAGAAATGGAAATAGTGACAGGAAAAACAATCTAGTTAACAGTTCATTTAGAGGAAGAAATCTCAGATTCATTTCAGTGTAATGAACATTATTCTCAGGTTATTGACACATGGTTGGAAAACATCCCATCTCAGGTTAATCAGTGAACAAGGAATCAAAACCTATTGCAAAACAGTGCAAGAAAAAGGAAGTTCAGTTATGCACTAGAGGCTACCATCTCAGGTATTTAACATATAGGCATTCAATTTAGTTTAATAAGTAATCTCAGATTATACATTGTAAATCATTAATTCAGTTCAAATAGAAAGAAGCCAAATCCTGGAAACAGTTTAAAGCATTCATTTCAGTTCAATCTTGAATGAAAACTGGAAACACAATATTCCCAGGTTTAACAGTTAACTTCAGTCTCATTGATATATATATGCATCCAGGTTATCAACAGGAAACCACATTGAATCAAAGAGGAGAAACAATGTTCTGCAAAATAAAAGAAGGAAAAACATGTACAGCCTAACCATACCAACAATCTCAGGTTTGTCATTCAAAACCAGGTTTTTGAAACCAAGGAAATTATATGTTCAATCACAGTTTTTTATTTCTCAACAAAAATCGAGCCAACTCCAACAAAACCAACCATTGAGTAGGCTTGTAAAATCAAAGATTAACAGGGTATAATCCTAACTAAATATTTAAAACATCAATTAAAAACATGTCACATACAGGAATTAAATGGGTTGTAAAACTGGAAATTAAGTATCAACATGTATCAGACTTTTACATGTTTTTCAACATTTCGAACCAACACTCACATTAACCCATTCCCAAAGTGCAATCCAATGAAACAGAGTTTAGGCAACAATTTTAGGATCTTAAACAAACATTTAAACCTATTTAAAAACATAAAAATCGATTTAAAACAATTAGAGCAACACATAGAACACACACGCACACAGCCTTTCCCGTGCACACCCAAGAACGTGTCCGACACGACACGAGGACTCGTGAAACTTGACGAGCCTCGTGTCAGTCATTGACACGAACCATAGACCGATTTTCACGTGTCGGCGTTGCGTGTCCAGCGCGCAGTAGCCCCCGAGTAGCAGGGGAGCTACAGTGCCGCGCGCACACGCCTGCACACGCGTGTCCCGTGCTCCCCACGACCCAACAGGACACGAACAATAGCACACGACACAAGGGGACCCTAGACGACACCTAGATCTAGCTTCCTATTCAAAAAGATTGGGAAAACTCGATCGAGCAGTCCTTTGGGACATTTCGTCGAGCACCTGGATCAAGCTCTGATACGTGTCCGATACGGACACGAAACGAGCTCGAAACCTAGGGTTTGCTTCCCATACAGTTGGGTGAGGGCTAGGGGACCTTAGAAATGATTTTTACTGGGTTTTAGGAGCAGTGGTAAGGATTATACCTATTGATGTTCCAAGCTCCAAAAAAATACCAAGGAAGGGGATCCTTCAAAGCACCAAAGCTCCTCAAATTGTGTGCTCCCTGTCAAAACTCAATCCCAACAACAAGAGAACAATATTTAGAGCCTATAGGAATTTGTTTGAAGGAAAAAGGACCTAATTTGGATTTTCTATGAATTTGTAAGGATGGAACTTTACCTCTTTCTAAAACTTGATGAACCCTAATGAAAGGAGGCTAGCCCTAAAATTTGGGAGGATATAAATAGGGGGAGGGGCTGTTATGTGGCTGGCCATAGGCCCTAGGGTTAGGGTTTTGGCTAGCTAGTTGGGTCCTATCTAGTTTAAGTCATGATTTGACTTGTGACTACACAAGCCATTCTTAGGCCAAACTAGCTCCTAATCACCCCAAACCAATTCTAATGAACTTGAAATAATTAACTTAGGTCACACTAGGGTTTCTTAACCTAACCAAAGTGTCTTGACCTAGGTTAGCCACTAGGACGGTCTCCTAGTCAACATGAGTCAAAGTCAAATATAGGGTCAAAACAATTCTACCCAAAATCACCAAAAATCACTAAAAATCATATTAATTATATTTAATAATAAAAAATCCCAAAATAATTCCAAAATTTTGAAAATGACCAAAATACCCTCAATTGAAAAACTGGGTGTTACAATCCTACCCACCTTAGAAAAATTTCGTCCTCGAAATTAAGATGATCGTACCCCTTCTAGGTCAAACCCCCACAATCAAAATCTCAGAACCTATTTAAATCATTCAGTTGGAAAATGTAACTTATGGGGTCATGGCATGTAGTATCAGTTTGGGGTCTCATCTAGTTACACCAACATACTACAGTACTAGGCAATCACAAGATATCAAAACATACAACAATATGGTAGGGTGTATCAATTTCAAGGACCGGCTAAGATATAGGTCAAGGACTCACCTCCAACTAGGTCTGGTGGCTGGAACTCCCTCCCGAAGGTAGAGTCCTGGCTGAGATAAGTGCAGCAGGACAGTCTTGCAGTCTGTGTGCAGCTGACCCACACAACAGGCACACTCCTCTTCTCTTCCTACAGATGTCCCACACATGTCCAGGCTTCTTACAGAAGGCGCAGGTAGGAACTCTCTCAGCTGGCCTCTGCTGAACAGGAGTCTGGACTGGGTAGGCTGGTCTAGGTTGATAGTCTGGGTGCTCACGGGGCTCTGGGTATACACTGCTCCTCGGCCTCTTAGAACTAGGCTCCCCTCCTGAATGCACCAAATCCCACAGCAGTTGGATTCTACGACCCTGCTCCTTTAGGATCTCAGTCTGAACTCTCTGTGTCTCCAACACATCCTGGAGAAGTCTGGATATCTGAGCTCCGTCAGGAAACAAACCTGCCGAGGGTATGGTATGGGGTACTGCTCCTGGAGGCAGAGGAGGAGATGGGGAAGAACTCTTGGTCTCAGATGAGACTGCCACTCTCTTCTGAGTAACAGGTGGTGGAGGAACACTCTCTGGTAAGGATGCTGACACCTCCTCGATGGCGGGAGGTGCCACTACCTTGGGGTCAGCCTGAGGGGTCACTACCTCCTGAGCAATAGGAGGTGGAAGCACACTGTCAGTAGCTGCAGCTGCTCTCTGGCGACAGGCTCGGGTCATGGGTGCCATACTGGAAGGAATAAAAAAAACACAACAATCATTAAGGCTGTACAGCAGTCTACCATCCTATCTGTAAAACTGGTATTTATCAAGAAAATAAAATAAGACAACTACCAATCACCTATAAAGGGTACTATTTAAGAAAAAATAAAAACCAAAAGTTTAAGGAACGAAAGTCAATAGAATTGAATTCAATCACAATCTAATATATATAGAAGAGAGAGTGTTAGAGGGAAAAGCTAACATTATGTAAAGGTCATGTAGTTTGTGGCATATACATGAGGGTGTTATAGGAGGATTTGGGTCTCAACTATAGCTATCAAGTTACACTATTCATGGCATATTAGTTAAGCAATCTACAAGGCACAAGCTATTACTCCTAGCATGTATGGCTAATCGTGTATATATGTATATCTATATGGCTATATTATCATAACATAGAGATGAAAGGTTAGGTTTTCATGGCAGTTGTGTACATTAATGTAGAGTGTCATATGTACATGGGTTAAGACTTGAAATAAAGGGGTTCAATCATTCAGTTTAGCTCATCATTACATATTAGATCTGAAATTGAACTACACATATTGATAGCAGTGTAAAAATGTAATCATGAATTCAGTTTTCAAAATTTTGGAGAATTCGAACATCAAAACCAACTCAAAGTTCACCACAACCACAACCTAACATGTAAGAGTATGAACCTAACATTATATACCTGCACACAACCATGTATACGGCTTAAAACATTACAATTTAAAACTGCAATTTGAATTAAACTCTTAGAATCCAAGGTTAAGGGTTTACTATGTACGCAATCTCAGATTTGACAATTCAACACAAAACTTAACCAAATTTTTTTTTTAATAAAGCCCTGTATATAACATACATGTGTAGTGATGTAAGCAACTAATAACATGAAATTTAAATTTAAATTATGAATTTAATATGAAGAGCATAGAACTATTCACTGATACTGTACTATATTAGAATACTAGGATTTGAGAACTTAACATTAATCATGTTAACATGCATTTAGATAGGTTGGTAAACAAGTGTAGTATGCATACGTGTCAGACAAGTATCTGTGTCCACTATATATTAGGGTAATACCAGAATCAATGGCAAGAAGAAAATAATGATAAAATCTGTTCTGCCTATCTGTTTAAAGAATGAACTATTTGAAACCAGAGCTATAACATCAATCTAAGTTAAGGTCTAGCAGAAACACCAATTCATTGTATTAGGAAAAAATTATAGCAAGAAGTTACACAATCTTATAATAATAGCTAAGCTACTCCTACTCATACTCCTACTCCTAAGTTTTGATGATGGGGTACAATTACAACAGAATGGTACGATAGAGATGATATGTTTAAAACCTTTTCAAGATACAATCTGATAATCATATGCGTCTGTCCAAAATCATGTTACTCAGAGTCCTTGCCATGCCAGTAAGCAAGGCTGCAAATAACGATAGATTCCATAACTAGGGTATGCACCTCTACAATCATGTCGTCTGGAAATCTCGCTATGCCGACTAGTATAGCTGCAAGAAATTCTAAATCTCATAACCAAGATACGTACATCCGAAGCCAGGTCTCCATGTTTCCGCCACGCCAGCTAATATGGCTGCGATAAACTACAGGTTCCATAACCATGTAGACGTTTTACCATCCCTGTATTCCCGTCAATATATGTTATCAGAAAGTATCGTAACTCAGGCTATAAAATTCATCTCGATAGGAAATCAAAATCAACAACGATTCATCAACAATCAAATTCAATAATCAAGGAGTGAGAGTGAACAAACAAGGGGAAATGATTCAAATTGAAGTTTAAATAAGATTCTCAAGGGTCGTCCCAGGAATCTTTCAAGGAATCCTAACTGTGATTGAGTGCCCTTAAAAATATATCCTAATCCTACTGCAGGCTATAGTGATACTCTAGTTCGAATACCACTACATAAACTCGATAACTCTTGTAAGCCTTGTAACCCTCCCCTGGATAACCTGGATAGTCTACAAGACTTGTGACCCACTACCTGGATAGTCTACAAGCCTTGTAACTCTTGTAAGCCTTTGTAGATCTAAGTTTAAAGTTTCTTCAGTTTTTCTTGTCTTAAACTTTGTTATTTTTGAAAACTAATGGTTCCATGTTGTAAAGAATACAATTTTATTCAGTTTAAACCTTTATTTTGTCTAATTTCGAGTCCTTTAGCCCAAGTTATGGACATTGAAAGTTTCTAAAACTTTATGGCCAAAAGCTTGCTGGTAGGGATGATACTTCGCGCTCCTCGTGTGCACCTCGCGCACCTTTTGGTTCGCGCACCTTGTACACCTTTTGGTCTGCACACCTTGCACCTCACGTACCTTTTGGTTCGCGTACCTTGCACCTCGTGCACCTTTTGGTCCGCGCACACTGTACCTTGCACACCTTTTGGTTCGCGCACCTTGCACCTCGCTCACCTTTTGGTTCATGCACCTTGCACCTTGCGCATCTTTTGGTTCGCGTACCTTGTATCTCGTACACCTTTTGGTTCATGCACCTTGTACCTCGTGTACCTTTTGGTTCGTACCTTGTACCTTGTACACCTTTTGGTCCGCACACCTTGCACCTCACGCACCTTTTGGTTCGTGCACCTTGTACCTCATGCACCTTTTGGTTTGCGCACCTTACACCTTGTACTCCTTGTACCTTGCGCCAAGCATCTTTTTGCCTGTGCGCAAATCACTCTAAATGATTGTTTTTGCCCGTTTAAGCCATTTTGTAGCTAGAATTTTGAAAAACTCAAAACATAAAAGTTTTAGATCTTTGTCTTGGCTTCAAGAATATTTTTGTCTCACTTTAATCAGAGTTCATATGTGACTTATAGTTTCAATCACACATGGGTGTTCTCGATCTTCTTTGCATATTTTTTCTATACTTGGCCTAAATTGCGATGACCCGATTTGACACTTGATAGTCTTGAGATAGTAACTTGAACTTGACTTGAACATGATAATATGAACCTGTCTTGATAACTCTTGATAAGTGGACCGTCGAGGGACACTCCAGACAAGTACTCTTGATATGACAAGTAAACCTGACATAACATGAATAATCTTGATTGTTGTTGTGACGGCCATTCCTGTCTTGCTAGTGTAGCTCTTGCCTTGATCCCATGCTTGATTGTGCTTATATAAGCTATATGTCTCATCTTACATCATGTCTAGAACATGGATTCATGGTTACCACGGTCAGGGATTCATAGTGAATCTGACTAGGTTAATGGCTAGATTGATCAAGAAGTTCATATAGAGATATTTCCCAATTACAGGCCATCCCGTTATCCCGGCCACACCTGTGGACTTGTAGCTGCCGACGAGTAGGGAATATTTCCAGCACACTATCATGTGTTGTACTTCTTGAATCATAAGCAATAAAGTACACCAGTAATCTTGATAACTCTTGTAAGCCTTGTAACCCTCCCCTGGATAACCTGGATAGTCTACAAGACTTGTGACCGCGGGAATATCTCATTGCATCTTGTTAGTAACTAAGCTTGTGATAACCCTAGTTAGCTAACAATAGCAAGCCGTAGGACTTGATTGGCCGTGCTTGAATGAATTGTCTCATGATTAACATGGGAATCATATTCCACCTCTTGTTCCTCCTACTGCAAGCTAAGGTTTTATGTTAACTCAGTCTCTCATGTTATTTAACTATGCTCTTTTATCAGTTCTTCTTTTATTATATGCTGGTTTTAGTTCCTAAGTGGAGCCTTCCTTGTGGCACTTGCTCTTTATGGGGTCTGACCCAGCTGGTTTTGTATGGCCAGATTTCGGAGTAGCACCCGAGGATCTACCCGCTTTCCAGCCAGATGGTGAACACCAGACGTAATCCTAGCAACGAGTGGGTTTCTTATTTTGCTCTCCCACTCTATTATAAATTATTCATTTGAGGCGTTTAGCCGCCGAGCAAGTATTAGCTCGTATTGAAACTTAAATTCTGTTTGGCTAAGGGTTGTAACATGATTGACAAATTCTAGGGTTGATCATGTATGACTTAACTCTTGCTAGTCTTCACATTTTGTATGACTAGCTTTATGATCATCTGAATATACAATGTTTGGGATGCCTTAATTTGTATGTCTGATGATCTAACATCTTGTAACATTTAGTTGCTTGCTTGAGATTGAGACACTAGATTTGTTCTTGACCGTAAGAGACGGATGGCTTGTAGATAAATCCTCATACATCTAGACAGCCGTGACCGTATTGCGAGGTGGATTGTCCTTCAATGTACGTAGCTGGCAGTGTCTGTCCCCCGCTCTCTAATATTCTGGTTCTGGGGCGTGACAGCCAGGTGACCTCTTTTCTTCTTCTTCTTCTCACTGTTTTATTTTCTTCCTTTCCCGTTTCTTTGAGGAGAACAGAGAACTATTCTTTCTCTTATTCTGTTGTATGTGGTCACTTTTTGCTATTTTCACGTTTTTTTTAATTGTTTTTTGTCATTTTTCCACATTTTTTGTTCTTTTGGACCTTTTTGCACGTTTTTATCGTTTTTGGTCGATTTTCTTCGGTTTTGAACATTTTTGCTTGTTTTTTTTTATCATTTTTGGTTGGTTTTGGCTGTTTTTCACATTTTTTTTCGTTTTTGGTCGCTTTTGGATGTCTTTCCACATTTTTATCTTTATGGTCATTTTTTGTACGCTTGTTATTATTTTTGGTCGATTTTGCACTTTTTTGTCGTTTTCTACTTTCTTATCACTTATGGTCGATTTTGCACATTTTTCGTTTTTGCCCTTTTTTCACTTTTTCATCGCTTCTACACGTTTTTTGTCATTTTTGTCGTTGTTGCTCATTTTTTGCCTTTTTCTTATTTTGGGTCATTTTTCAACTTTCTAAATCATTTTTGATGGTTTTTGTTTATTTATTTATTTTTAATTTTTTTTTCTCATTTTTCGATTTTTGCTCGTTTTTTCTCGTTTTTGGTCGAATTTTATCATTTTTGTTCGATTTTGCACTTTTTTGCCTTTTCTTGGTCCATTTTGGTCGTTTCTGTTCGTTTTGGCATTTTTTTTTTTGTCGTTTTTGTTCGTCTTTTTGTCATTTTTTGTCGTTTTTTTGCAATTTTTTTATACCTTTTTTGTCGTTTTTTGTTCGTTTTGATCCCATCTTACTTTTGGTCTTTTTCATTTTGTCATTTTTGCTCTTTTTTATCGTTTTGGGTTGGTTTTTGTTCTTTTTTATTTTTTTTGTCATTTGTTTTTTTATCCTTTTTGTCATTTTTCATCATTTCTTGTTTTTGGTCCTTTTTTTGTTGTTTTTGGTCATTTTTTTCGTTTTTTTTTTTGTTGTTTTTGATCCTTTTTGGTACTTTTTTCGTTTTGGTCGCTTTTGTAATTTTTGGCCGTTTGGCTCATTTTTTGTCTTTTTTTTGTTTTTAGTCTTTCAGTTTTTAGTTTTTTTTAATGTTTGTCATTTTTTTTTAGTTTTTATTTTTTTGTCATTTTTGATCATTTTTTGTCACTTTTGATGGTTTTCTCCCTTTTTTTGTCATTTTTGAATGTTTGTTGTTTTCCATTTTTTATCGCTTTTTTCGTTGTTGGTTGTTTTTTTCGTTTTGTTCATTTGTCATTTTGGTCTTTTTTTGTCGTTTTTGGTCTTTTTTGGTCTTTTTTTTAGCAGAAGGGAAAACGATTTCTCCCTTTATTTATTTATTTATTTATTTATTATTTAATTTTAATTTTAAATTTTAAATTTTTTATTTTTGAAATTTTTATTGATCTAATTTTTTTATGTTTTATTTAAAAAATATTAAATTACAAACTCAATTACATTACATGGTAAATCAAACATATGAATGCAATTGACATTAAATTACATAGTTTGATTACATGTTTCAACCAAACATAGTAATGTAATTGTAATTCCATTACATTACAAACTCAATTCCATTACGATTGCGATTACATTACATTACAGTGAACCAAACGCAACCTTAGAGTACTATTACAAGCCTGCTATTAGGATATTGGTTATAGGCTATGTTAGGACATACTCAATCACAATTTGGAAACTTCCAATCTTTTGATTACCATTTCAATCCTTCTTCTGCAATTATTCTTCGAATTTAATTATCATTCCTTGATAATATCTTATCTTGTACCATATTGATTTTCTTGCTTAATCTGTCTTCAGGATGGCGCCGAAGACCAGGTCACAGCGCTCTGGACCCGCGGCAGCTTCAGAGAGGTCTGCTATTTCATGACCTCCTGCTCTAGCTACGGGAGATACAACTGCAATAGTTGCTCCCACTGCTTCTCTTGTCCATGTGGAGTCTCAGCTACATTCGGGGGCGCTCTAGTACAGCCAGAGGTGATTCCTTCGACACCTCTGCAACCGGCTGACGCAGCGCAGATGTTCGTACTATTCCGGCAGATGATGGAGGCGCAGAGGGCTCAGGTAGAGGCTCAGCAGCGATAGGCTGAGGTGATATGCCAGAGCATCGAGAGTGCCCACCAGTTGGCACTTACTGCAGTGGAGAAGGTGGCTACTGCTCATCCTCAGGATGCTCCAGTCCAGCAGCAGACGAGCCCAGGTACTATTGTTGACTTTAAGAGGATGTCTCCTCGAGAGTTCAAGGGTACCGAAGAGATCCTTTATGCTGATGACTGGCTAGAGAATATTGAGCAAATCTTGCAATTGGCACATATTTCGGAGGCAACCGCTAGTCAGCTGTTCGATATCGCCCTCACTTGGTATCGCACAGAGCCAAGACTTGCCATGACGGGACTGACTTGGGATGCCTTTAAGAGGCTCTTCAATGAGAAGTTCTTCCCTGATGTGTATTTGAGTGCCTTGGAGAGCCAGTTTCTGGGATTGGTTCAGGAGAACTTGTCAGTCAATGAGTATGTTGTCGAGTTTTCCCGCTTGAACCGATCATGAAGAGCATGGTTCAGGAGCCAGGAGATCATGCCAGAAAGTTTAGGAGGGGCATGAACTGCGAGGTCAGATCGCGCATGTCGAGGCACCGTATGGCTACCTTCGAAGACATTCTGATGGATGCCCAAATTGTTGAGGGGGACTTGGGCCTCAGGTCCAAAAGAGGCAATGACGCCATGGGTGGTGCTGGCAATAGTACGGGACCGACAAAGCATCCCTATTTTCAGAAGGGAGCCTTCCAGCCTCATCTGGAGTATCATCCACCAGTTGGAGCTCCGGTTCAGTAGCAACCTCAAAGGCAGTTTCAGCTATCTCCTACTTGTACCTACTGTTGGAGGTTAGGATATACTTGGGAGGTATGCAGGAAAAGGCTTGGAGTGTGTTTGTATTATGGTTCCTCGGCACACATGATGAAGGATTGCATCTTGGCGCATGTTCGTCCTGCTCAGGGGATAGCTCCTACCCTAAGAGCAACGACGAGACCTGTTGGAGCTCAGCAGCCGAGGGAAGCATATCATCAAGGCAGAGCTTTTGTAATGGCGGTCGAGGAAACCGATGTTGCAAGTGATGGGTTAGCAAGTCACGTTCTTTTCCTTCCTTTTTCACTCCATGATCTGTTAATTTCTTAGTACCTTATAGTTGCAGTGATGATTTTCATGCTAGAACCTATGATAGGAATTGTAATATCATGATAAGTAAGACCAGAATCATGCATATTTGATAGAATGTATCATTTTAGATAGGATCTTTTTGGACCATGATTGTTGGGGGCTTGACCTAGAGAAGAATACAACCAACTTAAATTTCGAAGAAAAAATTTTCTAGGGGGTAGGATTGTCACTACCACATTCTAAGACAAGGTTATTTTTGTGATTTTACATCATTAATATGTTGTGTATATTTATTTAATTAATTATAAGTGATGGTTGCATTTAATAGTGAACTAGCCTATTTATTGGACCCTTGGTTAGTGAACCCGATTAGACTTGTGATGACACTTTGACCTATATTTTAGGTTAGACACAATTAGACTCATTTAAGTCATAATAGATCATGAATAGGATTAGAGCTAATTACCAACTTAGGTTAGAAACTTCCATAGGTTAACCAAAACCTTCATGACAACTTAAAGGACATTTTGGACATTTCAAATAGGCAAATTAGGGCTCATATGACCAACCACAATAGGGAGAGAGATTTTATTCTTTATTTCTTCATTTTGGAGCCCAAAATCCTAGTTTCAGTGTTCTTCCAAAAACACATTCATTATTCCACCAAAATCACTCCAAATTACCCTCAATCTTCTAATATTCTTCATCCAAGGAGCCAAGGATCTTGGGAGACCAAGGAACACAAGAAGATGAGGCTATTTGGCTTGAGGGTTGTGTCCAACTTCTTGCTTGTGTCCACTTGTTGTGCTACATTGGGAATCTATCTTCAAATAGGTATACTACTTATCTTTTCTCCTAGTTTAGACACTATTTCATGCATGACATAATTAGTAAACTCACGCATGGACTAGGGGTACCCATAGGAGGAAGAACATTGCCGTAATGATCATATTGGTAGAAGTTACATAAGCTTTTTGTGCCATTTTTTGGAAAATCCAAGAATGGTACACCAAGTATTTGTCATTTTGTTTGATAGACTAAATGGACATGTGAATAATGTATGTGGCTAGAAATGTATCTACAAATGGATACTAATAGGTTATGTCATGTCACACTAGGACACGGAGTCAATTTGGGGTTTTTATTCCTCCTACACTTGTCACAACATGCCATATTTCACATGACACATTGCACTCGCTAGACACCACACTAATTAGCTTCTAATTGTCATTTTAGGCATGCTCATGCATTTTGGTAGGATTCAGACAAGGTTTGGTAGAGTACCTTGGACGTATTATAAGTTTGTGCACCAAGTGTTCGATATGTATCCACATAGGGATTTTTCGTGTCCTTTTTGAGTTAATATTTAGTTTGTGTGTGTGTGTGTGTGTGTGTGTGTGTGTGTGTGTGTGTGTGTGTGTCCTAAATAGGATACATGATGTTCTGTCATGGTATCTCATGATACGCATGGTTAGATTTGGGTATGCATATATCTACCTATGTGTATACATATACCTACCTATGTGTACATGAATGTGTGTATAGTGTGTATATCTATTTGTGGTGTGAGGGGTTGACTTGGTGTATGCAATTGTACATATGTGAATGCATATGTGTAGGGTTTGTGTCATAGAGTGCATGAGAGTGTATATGTACACTAGTGTATAAGTGTGTGGGTATACATGTAAGTGTGTGTATCCTAAACATGTATATGTGTGTGAGATACCTAAGTACACATATGTGTGTGTGTGTGAGTGGAGAGTGTTAAAAAGGGGTGAGTGTTGCACATGGATTTGCCCCTGTTGACAGCAGGTTATGTGTGTTGCCAATATATGAAAGAGGGTGAGTTTGTGTAGGTTATAGTGTAATGTGTATGTGTGTGAGAAATGGGAGAAAATAAGTCATGTGTATGTGTTAGAGTGTCACAGTTAGTGAGAGGGAAATAGGGTACGTGTGTTCTTGCAACAATCATGGGGGGGTGTGTGTGTATTTATACAACACCTATATGTACTGTTGTTGAAGTGTGCACCTATGTGTAATAGTGTTTCCTGTGTAGGTGTCCAACCTAGAGTGAATAGAGGGAGGGATGCGTTTCCCTGTTACATAGGCTGGGGGATTTGAAATCCCTGTTAGACTAGAACATGCAAGGTAGGGGTGTGGGGCTGCTAGTATTTCCTGCACACAGGAAGCAGCACACAGGCAGGGAAGCCCCTTTGCAGCAAGGCCTGGCCCTTGATTGGCCTATTGCTTGCTTGGATAGGGCATGGTTTCCTCTTACAGGGCATTGTGCAGGGGATGTTTCCCCTTAGCTTGGCCATGTGCAATCTAATACACAGCAGTGTGTGCCTTGTGTACACACTGACAGGCAGTAGGCAGGGTGTGGGGATGGACTTGGAGTCCCCATGTACATACAGGAATATAGGAGCTTTGCAAGCTTGGTAGGAGTGTGATGCATGCACACACACATATGCAGTATGTGCCCTGTGCACACACTGGCAGAGAGCAGGGGGTTCACTTCCTGCAGGGATGTGTGTTGGCCTATGTGCAGTATACAGGCCATTGCACTAGGTGCAGGACATAGGCCTTGCACTGTTGGTCAGTGCTTGAGAGTGTGTGTGTGTGTGACACACACACCTGAGTGGACAATGTAGTGCCTGTGTGTTAGGAAGATGTGTGAGCAGTGTATGAGAGTGTCTCATGAGTGTAGGGTGTGTGTGAGTGCTTGTGTATGTGTGTTCAGTTGAGTGTGTTATTTGTGTATGTGTGTAACACACACACACACACACACACACACACACACACACACACACACATGTGTGAGTGCCATTGTTGTGTGTGTGAGTGTGAGACACACACTTATATGTGAGCATGGGTATTTATGTAGGTAATGTGAGAGGATGATTGTAGGTAATATATAAGATAGGGTAGTGTATAGTTACCTATGTGGATAAGTAACATAGGTAATAGGGTATTACCTAAGTGTAGGTAATGTGTTGTGTGTAGGTAATAGGGATCGGTTACCTATGTATAGGTAATAGGAATTTACCTAGGTGGGTAGGTAACCCAAGTATAGGGTATTGCCTACATGCTAGGTAATGTGTATAGTGAATATAGTAAAGGGTAGATAGGTAGGGTATTTCATGATACCCTATAGGTATCATAAGTAGGTAATTACCTAGGTAAAGCCTAGTGTAGGTTAGTTTACCTTGGTATGACAAGGTATTGACCTAGAAACCTAAGTTTGACCAAGTTGACTAGTTTGACGCTAAAAGTCAATACTTGAGTCAAATTAACCTAGTTTAACCACGGAGACCTAGTATTGACCTAGTTTGACTTTCATGACCTAAATTTGACCTAGAAATTATTTTTCATCCTAAATATCCATGTTTGACACATCGAAACACTAATTAACATTAATATTTCATCTTTAGGTCTGTGTGAATCCACTTTGGATATCAATCTCCACTCGTTCATCAAGACTACAGGCAAATGCATTCTATGATCTCTTTTATTTCCTGATAGTTTCTCTATTTTATTGATTTAGATATGTTTTTATTGCTTATTGACACGATGTATGCACGAGATTAGTACTTTTGGATTACATATATATATATATGTTACGATGTTCTCATGCCTGTCGTCATTACCATGCTTATTCATGTTACGTACTTCGTGCTACGACTTGAGTTTACGATTACTAGTCTGGCGGGGAGGAAATGCCTCAGTATATATGTGATCAAACCTAATAGTATATGATTATTGTATTTCCTGATACAATGGATAATGTAGGCAGTGGTTAATAGTTGGATCATGCACAGCCGATCACATTTGGAACATAGCATTTCCAAAACACTTAGTTGTAGTTGGTTTACTTCTTCACATATTCCTCTTTACTCATATGATGTTTACGTCATTTACTGCCTACTTTTCATTTACTTCGTACTTCATGATTACCATGTTGTTGTATCTCCACATTCTTTTAATTGTTATATAGTTTCTATCATGTTATGAATAGTTATCATGTTTGTACTTGTTCCAATCCTGACTGGATATATTTTTCAGTTAACGAGCTCAAGGATACATGCCCTACCTATTATGTTGCTCCGGTGACCCAAGGAGTGGATCCCCCAGCAGAGTAGCTTAGCTTTTTCCTAGATGGATGCTAGTTAGATAGCATCATTATTGTTGGATTTGTCTCGAGTCATATACATTTGGGACATGTTATATTATTCGAGATATGTACTTATTTATAGACTTCTAGACTATGTTTGAATTTGACTTATGCTAATAAGCTCTATTTCATCATTTTATACCTTCTATCAATTCGTGCTATCATCTTCCTTAGATATCTGTGATTGAGTATATAATTCTAGATGATATATTATTCCTCCGTGCGGAGATGAGATTATCGTCGACAAATATATATATATATATATATATATATATATATATATATATATATATATATATATATATGTTGTTAGACTGTTTAGATAGTATTGTTGACCTGTACATCATTCTACCGTCGATATTGCGGCGTAGGCTGGACATACCCAAGCACTCGTGCCCCTAAACCAGGTGCGGGTCATGACACGCACTGTTAATGCTTTCCTACTGCTACTACTACTGCCACTATACTGGACTTTCCCCTTAAACTGAACGCCACACTACCTGTCCCAAGTCCATCCCAACACACACACATCCAAGTTTTTTCCTATTTCTACTAACAGTCACCCCCCTATACATTACCCACTCCACTTACACATCACACACACACACATGATACCTATATGAATACACAAGCCCATGCCTACATACACATAACTGTATAGACACACCACTATGTAGGATACAACCTAAGTCTAGGATACACACTCTAATCACATATTATCAACTACAATCACACACACACTACTCTATAGACACATACACACACATATATATCTATATATGTACATATACACCTCTCAACATATGTATCACAAGACATTAAATCAAACACATGTGGAGCATCACCCAAATATCACACTAGTCTATGATACTCTTGTGATACACCCTTGATACTCTACCAAACCATCACCAACTCTCTCCAAAGCTCATCAACAAGTCAAATATCATAATTAAAGATGAATAAGATTAATAGATAGCTAACTAGTGTTTGTGCCAAAGTATGACATGTGTATCATAAGTGTCGAAGGAAAACCCCCAAAATGCCTCTATATCATACTGTATCATGATACGGCCTACTCGTATCCAATTGTGGACACGTTTCTAGCCACACACAGCCAAATTAAGTATATATATCTAAATTACCAAATGACAAACACTTGGTGCATCAATATCAGAATTCCTCCAAATTGGGCACAAAACTCAATATAGCCTTCAAAATAGTGGTCCCTAGAGGCCAATTCTTCTTCCTATAGGTAATCCTAGTCCATGGGTTGGTTCCTAATGATCAAATTACACAAATAAAACCTAATTAAAGAGAGGATTCAGAATTTTACCTATTGGGAGATGGATTCCCAGTGTAAAGTCCAATGGACACGATTTGGACACAAACTTCTAGCCAAGTCCTTCCTCTCCAAGTGATTCTTGTAATCCTAAGATTCTAGGCTCCTTAGATAAAGAGTAGGAAATGAACTGAGAGTAAAATTGAATAGAATTGATGGAGGGATGGATCAATTTGGGGAAGAACACAAGCTTAGGAATGATTGTGCATAAATAAAGAGGGGGGAGAGAGAGAGAGACTCCTCCCTCTATATAGGGCCGGCCACCTCTAGCCTCTACATGCCAATGCACAATTTCCAATATGCCCTCAATTTATTGTTATGAAGGGTATTTAATTAGTGGAAAAGTTCTGCTCCTAATAAAGGAATTAAACTAATCTCTAAATAATAAGAAAATTGCTCATTGAGCCCATGTGGATCAATCTAAATATTGTGTTTTAGTGTCATGTCAAGTCTACTTGGGTCCACTAACATGAGTCTAATAAGGCTAGCCTACTAACCATGATAACTATCACTATAATTAAATAGATAAATATGTACAATATATATAATATAAATTGACAAAATTATCCCTATCTAGAAATATGGTAGTGACAAGACACCGAAACCATCATTGATGCAGCTATTAAGGCCTAGGTGGTGGCGCAAAAACCCCCTTCGGAGCCACTACCAAGGCCGAGAGAATGGTGCAGGTCAAAATAGTCATTTTACTCTTTACTATAATTTTGATGTAATCTTCCAGTTGGAATTGGAGGCCGAAAGTCGATCCAAACTTTTTGACCCAACATATGGTTTTGATCTATTTCAAGTCTAATACACACATGCCAATAGTGCCCCACTTAATTGAATTCTTATGTGCTATTTATTTTCAAATGGCACACAAAACCCATTTAATAGACCGTCGGAGCCTATTTAGATTCAATAAATCGTACCGGTCCAAAAAATGTCCAACTAAGATTGATAGAGCCAATTCTAGGTTGCCCTAGCCTAATTGGATGATTTTAGAGTAGTTTTTCTTAATTATTTATAGCCCTCTCTTCGAAAATGCAAATATCCAAAACAATGATTTTGAAGGGGTTATTTAGAAATAACCAAATCCTATTAAATTCTTTCCTTTATTTAAACACAAAACAAATCATAAACAAATCTAAATCTCTCCCCAAATTCCTTCTCCCTCATGTAACTAGTGTGCCCTCCATTTTTGCTCATTTTTTATATATAAAAATATACAAAACTGAGCGCAAGTTTCTGTTTTCTCACGCGCGCACATCCAGCACACCGACGAAAAAACCTTCTAGCTGACCACTTCCAACCCCTTCGCCACCTTACTCGTAGCCCTAGGATGTTCCTTTGACACCCCAGCATCTTCCCAAGCCGCCACACATCCGTAGGAAGTCGGCAGAAGGCGCGGAATGCACCCAAAGTCGATCGCGCTTTGGTTGAATCGACACAGTAGCTACACTGTTTTCTACACTATGTTTTCTTAATTTTTATTTGTTTATTTGCTGCAAAGTCAACCTAACATAAAGCCCTGCATGTCTGTTTTCATCTCCAATTGGCCACTTACGTGGTTCCGCATGGTTTGTCCGGGTGTCCGTTTTACGAACGTGTATTCAGGCTGAACCAACTCTGTTGCATACGAGTTTTTGGTGACTTGAAGAGCCTTTCGACCTCCTAAAAAGTTATTGATAATGCTCTTAACAGCTTGGTCTATCATTCCAATATGCTTGTTACCCATCTTATTGAGTTTTACATATTTTTAAAAATCTGTTTCCATCATACAAGTTATCGAACGTTAATTTCCGTCGAAACTAATGTTGTGTTCGAACTCGAACTTCGTAATATTCTATCAAATGATTAGTTTGTGTATTTTACTATAAAAGTCTTATTTTTCATTATCTATTGATTTATTCAAGATTTAATAATTATTTAAAATTTATTTATTATTGGGTCTAATCGGGTCGACTAGTTGGTTTACGGTGATACTAGTTTGGTATGATAATTAGAGGATAGTTTTCTAGCATATAGGACTAGTCGGTACTTTGCATCCATATTGTATTCGAGTGTCGGTGACCTTTTGGTCATTGAGTATCGACACTAGGCATTGCATATATTTTACTCGTATTTTTTGAGGAGCTTGTGAGCCTTAGTGGCCTAAAGCCTGATATCCGAAACGTGTTCTCATGTGCATATTACTTAGATCGGTTATAGTAATTACCATTCAGTTCATGTATTTACTTTTCTATTACATTGGCATATTTTTTTGTACCTTGCTATGTCCTTTGAGGACCTGGTGATCTTTCTAAGTAGTTGCTTATGCAGAGATAGTCCGTTGATCGTGGAGGTATTGATATATTCGATTCAGGTATTTTATTGTGCTTCCATATTTTATCCAATATTTATATTCTGCTATTTAGCCTAGTTTTATAAACCTGTATTGCTCTTCAGGTCTAATCGAACATATATGTTATTAGACTGCAGACCATGACACATATTGTTTATTCTAGATGTTTCTTATTCTGTGGATTGAGATATGTATATGTTAGTTGACTAGATAGATAGATGCAGAAAATTGAGACGTCGAGTAGGGTTGGAGTCCACTTGATATGTAGTCGGCATGTATACGTAGTCCTAGTCCTACGTATTTTGGGACTGGGCGTTATAGTGCCTACGAATATATCGGATGTGACACGGTGCCTCTGTATATTGGGGCCTACGGGTCACCATTCGGAATGCTGATCGGATTAGTAATGATGGCGCGAGTTGAATAAAATATTGTGGATGGAAGATGCATTATCACCTTACTTATTACAAGATGTGTACGCATTGCATGGTCACGGACATAGATGATGATAGCCCGTGTATGGGCTTGCTTTCCTTGAACGTGTATTCGATGGGGCACCGAAACCGTTCGACCTAAGAGGAAATTATGGTGCTATTAAGCACAAGATTACAAGACCATCTGTGAGGCTTGCTACCTGGACTGGTTGGGCGCATTATAATACGGATGTTGTAGGATCTTCGATGGGCTTGCTACCCATTGCTAGAACTGCCCATGGTACGGAAATGTACTCCTTTATGGCTCGGAATGCCAGTAACTTTCATATAGATAAGGGCATATACCAACCAAATGTCTGATACAAAGGACGACAAGTGTTTTTTCTTTTATTCGTACGGTGGCGTATAGATTGGCGATTGTTCGACATAACAAAAGGTTGAACAAAATTTTTGCTTTATTGAACGTATAAGGTATCTATGTACAAAGAAGGAAGTCCTAAATAGGATATTCTAAGTACAGGGAGAAGAAGTTTTTGGAAAAGTAGACGATGGAGATCGAGCGCTGCAGCGGCTCCTTTACTCCATTGACGATCTGACGACGAATTGACCTTGCTATGGCTCTCTGGCGCCTTTGATGGGACTCTGGGGTCACCGATCAAGAGGATGTCTGGAGGAGAAGATCCTTTAAAGATGGTTGGTTGGTTGGTTCTTTAGTTGATCGGTGGATGAGGGTGGTCGACTCTTCGTGGATAGAGATTGCTGATCCTTTTGAAGATTGTCGATTATCAATTTTCCCTCTGTCTATCTATTGGTGGAAGAAGAACTCCTTCTATTTATAGAGAACCGAGCACATATGCAATGTGCATTAGGGTTCCTGAGAAATGAAAGAATTTGTCGTCATTGCACGGTATGGGCTTCTGCGAAGCTGACATGTGGCGGACATCGAGATTCTCCTCAAACGAGATCTCTGCTGGTTATAAACATAACCGAAGGAGGTGAAACATGGCGCATGCCGATTTGCTTGCTCGGATACAGCCGAATAAATCTTGGGATTTCATCCTAGATTTGGAGTCTAATTGATCCTTATCTAAGATCTAAATCAATCTGATATGATATCAATCATGATTTAATCCCAATCTTCTTTGTAAGAGGCGGTTTAAATAAACCAATTAGGGTGGACCCATGCTTCCTGCGCCTCTGGTAAGGACTAAGTGCTTCTGGGACGACGAGTAAACCATACTTCTGGAGACGACAAAACCTCTGTGCTTTCAGGCTACGAGTGGACTTAGCTTCGAATGACGACGAGACTTCTGTACATATAGATCAACTTATGAAGCTATGTTTTGGGATACCGGAGTCATTGTTCTGTAGACGACAAGTAGGCTTGTGCTTCAGGTTGACAAGGTTACTGTGCTTTTGGAGCGACAGGATGGCTTGTATTGGTTGCGATAGGAGTTCCCAAGTCTCTTGTAGAGAAGAGAATTAAGCTTCTGATCCGGAGCAGACGACTGTACCATAGGAATGGAGATGGTGTGAGCATATCACCATCATGCGCCTTGTTAAGTAGCTGCATCTCTAAACAGTGAAGGCGTTAGCTGTGAAGAGAAGGATATAACACCCTTGCGCGTCTGAGATTGGCGCAGGCAGGTAGCTTCGCCTCTGGAATGAAGACACTGGATTCTGAAGTAAAAGAAGGGAAGGGGGGTCCACCACCATCTTGCTTTTGAGGTTGGCGCAGGCAGGTGGCTGCATCTATAGCTTGAAGGCTCTGGCTTCTTCAAATTACTGAGTAACTGATATGCTTCTGAGAGGCTGCGCCCACAAGAAAGTCAGAACACGCTTTGATGAAGATCAATCTTCTAGCATACGTGTTGAGAAGAAGGAAGGCTGCGCTTCGACGAAGACTGCATCTCTTGTAGATCCCTCTAGGCTCTGTTGAATCTGTATTAGATCCTTTGTCGAAGAACAGAATTAATCCCTTATGTATAGTCCTGATGTGTCTATACTAGACTTTGGTAGATATGAAAATAAAGGGACTTCTCTCCATATCTTCTGTTTTATCTTTTTAGCACTGAGCCTTAGTCTTTTGCATCTTCTGCGCTTTGGCGAAGGGATGTCTTCAGCTGAGATTTTTATGCTTCTACAAGACCCCCTTCAAAGTGTCCCAAACTTGAGTCAAGCTCAGGATACTTTAAACAGAAGCATGAACACGTGTCAGGACTGTACGAGCTAGGTGATGGCTGGTGTCACGCCTAGCTCTTAGCATTAATTGTCCTGAGTCATCTTTTCAGAGCATGGGCTCATGATGGCTTCTTGATATTTGAGCCTATTGCGTCTTTGCAGGGATCGCGAATCCCTTTAGCAGAAGAGGTTCAAAGTCATGTTCCTTCGGTCACTCGTAGTACTGTCATCTGACATGTAGTGGAGCTTTAGCTTAACTTGTAAGCTTCCTTCTGACCGATGTCTGGCTCGTGCTTGGACCATGCGAACAGCCTATATAAAGGACTATCTCCTTCAAGAGAAGACTCAACTGTTTCTACAATGGCCTTGCTTGCCCGATGCTCGGCTCTTGACGACCCTGGAGTTTGCTTGAGGCGGTCGTCGGTGGCAAATCTTTTCATCAAAAGAAGCTACAGTAGAACTACTACTGGATCTCGAGACATCCCCCGTCCTAGATGTCGTGGGCGTCAATGGTGTCTCGAACCCTTGCTTTCTGAATTCGCATTGGTTACCATGCCGACCGAGGAATGGCAAGGCCTGCTACTGTGGTTGATCTCTCCAACCAACTGGGGAGATAAGGGAGTCCTGTGCTGGCCTTCATCTCCGGCTCATGCCAGTAGCAGCTTCGGGCAGTGGCTTTCTTTTGACCAGGAAGTGAATGGCTCTGTCACCGCCTCGCCCGCGCTACTGAGAGCTTGTACCGCAATTTCAGCTCTCTCTTTTGGCTTCTGTGTATATAACTACGACGAGTCTATAATAGGTCTTTGTAGCCACATATATTTATATGTAGAAGCTTTCTTGTTACCTTTGTTTTTGTCTTCAGAATAAAAAAGGAATCTTCATAATGGATTTGCCTAACCAGAGATAATATGGACGTGGTAGGCTTGATCTTTGTCGGGGTATAGAACAACCATTTAGAGGTAATATGTGAACTGTTTTCTAGATCGTCGGGATAATCATAGAACTGATGCGAGAAGAACGACTACTCAGAGGTAATGTGGACATGGTAGTCACGTCTTCCAGGTATAGAGGAGCAATCCAGAGGTAATGTAGACGTGAAGTGCTTCATCTACTTGAGAGAATATATAGGAGGGAGGAAGAGATATCCCCTTACCAGAACTCATGGGCACCCATTTCAGGGGATGTGGGTGCCTATGCTGGTTCTGTCTTCAGACGTAATACTTCTTTAGGAACTTGTCATTTATAGGCATCATTAGCAAGTCACCATTAGGCTTAGCTAGCCGATAAGCACCGTTGGAGTATACCATTTCTATGACGAACGGTCCTTTCCACTTGGGCTCGAACTCCTCAGCCGTCTTGTGGATCATCACCATCGGTCTCCGTACTGCCAAGACGAGGTCGCCCACCTGGTAGGATCTTTCGCGGACCTTTTTGTTGAAGGTCCCAGAGATACGAGCTTGGTAAAGCTCAATTCTGCTGCACGAGCAAACACTTTTCATCCAGCCCTTCTAACTCTTGTAACCGTATGCGCTGATTGTCTTCAACAGTTAACCGATTAGTAATTATGTTAGCAGACAACATCTTCTTAAAGACTTGACCCGTGCTGGTATCGGAGTCCCAAATTGAGGAGTCAGAAGAGTGTGAGTGCCTCATGACTTCTTCTTCTGAATCTTCTGAGGTGGTCGTAGGTGTAACGTACCCCAGCCCTCGACGCGTACGTTGGTAGTAGTTTTCAGCTTTTCTCTTTGGAGCACGAATCCATAAGGGAAGATACCGGCCTTTGCCATAATTGAGTCCCTTGTTGCTATTCAGGTCGTAGCCCATCTTCTGGACAAGGTTTTTGGCCTGCACTGTGTAGCGGTAGAACTATATTTTGTCGCTGTCGAGGTCTGGATCTTCAGGAGTTATTCGCTGCGGATACTCCATCGACCGAATATGATGGGTTCCTCTTCTTTTTTCCTGGCTGGAACTACGAAGTAGGCATCCCGAGCAAGGACAACTCGGCTCACATGGTTGGCAGTTGTCACTTGCGTCTGTAGTTTACATAGAGAATTGTCCAAGAAGTATTTGGTGTTCTAGCATGTACCAGAGTAGTTCGATGACAACTTTCTATTAATGAAGTAGGATATTTTGTCCCGAAGGATTACATCATCGAATGAGTGGGCCTCTGTGTTGGCGCAGACGTAATCTTCTAGATCTTCATCATTGAGGACTAGAGCTGCCGCCGGAGGAGAAGGAGGATGCCTACCTTTCAGCATGACCATCAAGGGAATTGTGGTCGGATGCTCCTGCGCCTTCATGGTCGGCCTTGGGGAAGGTGGAGCTTTGCCCTGAAGCTTAACAACGAGAGGCGTTGACACCTTGGGAGGCCTCCCTTTCAGTCGAACCTTTAACGGTTCTTCGGCTACTGCTGCACTTTCTGAAGTCGTCTCTGCCTCGTCTTCAGCATCATTTCTATCGTCATCCTAGGGGACTAACTTATACAGATCGATATCCATACAGTAGGCTTCAAGTCCTCGGAATGAATTAATATCAGCAAACTCCATTTTGATGGTCCCGTCGTTGGCCACATACTTCATACACTGATGTAGGGTGGAGGGGACAATCATGCACTCATGGATCCATGGTCGCTCCAGCAGCATGTTATAGTTTATGTCCGCATCAATGTTATAGCAAGTCACTTCAGTATGAAGGTCGTCGATCTGACATTTCAGACAAATTTGCTTAGGGGCTCACTCTTTCCCGCGTTGAAGCCACTGATTGTTGTGTTCGAGGTTGTCAACCGATGCATCGGAATCCCTAAAGTTTGAAGCAGGCTTCTTGGGATAATGCTCAAAGAGGAACCTGGGTCGATATGGATGCGATTGACCTTAATGGCACCGACATACCCTATATAGTACATGGGGCGATTATGCCGATTATTCTTTAGCAGCATGTCTTGCTGGGTGAAAGTGATACTGGGAATCACTTCGACCACGCTGTGGCAATGTGGGCAAGCTGTGGGATCCACTTTCGATGGCCGAACCTGGGTGAGGAAGGACTCGGCATTCTGTAAAGCTTCACTGAGCACATCTCGGGTCTCCTTAGAGAGCGGAGGAGCTCAAAAGTGATAATCTAGCCGGAGTATTAGCCAGCTGCGCTAGAATATCAAAGTTGTAGGGCTTGATAGTCCCTATTGCCGGATCCTTTCTAAGAGGTTTGAAACAAACCTCCTTCTGTTTCTGATTGTACACGGTAGGGGCCCGGGATGGAACCGCCTCTGGTGCCTCAGGGATTTGAGGTGGACCTGCTCCTGGGGACAGGGAAAGTATTTGGTGGAGACTCCTCCTGGTCTAGAGCTTGGATCTCCTCTTGCCTCTGCGCCGAGCGGGTGGTCACCAAAGCATCGTCGGTCGACGTCGAGACCATGCGACATGCCTTGCTTTTCTTCCCTTTGGCGGAAAGGGTCGTAGATGTCATTATAAAAATTTTTACTATAATTTTTTTACTTTTTTTATTTATTTAATTGGTGTTGGTTTTATTTTCGGTATTTTACGTCGTGTACGAAAAAGTACGTATATACGAAGTATATATTTTTATATATATACAATGGTTTTATAGTATATAATTCTTCATAAGTATATTTTTCTAAATTATATAAGATAGATATTTTTATCTTGTTTGAGCATAAAATATAACATATCGTATTTTTTCAAAACTCTAATTATTTAAAAGACTATTTTTGTTTATCTAAGTATAAATAAAATTTAGAAAAATATGTTTTATGTAAAATACTATTTACATGCGGGTACATGAAATTTAATTCATGTATATATATTGAATTTTTGAAATTTTTTGTCTCTAATTTATTAAAAAGATATTTTGAAGTATTCTCTATTAATATTTAAATATTTATTACAATTTTCAAAATTTATTTATTAATATTATTTATTATTAAGATATTTCGAAATTTATGGATTAATGTAATTCATTTATAGTAATTTAAATTTAGATTTAATTTATCGATTTTTATTCTTAAATAGTTTTACTTATAGATAAGATTTAGCTAGATACAAATTTGGATTTGTGATTGGATTTGATTGATTTTAAATGGATTTGAATTATCAAAAAGGGTTTTAAATTTTTCCTAGTTCATATCCAACTAGGAGTTCCACCCCCTATATATAGGGGAGACTCTCTATTGTTTCCACCACAATTCTCTCCACAAATATTTTCCCACTAAAGTGTCGTGCATCGTGTCCGTGTCATCTTTTTCCTTCCACTATATTTCCTATTACAATTACAATTCTTCCCGACCTCGTGTCCGACAAACCCGGACACAAATCCAGAATACAGACCTCCTCTCGTATCGGACACATCCACACACGATCATCTAAACCTAACCCTTTCCCCTCCTGCTGCTCGACACCATGGCACCGCCTCCGCCGTAACCCTAGACACCATCGCACTCCTCTGCCAGCACCACCCTGTCGTCCTCCGGCCAACCCCCGTTCCTTCTCACCATCAGCGAAGCCACCACCACTGTAATTTCTCCATCACCAACACCTCCACACATCCACCGGCGCTACCACTGCACGCTCGACCTCCGGCCGAAACCCCACCGACCACTACTACGCAAAAGTCATCACCACCACCACCATAAATAAACCGACAAGTCACCTCCGTTCGTCGACACCATCCGCACCCCATACCACGGCGGCTGACCCTCCGCGACCCCTGTCCAATTTCTGCGACAGCTCATCAGATCCGCGCCGGAGGCAGCATGCACCACCACCACTTCACCATCTGGTCGCCGGACCCGCCAGCGCCTTCGCGCTGTGCCTCCCCGCGATCGAGCCCTTGCTGACCCCAATGTCCACCTAGCGCCGTCGCCAAGCCAAAATCGGTGCACACCCCTTCGGCCCTCCGCGCCTCGGTGACCGCCTGACCACGAGTCCGCCGAGGAGCGCCGTGAACTCCTACGCGCCCCTCGCCGTCAGATCGCGCTGACCGGCAATGACAAGCTCCGCCCGTGCCCTCGCCGCCGGTCGCTCGGACACAGCGCCGAGTGTACCTCCCTAGCCGGTAAGATCTTTACTCTCCCTCTCCAACTCTCTTTCCCCTTCTCTCTTCCTTTTGTTTTTCAGTCTCTCTCCCTATATTTTTTAAGAGTTGTCTCTTTAGTATTTTTGAGTTGCTCTGTTGCTTTTGATGTGCTTCCTTTAAGCAAAGCCTGTGTTTCTCGAGTAAAAAACACACAAGAACCGAGGCTTCCTTTATAGCTTTAAAATATTATATTTATTATTATTATACATTATAGTATTTCAACAACAGTATATGTATACATACACTATATAAGGTACTATAGTATTATTATTATCAGTATTACTATTATTGTGATTTTTCATTAATCGTTGTTATATTTATTATTATTATTATTACTATTAATAATAATAATATTATTATTATTATTATTATTATTATTATTATTAACTGACTGAGGTTAATGATTATTATTATAAATTGTATCATATGCCTTTATTGATACTTCTATTTATAATATTATTGTATTATTTTGTGAAATTGGATTATGCCTTTTAGCCTAAAGAAAACTGTATTCTGACAAAAACTTAGTTTATATCCCTAAATTATTATTTTCCTTCTTTTTCTTTTCTAGATTTTATATTTTTCCTTTTAAAAAAAAATATTTTCATTTATAAAAAGTAGTCACCAAATTATACAATAATTTTCTAGTCTTTTCTTTGTGGCTAATAAAATATAGCTTTCTACTAACATTCCATTTTTGACAAACTTAGGGTTTTTTTGCCTAAATCTATTTTTCCATGTTTTTAGTATTTACCAAAATAATTATTTTACTAGTAAATATAGTTTTCAAATATTATAAATACTTCCTAAAATAGTATAAGTATTAAATCTACGCAAATTCTTCTTTTATCAATCATTCTCCGTGTCTGAGCCCAGTATTCCTATTTCCTTGCCAATTCTAAACTACCTTATGTCGACCCTGACTAATCTGACCATTCTGGACTTGATAGAGCAGTCTGTTTCATCATCGGATGTCACCTTGCATAGTTATAACACCAAAGTCAAACTCTATACTAATATGATCATCGCATCGCACCACACCAAGCGTCACACCAGGCAAGATACCTTGCCATTAGCTGTTTATTTTACTTTAGCTCATATTCATGCAATTATTTATTATTTATTTTCTGTAAAATAAACTATGATACATGGCATAATTAGATAAAATTTTACTGTTTAGTTTTATTTCCTGCTATGTACTATTTTCTTATATATTAAACTTAGATTTAAGGGACCACCCTTTGTGTGTTGCATTCATAGGTCTTGATACATTTGTACCACATTGTTGTGAGTCACATATAGAACTCGGATTAACCGCTAATAGAGGTTGCATGCTTAGTTTGACTTAGCGGTTAATAGAGGTTATATGTATTGTGGATACAACATAGTAGGCATTGGGCAGGGAGGATATATCCTTGGCGTATGGGCTACTTTACACATTTTCCTTGTGACCGTACGCTCCACCAAAGATGTGGGTTGACGACCCATGATTACTGACAGCCACTGACGTTCTGCGGAACGTTATGCTCTTATTAATTGGGCCTCTGGTACCCCAAGGGGGAACCATATTGATCCTATTTTAGCCAGGGCCCATGCGTTGGAGGGTGTTCTTAAAACTGCATTCACTTAGATTAGTTAGGCACCCTTATCTGTTAGGTATGAGTACTCTTGGTTTGGGTACTTGTATCTGACCTTGGCTTGGAATAATAACTTGTCGTGGATTAGTTTGCTACATCTTGTCCTTTTTTGGTTGTAGGTGTGGCTTACTACTCCAATGAGAAGGTATTAAACCTTGTTGGGGTCCGGATACCATATTGGATTCATGACTTGGAAAGATACTTCATCGTGGGTTAGTGTGCCATTTCATGGCCTTATTTGGTTGGAGGAATGGTACGCTAATCCTAATGGCGAGGTATTGGACCATGTTATGATCCGATCTTACTTATTATTATTGAGCAGTTATATTCAGTTTATATGGCATGATATTGTGTATCTTGTTACGTCCCTCTGAGGACCTGATTATCCCTTCAGGTGTATGCTCTTGTCTTTCGCAGGTGTTCTAGCCATGACCATGATCATCTCTATTTCTTCGAGGATGATTACACTTTGATCGTCTTCGTTTCGCTCGCCAAACTCTTTCTTTTGTTATGTATTTCTTTTCATAGTTGGTAGTGGATTTGTCTCCGTCCAACTACATGTACCAATGACAATTCATAGTTGATTATATGATATCTTTTATTCTTTCATTTTGTGGATGAGATTAGTTAGCCTTGGTTTTACGACATTTACAGCTTATATATACATACGAGGATTCTATATATTGGAGTATACTTCGTATGTATGCAGTTGGCATGTCTACGTACTTAGCCCTAAGTATTTTGGGACTAGGGTATTACAGTCATTATGTCAGAAACCAAGTCAGGATGTATCCACATGACTTCGTCTTGAGGTATGGAGAATGAGACGAGCCCTTGAGCATTGTCCCGTGCTGGCGGAAGGTTGACTACTTCCATCGTCGACTTAGGAATAGGGATGACGCCATCTTGCACCTCTGTGGCTGGAAAACTCTCGAATTAGAGAATAACTATGTTGACCGTGACGGTCTTCTTTTCATAATCCAACGATATGACGTTGGCGTTAATGAGGTGTTGAATTTGCCCCTTCAACACGTAGCAGTCTTATGTTGAGTGATGGACGTACTGGTGATAATGGCAGTACTTGGGATGGTCCACCTTTCCCACCTCATCAGGATGCCTGGGTGTCGGGATGGACAGTTTGCCACATTTTGTAAGCATCTCGAAGAGCTCTAGCATATCCTCGTCATTGAAGGAGTAATTCTCCATCGGCCTCTATGCTTCCGCGGACTTGGGGTTCACAGCTGCTAAACCTTTAGAGATGTTGACGGTCATGGCTTGCTTGCCTTTTCCGTCTTTAGGGTTGTTGCTAGACGAGCGTCTCCCCTTGTCTTCGGGCGTAGGAAAGTGTAGCCCCAGGAGCTGCACGTCATGAGCTTTCCTTTGTGCGGCATCCGCCTCTGTAATGAAAGGCGTCCGCTCCGTGCAGGGAACACTGTGCCACAATTTTATAGCAGGCAGCATGTTCTTGCAGCAGGAGTCCATAAGCATGGGCTCGGGCATGTCGGGTGGTAATCTGAGGGCTGCCTGGCGGAAGCGCTCGATGTATGCACGGATAGGCTCTTTTTTCCTTTAGACAATTTCCATGAGGGTCGACATGGTCATATCCATGCCTCCTTCGTAGAATCGCTCCACGAACCGAGTCTTCAGGTCTTCAAATGACGATATACAATCGTCCGGAAGACTGCAAAACTACTCATAGGCTACCCCCTGCAGGGCTCCTATGAATATATTAGACAGAAGGGCATCATCCTTTGGCAGGTACCCCGTTACTGAGGCAAAGTACCTCAAGTATTGTCGGGGAGACCCCTTTCCTTCATAAGGTGTAAGTGTCTACGGTTTATATTTGGAAGGATAGATGATGTTGTCCCACTCGGCAGGGTGTGGCTGTCGGATCCCCATCTTCCAGAGAGTTGCTTGCTTCTTCTTGGCATCATGATGAGCATACAGCTCCTTGATGGCCTGCTGTATTTCGGTCGACATTGCGGAGCCTGTAGCCGATGGAGTAGACGAGGATAGTCCTGCCTGATTGGCAGTAGGCAGCCTGCTGGATTCGTCATTGGTTGGCGGATCACGCATAGGTGTAGAGACAGCGGGGCCATGCTCCTCTTGAGGTCAATTATGACCGAGGACAGGGTCTTCATGGTATCCATCAACGTATCTAACTTCGTCTCGTGGACTTCAATACGTCTGAGAGCTTCGTTGTTCTCTTCTTCATTGCCATCGGCCATAAACACAGACCGAGTGTGAGGGTGACTCGAGGGAGCCGTGGATCCTTCACTTTCTAGCTCAGACACCTGAGCCTCGTTGTCCTGAGGATATAACGTAAGATTGTTATCTTCTTCGGACTCGGTATGGTTGCTACCCCCAGTCTGGTGACTGGCTACGCCAATGGAGACATCCGTGTCGTATTTCCCTCCTCAGATTGGAATACAAAGTTGTCGTGCATGGTAGGAGGCTGGCTACCCTCCAGTTTTTGACAAGGCATCTAATGCAGGTCTGGAGCGAGTTCCTTGGAACACACCTACATCGGGTACCTTAGCTTTACTGCTCTTTGACCTCCTCTTCGGTTTAGCAACCGATATGGAAGGATTCTAGGAGGACTTCTTGAAAGCTTTGGAACCCTGTTCCGCATAGCATGTGACGTTGCGGGGTTCATCTTCTCTATGGCTCACCGACCCCCTGTTAAGCCTCTGGCGTAGGGTCGACGTGGAGTAGAGTCTCTGGAAGATGGGACGCCTGCTCGGTGATGGCGCAGCCGTATACTGACAATAGCATTTGATTGTAATCTGGGTACAAGATTACCTTGATTTAGGTACGTCCTGTGCCACAGATTCTTCTTCCGCTTGGGAGAGGAATGGATCTTCTATCGTAGCACTCCCATTATACATGAAGGGAAGCTGTATGTAAGTACGGTCAGAGCGGGTCTGGCGAGGAAGCCTATTATCGCTTCTGCGGGAACTCTGCTCGCGTGGCTTCCTTTCCATGGGACGTACCCCCTGGCTTGGCTTACGCGCAGGAGTACCCCAGTGGAAGGAAGATTCGACTGGTTGAGGCATCAGAGCGCGAGCGCCAGTCTTGTATAGCTTTTCGTCAGCTGCACGTGTAACTATCAACACGGGCCTCTGGTCAGCCGTTGGTGTCGTATGCTTGTTATACGAAGCGTGAGCCACCTGGGATCTCTTTCTACTACCCCCAGTAGGTGAGTAGTATTCAGAGTCCGTCGAAGGTTTACCTGAAGGGAAAGTGATTCTGTTGAAGACAGATCTCCTTACCGACAATACTCCCGTCGTGAGGGGTTGGACCAGTGTGCGCTTCCTTTGGCATCGTTCCTTCGTTAGATCAACCATAGAACCACCATCTTTCTCGCCATGCTTTCCCAGGACGGGAATCGGGTGAGGGGATAAGGCTATAGCAACCGGAATCTTCTCTATGGCTTTGACATTGAGGGGGTCCTGAGACGCAGATCCCACCATCGTGCTGCTGGCTGCAGCCGTATTAGGCCTCCAGACACGTCGAGTCTTCTTCGGTTATACGAACCGCTTTGAAGTCTTCGACTTTTTACCAGAGAGGATATCTTTAAAAGCCTGCTGGTCGAAGCGTATGACCAGCATGTCTTGAGAAGCTCCCAGCAAGTTGTTATCAGATTGCGTCACCACCTTCTCGTTGGAGGAGAAGGTATTCCCCAGCAGAGTCGCCATTTTGTTCGACATAACAAAAGGTTGAATGAACTTTTTGCTTTATTGAACGTATAAGGTATCTGTGTATAAAGAAGGAAGTCCTAAATAGGATATTCTAAGTACAAGAAGAAGAGGTTTATGGAAAAGTGTGACAATGGAGATCGAGCGCTGAAGTGGCTCCTTCACTCCGTTGACGATCTGACGACGAATCATCCTTGTTATGGCTCTCTGGCGCCTTTGATGGGACTCTGGGATAACCGATCAAGAGGCTGTCTGGAGGAGAAGATCCCTTGAAGATGGTTGGTTGGTTCTTTGGTTGATCAGTGGATGAGGGTGGTCGACTCTTCGTGGATAGAGATTGTGGATCCTTTTGAAGATTATCGATTGTCAATTTTCCCTATCTATCTATTGGTAGAAGAAGAACTACTTATATTTATAGAGAACCGAGCACATATGCGATGTGCATTAGGGTTCCTGAGATATGAAAGAATCTGCTGTTATTGCACGGTACGGGCTTCTG
Organism: Iris pallida; assembly: GCA_029216955.1. Classification (NCBI taxonomy): domain Eukaryota; kingdom Viridiplantae; phylum Streptophyta; class Magnoliopsida; order Asparagales; family Iridaceae; genus Iris; species Iris pallida. Next base: position 2,520,383 of record JANAVB010039212.1, on the reverse strand, counting down.
TGGTGCTGACACGTGGCGGACATCGAGATTCCCCTCAAACGAGATCTCTGGTGGTTATAAACATAACCGAAGGAGGTGACATGTGGCGCGTGTCGATTTGCTTGCTCGGATATAGCCGAGTAAATCTTGGGATTTTATCCTAGATTTGGAGTCTAATTGATCCTCGTCTAAGATTTAAATCAACTGATATGATATCGATCATGATTTAATCCCAATCTTCTCTGTAAGAGGCGATTTAAACTAACCAATTGGGGTGGACCTATGCTTCATGCGTCTCTCATGAGGACTAAATACTCCTGTGCTTCTGAGGCGGTGAGTAGATCATGCTTCTGGAGACGACGGAACCTCTGTGCTTTCAGGCGACGAGTGGACTTGGCTTCGAATGACGAAAAGACTTCTGTGCATATAGATCAACTTATGAAGCTGCGTTCGGGATACCGGAGTCACTGTGTTGTAGACGACAAGTAGGCTTGTGCTTCAGGTTGGCAAGGTTACTGTACTTTTGGAGCGACAAGCTGACTTGTATTGGTTGCGATAGGAGTTCCCAAGTCTCTTGTAGAAAAGTAACTTAAGTTTCTAATCCGGAGCATACGATTGTGCCATGGGAATGGAGATGGTGTGAGCATATCACCATCATGCGCCTCATATGGACGCAGGTAAGTAGCTGCACCTCTGAACAGTAAAGGCGTTGGTTGTGAAGAGAAGGGTATGACACCCTTGCGCGTCTAAGATTGGCGCAGGCAGGTAGCTACACCTCTGGAATGAAGATACTGGCTTCTAAAGTAAAAGAAGGGGAGTGGGGTCCACCACCATATTGCTTCTGAGGTTAGCGTAGGCAGGTGGCTGCGCCTCTAGCTAGAAGGCTCTGGCTTCTTCAAAGTGTTGAGTAACTAATATGCTTCTGAGAGGCTGCGCCCACAAGAAAGTCAGAACACGCTTCGATGAAGATCAATCTTCCAGCGTGCGTGTCAAGAAGAAGAAAGGCTGCGCTTTGACGAAGACTGCATCCCTTGTAGATTCCTCTAGGCTCTGTTGAATCTGTACTAGATCCTTTGTAGAAGAACAGAATTAGTCCCTTATGTATAGTCCTGATGTGTCTGTACTAGACTTTGGTTGACATGACCATAAAGGAACTTCTCTCCATATCTTCTGTTTTGTCTTTTTAATGTTGAGCCTCAGTCTTTTGCATCTTATGCACTTTGGCGAAAGGATGTCTTCAGCTGAGATTTTTTATGCTTTTACAGCGGCAGGTTAACTTATGTATTGTGCGTAGGCGTGGGTATCTTCCTTTGCATGAGCGCAAGGGTGGATACATTTGTGATGTTAGGTCCGATTTGTGTATTTGTTCAGTATGCTAGCTTTCACATGACAGATAAGGGCAATAGCCATTCACCATGCATCAGTGCAAGGGTGAGTGAGATGACATTAGTAAGAAGTCGTGGGGATGCGACGTGTTTGATGCGTTTAGTACTTGCTTTATGTTATGGAATATAACATGATTAATATGCCTACATATTTTATTACTTTCCATATGCCATGAAACTGATCATAAGGCAATAATAGAAAGATTACCAAATAATATAATGCTTCACAAAACTACATAGTGTTGGTTTAGACGAGTGGGTTACCCCACTCTTCAGTACATAATGTACTGGTCCACGTTGTGGACATCATTCACTACAATAAAAAGACATATTAATGACGCTTGATAAGTGGATTTCATGATGGCTGATAAATAAGCGTCATCAAAGTTCAGCAAGACTCAATTCTATGATGGTGTCCAATATAAACATTATTGATAGTCTTTCAGTCATATGAGCGTCATGAAAAAAAGTACCAAAATTTAAGTCAAAACCTCCACTCCCCGTACTTCTCCCGTACTTCAAAAAATTCTAAACCAAGAAGCCCTAATTTTCTTGGCTCCCCTCCTCTCCGCCTCCCTCCTCTCCCCCTCCGTCCTCTCCCCCTCCGTCGCCGACCTCTCCTCCCACCTCAACTCCTCCTCCGCCTCCCTCCTCGACGCCGCCAACTCCATCTCCGCCGCCCTTGACCGCCTCACCTCCCTCCGCCTCCACCTCCGCCTCTCCCTCCGCCATGGATCCGTCCCCCTCTGGGACCCGGAACCCGCATCGCCCCCCTCGCCTTCCCCCTCTCCGTCCCTCCTCCGCCATGCGGGGGAGCGGCCACATCCGAGTTTCATATTTTTGTGGATTTTAAGAAACGATGCTACTTTTTGGTAATTTTAGGATTCCTTAAACTTCCTACTTTGAAGAATAATGTAAAGAAGTTTTTTTATGCTGGGTCTGCTGGCTTGATAGTGCCTTTGGTATTTGGTGAGAGTAGGAACCCTAAGTTTCGTATTTTTGTGGATTGTACAATTTTTTTTCTTTCTAGGTATAATTGTGCATTGTTCTAGCTAGAGTTATATGCATGACTTTGTGAGGAGATGGTTTAGCAATAAATCCATTTTGTATCCGACTGAACTACGATTACTATGATTTTGTACTTACCTAACACAAAAGAACCTCTTTTGACATGTTTAGCAATAAATCCATTTTGAATACAAGAGTGCTCTGTGTTCCTTTTAGAAAAAAAAGATTTTTTTGTGTGTGCGTTTCACGTTTTTTATATGTTTCCACATCATCCCAATTGGTTCATGCATGACAAGGGTTTTGGGTTAATCTCATTTTACAAATAAGCCATTGCGATCCCAATATTTGTTGCTGATTCAGCACTTGAACAGTGTAGTTTTGTGAGGAAAGACTGGAGTTAAAAGTAATCTTCTTGCTTACCAAATTTTCATAAGGTTTTTATCTTCTATTTTCTTCTATTGTTTGCCTATTTCCTTTTATATTAATTTTCTCCTCCCTGCATGCCTGCAAATCTGATCCCTTTGCACATATCATATTCTTATGAATACTATGTTAGAGATCTTTTTCCATATGAAGATCAGAACTTATAAGTCATAGAAATTCCAAGTTGCACGACATGAGTTGCAAATGAAGAATCATGCTAGTGACAAACTATTTCTTTTTTAGTAGCATATTTAGTGTATATTATATTCATGTAGTCTCATATTGTTGGTCTTCGTATTCATTCAACTTGCCTTTCTGTATTGGGTTTGGGTTTGTAGATTGATTTAAATCTACATGAGTATGACGAGCCAGATTCTTCTATGATGATCATTGGGGAAAACACCATAGACTACAAGAACAAGAAACCTGCAGTATACGATAGAGATTGGCAAAGTCAAGCACAGGTGTGGCTATATTGTTGGTCTTCATATAGTTGTTATTTTTAATTGTCTATTTGGGTACTCTATTTTACACATATTAACCTATTATCCTCTGTTCTGTTGAAGTGATATATGATGTAATTACATATTCTACTCTATGTTATTTTTAAACTGGTAGCTTGCTTACATTTCTCTTTGTTGTCAAATTGCTATTTTGGTATTAGGTCTGGGGAATGGAGAGATCACTTAACACTCCAGGCAGCTGCTGACCGGGTGATATTGTGTTTCAATTCAAAGTTGGGTTTTTGTATTTGGAACCTTCCAATAATAGAGGTCAAGTGAAAGAATCTATGCAGGGAGAAAAGATTCTCGCTGGAGGTTCTGTCATAGAATCTGAGGGGAACTTTGTCCAACCTACAATTGTCGAGATCTCTTCAAATGCACCAGTAGTCAAGGAAGAGTTGTTTGGTCCTGTCCTTTATGTGATGAAATTTCAGGTGGAGTGTCTGCATGTTACCTTCGTCTTTCCTGATTGCAAAACCTGCTTACGTACATTTAGTTCCATTAGGATCCTACCTGGCAATTATATTTCATTTCCATTATCTTCAGTAGTAAACAGTTATAATATTTTGTAAATGTCCTTTTTTCTGCAAAATCCATTTACTTCCTCAATTCCTAATTTTGTGCAGACTTTAAAGGAAGCAATTGAAATAAACAACTCTGTACCTCAAGGTTTAAGAAGCTCTATATTCACCCGCAAACCAGAAATTATATTCAAGTGGATTGGGTAAGTTCTAGAAATGTACTATATATATGAGGTTCATATTGATCCATCTTCATTCCTTCTCAACAATACTATTTTGTTTATATATTAAAACTCTCCATCTGTCATTTTTTGCTTAATTGCTATACTATGCCCTTTTTGTATGGTTCGAATCAAATGTTACTCTAGGTCGCAGACGAGAATGAATTTTTTTTTTTATGACGACATCTAGGTCAACGAAACGCCCTAAAAATTTAATCGAATACTGTAAATTGAGAAAAATAGAGAATAAAGCATTCATTTTCAACGATATTATGAAGTATACGTTGAGAAGCACTAAATATATATCAGTTTAATTAAATGGTGAGCCTTTTTTCATTCTTTTTCAACAATGTCATTTTGCTTATACACAAATAAAATTTCATTCTTATCAACTTTATATAATTGGTACGTTGTTCCACACCCTCAAATTGAAGTTCTAGTTCTGTGTTCCCAATATTTTACATTAGAAATGTACAAATTGTAGAGTGCAAACCAATTTGCAGTATTATAGCAAGTCTTTTCAGTATATTTATTATTCATCAGTAAACTAAATGGTTTGCTTTCATCTATATTTTTCTAAGTTTATGATTTTTATTTTTATTTTTCTACATTTTTATAAGTTTATGATTTTTATTTTATTTTTGTTTACAGTACTAACTGTTTCTTTTATTATCAAATATTACAATATTGCCTTCTTTAATGAGCTAATGGCTATAATATTTGCTCTTTATCTGAGAATTATGTAGACCACATGGCAGTGACTGCGGTATCGTGAATGTGAATATACCTACTAATGGTGCTGAAATTGGTGGTGCATTTGGTGGTGAAAATGCCACTGGTGGTGGACGTGAAGCAGGAAGTGACTCTTGGAAGCAATACATGCGCCGTTCAACATGGTAAGCTGTCCATTGCACTTGTGTACCTTGTTAGTTAACTGTTGGAGTCCCGCCACTACACCAAAACTATGAGGCTTGCATATTTATATTCTTCAGCACACACCCACGGGTATGAAGACTCGTTCTATGGGCTGAGAACTGAATTCACGCTGCTGTATAATCGTATAATCCGCTTAAAATGTGCATGTCAAAGAGATTGAACTATATATATATATATATATATATATATATATATATATATATATATATATATATATATATATATATATATATATATATATATATATATCTTTCAATTTAAAGTAAGTGTTCTTTCAAAACAAGCTTGCTACATACTGAAATTTGTGCACCTTTTTCACAAGGATGTATCCAGTAGGCCTGGCAACATATAGGTGAACACATCATGTAATGCCAAGAATGATTAAAATTCTTTGGTTTTCTATTCCTAATATGTTCTTTTTCTTTTTCTTTTTCTTTTTGAGAGGGAGAGAGGATGGGATCAAGATGGCCCCACCCAAATTTCATTCACTAATTTCTTCTTTTTTTCACATTGGACTTCAATCTGGCTGATAATTATAACCTTTTATATCCATTGGGATCGATGATTTGACCAAGTCACACTATGTTTGTCGAATTGAGTCTGTGACATGGTACATAAGGAACATAACATGTCGTAGCAACCATAATATATGTTTGTCGGATTGAGTCTGTGACCAACTTAAGTATTTTCTGGAATCATATATGGATTGTGGCCCAACATCTCATATTTGGTGAAGACTTATAATCTTTTGTTTGTCCACAAATGCTAACATGAACATGCATCATAGGTTTGGAGTCTTAAACATACATTAGTTTTTGATGTTGCATAGTTAGATGTGAATGCTTCTTTTTTAAAATTTTACAATGAAATGGTAATATTATCAATTTTATTTTCTTATAGTTTTTATTTTGCATAGCTAAATTTATGGGATTCCGATATAATTTTTTTAGAGTTACTCTTTCTTTTCTGAATTGTGGGATTCTGATATGAATTTTTTTAGGTGCATACTAGTTGGAAGAAGATCAGAAGATCAGAAGTTTCACATTATCGGATTTCGATATGAATTTTTAAAGTGTAAACTCTATATTGGATACTTTATATATTTTGAGAAGATGTATATAATGAAATGAATGTATAATGGTAGCTAAAGTACTCTATTTTGAGACAATAAAATGTAGCTAGCTAAAGTACTCTATATCTGTGAGATGTTGATGTACCCTATTTTGAGACAATGAAATGGAGAATGGTACTTTATATTACATTTCAATGTTTTGTTGTGAATATGGATCAAAGTGGTTGTTTTCGAATTGAATTGAGCAGCGTTTGGAATGTATAACATGCAGAAGAGCGTTATAAATGTAATACAATAACCATATACAGATCATCTATTCATAACGCTTTCAAAATGTTCTGACTTCTAAACCATATTAACTATTCATAACGGTTTTACATAAATATCCATAACGCTTTGAAAATAAAACGTAGCAGAAATTCAACCTATTAATGACGTTTTTGGAAGAATTATCTATAACGCTTTCAAAAACATTTATAACACCCGCTTTCATAACGGTTGGATTGGGAAAAAATGCCATGGTTCTTAAGTAATGACGGTTTTTAGCCTTCATTAAAAGGTATTTTTGTTGTAGTGATTTTCAGGTGCTCGTGCTTGGGAGTCGTTTGATCAGTACCACGGCGACAATGAATTCAGATGAGTATGCAGAAGCTCTTCCTACAAGACGATGCCTTCTGCTATATGGGACATAATGGATGTATCGAACGAAGAAATCATTTGTGAGCTAGAGAGATCATGAGTATTGTAAGCCTAATTAGCACATTCACTTCGGCTATTTCAGAGCCTTTGTATTCTGCTACTACATTAATAAAAGAGATTGTTTTCTATACTCTGATGTGTCTCTATCCCTTTTTGCTGCTTATATTTAAAATTGAGACAATTACTATGAGATTTTATCATCTTGTCTTGTACGAGTGTAACTCCAGACTCGTGCGGTATCATGCCCTAACGAAGACGATCGATTCGGCAGAAATCGATTCGAGAATGAACGATTTTCCAGATCGGAGCATGATAGGGCTGATCTGGTCTTATCCAGGCTATGACACTATATTAGGTGCACTTGAAGCATCCATGGGCGAGTTAGAGTATCGCCTCACGGAGCTTCAAGCCTTGTAGTCGAATGACCTTAGATCCCTGGTAGCGGAAGAGCAAAGCAAACTACTGACTGAGGTCTCTGAGGCTAGGTCGGCTTAGTTGTCCAGTCGTGGAACCCTTGATCATGAGGCGACAGAGGCCAGTGCCAAGGAATTGGAGCTTGCAACTGCCGAGGAAGCACAATCTTGCATGTAGGAGACTCTGGCTAAGTGCTTAACAGAGCTTGGAGAGCAAATCCAGCTACTCCAAAAGAAGAAGGTGAATATGGAAGCTGAAGCATAGTGGGTGGCTGATAAGCAAGTACCTTTCGTCATGAGGCAGAGGAATATGCCTGGTACGTCACGAGCTTGAACGATCGAAAAGCAGAGCTGGAATTTGCTTACAAAAAGTTTGCCATCTTCCAGGATGAAACAACGTAACGAAAAGAAGCTGAACGCCGAGCTGCGACGAATGTCTAGGCTAGGGTCGAGTCTTTGAAGCGCCATATTGGCGAACTATGCGCCCATATCAGTTAGTAAATTTGTTGCTGCTTTCCTTGTTTGTTTAGAAAATAACTTTTTGAATGTAGCCCTCTTTTCCTTTCATGTTAAAAGAAAATAAAGACTTTACTTTTTATCCATGCTTTGTGTGTCTTCTTATGAATTCTATTAGAGGTAATATAGACGTGATAGGTTAGGATATTTCTACTGGAGAATTTTTTGGACTTATCATCCTCGGTGTACCTAGAATTAGGTACGAATGGTAAGTTTGAAACGACAGGCACCATGGACATGTTGGTGAAAAGTCGATTGGTAGGAATTTTTACTCAGAGGTAATGTGGACATGGCAAACATTGGATTGTAGTACAATTGTCTTACTCAGAGGTTATACGAACATGGAAAGATAGGACTCTAATACATGGGGATGTAGAAAACAATTCAGAGGTGATATGGACGTGATTGTTTTCTGTTGGGGAGGTAGCAACACAGAGGTCGCTAAGTAGGAATGTTTACTTAGAGGTGATGTGGACATGGTAAACATAGAATTCCATTAAAGATATCTTATTCATAGGTTATGCGAATGTAGTAAGAAATAACTTTGTAGGGATATGTAGAAAACAATTCAGAGGTGATATGGACGTAATTGTTATTTACTGGGGATTGGTAAAAGAATGTCCTTGAGCAACTGGGCTCCGAGGAAGTACTCGTTTGGAAAATAAATTTTGTTGGAGAATAATGACAACTGGGTAGTTCGGAGGTAATATGGACGTAAACTATGACCTTTGTCAGGAAGGAGTTTTGAGAACATCTTCGACCCAGCTGGGGACCTTAAAATAAGACGTTTTGGGACGATTAGGCCCCATTGTGTGTTTTACATTTGCTGGGGATGGGATGAAGTGTAGAATACCGTACCCTTCTATCTTTCTCTGTTGGAGATAAGGAAGTACATGCTTAGACTATACATAGTACTTCTTGAAGAACTTGTCGTTGATCGGCATCATTAACAAGTCTCCGTTAGGTTTTATGAGCCGGTATGTGCCATTAGAATACACCGATTCCACCATGAAGGGGTCTTCCTGCTTGGGCTGGAATTACCCCACCATATTATGAGTCATGACCATAGGTCTTCTTACTGATAGGACGAGGTCACCAACTTGAAACGTTCTTCCTTAACCTTTTTGTTGAAGGCCCCGGAATTCGCGCTTGATATAGCTCGATGCACTATTAAGCTAGGAGATATTTTTCATCGAGTGTCTCCAACTCTTATAACTGTCGATGTTGATTGTCTTCGTCCATCGATTGGTTGGTAATAGCTACTCGTAAAGAGGGGATTTGGATTTCCAAGGGAAGTACTGCTTCGATCCCGTAAACCAAGGAGAATGGCATGTTGCTAGTGGGGGTTCGGATAGTCATTCACCCAGCTTCTCATTCCAGTCATATTTATTGGACGAAATAACTTTCTTGAGTAGTTTGACGATTGTCTTGTTGAACGCTCCACCAACCCATTTGTTGTTGGGTTGTAGGCAGTGGAGGCTACATTCTGGATTTGATTTTTATCGAAAAATTATTGGAAGGCATGGCTTACGAACTAGGGGCCATTATTGTGGTTAATCTTCTGAGATACCCCAAAATGGTAGATAACATGATACATGACAAAGCTAATCATGTTTGAGACTTTTACCTAAAAAAGTGGTATAGCCTCCGCCCACTTAGAGAAGTAGTCGATTATAGTGAGGATGAATCGATGCCCTTTAAATGATAGAGGACTAATCGGTCCGATGAGTCCACACCCTAGGCCTCAAATGGCCAAGACAGCCGTAGGATGTAGAAACTCAAAAGTTTGATGGATAAGGTCAGCATAGATTTGGCATGCCATGTACTTCTTGGCATATTCGACCGCGTCTGCCACCATCGTAGGCCAATAGTGGCCCATTCGTCGGAGTCGATCTTGCAACTTTGGACTAGGTTAGTGAGCTTCGTAAGTACTATCATGTGCTTCACAGAGTGCTTGCTTCACTTTGGTATCCAATAGACATCGGAGGAGGAGTCCGTCATAAGAACATCGATAAAACATTTTAGTGGCGGTATCATAATAGAAACGGAGGGAGCGTCTTCTAACAAAAGCAGCTTCTTTCAGGTCATATGGGAGGATCTCGTAGACTGTGTAGACTATAAAAGGAAATCGCCAGTCCCTGATATTACATTTGTGTCCATCTCGAGAGAATAACTTAAACACGTGCATAAATTATTCTTGGGGCATACCAACTCTCGGCAACCACCGTGATTAAATGTTGGGTCTGAATAGGAACTGCTAAGGAGGCTGCAAGGCCAGCAAGCTCATCAGTGTCTAGATTTTGTAATCGTGGTACATGTTTTATAAAGAATCTGGTAAATATGAAGATTATCTCAATCGTTGCTTGGTGGTAGGGGATCAAGTCCTCGTGTCGGACTTCATACAGGCCTCGCACCTAATTTACTATCAATTGGAGTTGTCATATTCCTCTAAGTAATCAATCCCCAAATGTTTGGCCAATTGGAGATTGATAATAAGAGTGTTGTATTTTGCCACATTATTCGAGCACAATCATGAGAGAATATGCCCGGTGGATGACCAGATTGTCGAAAAAAAAGCATAACCACCCCCACTCCTACAACAATTTTTCCCTTGGGCCCTGTTCTCGAGGCACCTTCAATATTCGCTAGATGGACTCATCTACTGCTATATTGGATGTGCTGCCAGGAAGAGCTACCAGGAAGTCGACCAATGCTTGGCCTTTAACAGCCTTTTGGGGGACGAAGACCATGTTGTATGGTGACAATAATATTTTCTATTTGGCTAGACTAAAGTTTAGCGCTCATGGCTTAGTCATGAGCACTCTAAGGGGTTTGACTCGAGAAATAACGTGGCTCGTCTGCCCTGCCACATAGTGGCGAGTTTTCTGAATAGCGAAGACCAAAGCGAGACATTTTTTCGACAGGGTTGTACCTGTGCTCGGTGTCGATCATAGTCCTACTAAGGTAGTATATGGCTTGCTCGTGACCTATTTCACTTTTCTGAGCTAGCAGAGCGCCAAGGAAATGGTATATTGTACGAAAGTAGAGCAAAAAAGGGTTTTTCTACGACTGGAGCTTCCAGAACTAGAGGATTCCTGAGGTATGCCATGATGTAGTCGAATGCTTGTTGGCATTCTTTCATCCAGACATAAGAGACTCCCTTCTTTATTAGTTTGGTGAAGGGTTGGCATCGCCTAGAAAGATTTGCTATGAATCTTCTGATGTATACCACACGTCTTTGAAGGCCACGAAGTGCTCTTAGATTCTTCAGAGGGTGCATGTTAAGGATGGCTTTGGTCTTATGCCGACGCATACCTCTACTAGTCGGTCCATCAAGAAGAATGGGATGATGACGTCGATGATGAAGCAAAGGCAAAAATAACTTATGATGAACCTTTGAGGGTTCGCCCCAAGGGACGCCCCTAACACATCGACTCCCCTGGTGGTCAAACTGCAGAGGAAGGCTTAGGAGCCCCTAGTGGTTAAACTCCCAAGTAAAGCTCAAGAACCTTTGGTAGCCAATCCCCGAAAGACGAAGCAGCCTCCGAAAGAGGATGCCCCGGCTACGGGCACCTCAACGCCTCTGATTAAAGCTTCACATAAAAGCTTCCAAACCTCTACTAGCAACAGTTATAGACATCACAGATGCTGAACTTGATAAATATGTAGCTGCTCATGCTGATGAATCATCACTTAACGATATAATTCCAAACGACAAAATATAATATTTTATCAATAAAGGGCTATCTTTGAATTATTTTGATCTTGCACATTGGAATGTTATGTATGCTCTAGATAATGGCTTAGGTTAGTTACAAACTCAAGTAACCACCTCGCATGTTGTAAATTGCATACTTTCAGTTTGAGACACATACTTTGTGGTTCCAACCCGAAAGAAGAAAGAAAAGCCCATTATCTTTGGTAAAGTAGAGCGTCATCAAGACCTCTCCCCAATTGAGCCAGAACCTGATAGCGGCAAGATGCAAATCTACCGTTATACCTCTCAAGCTAAACACCTCATCGAGAAGATGGGTTACGACTTGAACAGCGGCATGGGCCTAAATTATGGCAAAGGTCGATGCCTACTCTTACATCTTTATGCCCAAAAAGGTAGCCTCAGGATTACTACCACCGTACTCAACATAGGCTGGGCTACGTAACACCCCCAACAACCCCGAATGCTCGAAAGTCGAAGTTGAGTTCTACTCTCACTCATCAGAAGCTTCCACATGGGACTCTGATACAAGCATCGGTGAGATATTTCGAAGAATGTTGTCTGTCAACAAGACATTCGCACATCTAGCAGAGGATGATGACCAGACGCTGGAGTTCTTTGAGGTTGAACCTTGGGCTAAGCGCCAAGGATCTCAATGGGAGTTGCATTTCGAGTAATAGGAACATCCCATTGAAGATAAGGTAGCACAAATCGACTTAGGAGACGAATCCTCTCTCAGACCAATCTTCATCAGTAAGAGAGTCTCGAGCGAAGATCATGAATCCCTGGTACAACTTATCTAAGAATACATCCATGTCTTCACCTGAAGCTATGAAGATGTGTCGGGCTTGGATCCGCAAAGTGCAATGCATAAACTCAACATCTTGTCGGATGTTAAGCCAATGAAGCAACGACAACGATGATTCCTTCCAGGAATTATGGATTCCATTGAACAGAGGTGGATAAACTAATAGCAAGCGACTTCATCTGCCAAGAACAACACCCGGATTGAGTAGCTAATATTTTTTATGTCACAAAAAAGAATGAGAAGATTCGGGTCTGCATAGACTTCTGGGATTTCAATTCCATGTATCTGAAAGATGAGTTCCCCCTTCCGGTCGCTGATGTAATGATCGACAATAAATGTAGATTCGAGTGCATGTCTTTCATTGATGAATTCTCGGGCTACAGCCGGATCAAGATATCTTCGGACGATGAAAAGTACACATCATTTCAAACGCCAAAAGGGATTTACTGTTACACAATAATGCCCTTCGGTTTGAAAAATATAGGTACGACATACCAGCGAGCTATGAGCACCTTATTTTATGAACACCTTCGTAAAACAATAAAATGTTATATTGATGACATTATTGTTAAGAACCGTGTTCAGGACGATCATCTTCAGGACCTAAAGATCATGTTCGATCTGATGCAAGCACACTAGCTCAAGATGAATCTAACCAAGTCCTTCCTAGGAGTCTCCAGTGGCAAGTTTCTGGGTATCATCGTAACCGCAAAAGGTATCCATATAGACCTCGATCCTTTTAAAGGGATTGACATCAGCAAACTTTGTCTTGACCCTACTGTTGCTATCGACATATTTCATGCACTCGTAGAGTGTGGATGGTACTATCATATATTTATGTATCCATGGACACTCCAATAAGATATTGTAGGATAAATCGACATCGATGACATTACACATCACCTCTGTTTGCAGATCGTCTATCTAACATTTTAAGCAAATCTTGCCCAAGGGGTTGCTTCTTCCGGCGTTGAAGCCGCTGATGGTTGTGCTGGAAGTAGACAAGCGATGCATTGGTATTCCTATAGTTTGGAGTAGACTCCTTAGGATGATACTGAGTGATGATTCCAGATTGATATGCATATGATCCACCTTGATGGTGCCAACGTACCCTGTATACTACAAAGGTCTATTATGCTTATTATTTTTCAGTAACATATCTTGCTAAGATAATGTGATATTTGGGATCGTCTCAACTACACTATAGCAGTATGGGCATGTTGTAGGATCCTCCTCATGCAGCTGGACATGGCTGAGAAAGGAGACGGTGTGTTGTAACGCCTCACTCAAGGCCTTCCAGGTCTCTTTGGAGAGACGAAAAAGCTCGAAGAGTGACAACCTCACAGATGTTCGACGTAATAAAAGATTGAACAAACTTTTTGCTTTATTGAACGTATAAGGTATCTTTGTACAAAGAAGGAATTCCTAAACAGAATATTCTAAGTACAGGGAGAAGAGGTTTCTGGAAAAGTGTGACGGTGGAGATCGAGCACTGCAGCGGCTCTTTTACTCTGTTGACGATTTGACGACGAATCAACCTTGCTATGGCTCTCTGGCACCTTTGATAGGACTCTGGAGTCACTGATCAAGAGGCTGTCTGAAGGAGAAGATCCCTTGAAGATGGTTGGTTGGTTGGTTCTTTGGTTGATAGGTGGATGAGGGTGGTCGAATCTTCGGGGATGGAGATCGATGCTCTATTAAAGATTGTCGATTTTTAATATTCCCTCTGTCTTTCTGATTGATGCCTTGGTCGAAGAAGAACTCCTTCTATTCATAGAGAACCAAGCATATATGCGATGTGCATTAGGGTTCCTGAGATATGAAAGAATATGCTATCATTGTACGGTACGGGCTTCTGCGGTGCTGACACATGGCGGACATCGAGATTCCCCTCAAATGAGATCTCCGGTGGTTATAAAAATAACCGAAGGAGGTGACACGTGGCGCGTGCCAATTTGCTTGTTCGGATACAGCCGAGTAAATCTTGGGATTTCATCTTAGATTTGGAGTCTAATTGATCCTCATCTAAAATTTAAATCAATCTGATATGATATCAATCATGATTTAGTCACAATCTTCTCTGCAAGAGGCGGTTTAAACAAACCAATTGGGGTGGACCTATGCTTCCTGCACCTCTGGTGAGGACTAAGTGCTGCTGTGCTTCTATGGCAATGAGTAGAGTGTGCTTCTGGAGACGAAGGAACCTCTGTGCTTTCAGGCGACGAGTGGACTTGGCTTCGAATGACGATGAGACTTTTGTACATGTAGAGCAACTTATGAAGCCGTATTTTGGACTACCAGAGTCACTGTGCTGTAGGCGACACGTAGGCTTATGCTTCAGGTTGACGAGGTTACTGTGCTTTGGAGCAACAGGTTGACTTATATTGGTTGTGATAGGAGTTCCCAAGTCTCTTGTAGAGAAGTGACTTAAGCTTCTGATCCGAAGCAGATGACTGTGCAGTAGGAATGGAGATGGTGTGAGTATATCACCATCATGTGCCTCATACGGACGCAGGTAAGAAGCCGTGTCTCTGAACAATGAAGGCGTTGGCTACGAAGGGAAGGGTATGACACCCTTGCGCGTCTGGAAATTAGCGCAGGCAGATAGCTGTGCCTCTTGAGTGAAGAAATTGGCTTCTGGAATAAAAGAAGGGGGCCTACCACCATCTTGTTTCTGAGGTTGGCGCAGGAAGGTAGCTGCGCCTCTGGCATGAAGGCTCTGGCTTCTTCAAAGTGCTGAGGTGCTGATATACTTCTGAGAGGTTGCGCCTACTAGAATATCAGAACATGCTTCGGTGGAGGTCAATCCTCCAGCGTGTATATCGAGAAGAAGGAAGGCTGCGCTTTGATGAAGATTGCATCCCTTGTAGATCCTTCTAGGCTTCTGTCGAATTTGTACTAGATCCTTTGTAGAAGAACAGAATTAGTCCCTGATGTATAGTCTTGATGTGTCTGTACTAGACTTTGGTAGATATGACAATGAAGGGACTTCTCTTCATATCTTCTGTTTTGTCTTTTTAGCACTGCACCTGAGTCTTTTGCATCTTCTGCACTTTGGCGAAGGGATGTCTTCAGCTGAAATTTTTCATACTTCTCCAAGACCCCCTTCAAAGTGTCATGAACTTGAGGCAAAGTCGGGATACTTTTAACAAAACCATGAACACGCGTCAGGACTGTACGAACTGGGTGATGGCTGGTGCCACGCCTAGCCCTTAGCATTAATTGTCCTGAGTCATCATTTCAGAGCATGGGCTCCTGATGGCTTCTTGATATTGGAGCCTCTCGTATCGTTGTCAGGATCACAAATCTCTTTAGCAGAGGGGGTTCAGAGTCACGTTTCTCTGGTCACTCGTAGTACTGCCATCTGTCATGGAGTAGAGCTTTAGCTTAACTTGTAAGCTTCGTTCTGACCGATGTCTGGCTCGTGCTTGGACCATACGAACAGCCTATATAAAGGATTGTCCTCCTTCAAAAGAAGACTCAACTGCTTCAACAATGGCCTTGCTTGCCAGATGTTCAGCTCCTAACGACCCTGAAGTTTGCTTGAGGCGGCCGTTGGTGGCAAATCTTTTTATCCAAAGAAGTTGTAGTAGAATTATCATTGGATCTCGAGATGTCTCGTGCCCTGGATGTCGTAGGCGTCAATGGCATCTCGGACCTCTGCTTCCTAGGTTTGGATTGCTTACCATTTTGATCGAGGAATAGCAAGGCCTGCTGTTGTGGTTGCTCTCGTCGGCCAGCTTGGGAGATAGAAGAGTCCTTTGCTGGTCTTCATCCCTATCTTGGGCCAGTAGCAGCTTCGGGTGGTGGCTTCCTTTTGACCAGGAATTGATTGGCTCTATCACCGCCTCGTCCGCGCTATTGAGAGCTTGTACCGTAATTTCAGCTTTTTTGTTGCTTTTGTTTATGTAACTACGAAGAGTCTGTAATAGGTCTTTATAGTCACACGTTTTTATATGCAGAAGCTTTCTTATTTCCTTTGCTTTTGTCTCCAGAATAAATATGGAACCTTTATAATAGATTTGCCTGACCAGAGGTAACATGGACGTGGTAGGCTTGATCTTTGCCGGGGTATAGAACAACAGTCCAGAGGTAATATGAATGTGAACTGTTTTCTAGACCGCCGGGATAATCATAGAACTAATACGAGAAGAACGACTACTCAGAGGTAATGTGGACATGGTAGTCGCATCTTTCAGGCGTAGAGGAGCAAGCTAGAGGTAATGTGGACGTGAAGTGCTTCATCTACTTGAGAGAATATATAGGAGGAAGAGCGAGAGATCCCCTTACCAGAACTCATGGGCACCCTTTCCAGGGGATGTGGGTGCCTATACTAGTTCTGTCTTCAGACATAATACTTCTTTAGGAACTTGCCGTTGATGGGCATCATTAGCAAGTCCCCATTAGGCTTAGCTAGCCGATAATTACCGTTGGAGTACACTGTTTCTATGATGAATGGTCCTTCCCACTTGGGCTCGAACTTTTCAGCCGTCTTGTGGGTCATCACCATCGGTTTTCGCACTGCCAAGACGAGGTCGCCCACCTGGTAGGATCTTTTGCGGACCTTTTTGTTGAAGGCCCCAGAGATGCGAGCTTGGTAAAGCTCAATCCTTTGTTGTGCGAGCAAGCACTTTTCATCCAACGCTTCTAGCTCTTGTAACCGCATGCACTGATTGTCCTTGACGGTTAACTGATTGGTGATCATGTTAGCAGACAACATCTTCTTAAGGACTTGATCCGTGCTAGTATCGGAGTTCCAAGTTGAGGAGTCAGAAGAGTGTGAGTGCCTCATGACTTCTTCTTCTAAATCTTCTAAGGTGGTCGTAGGTGTAACATACCCCAGCCCTCGACGAGTACGTTGGTAGTAGTTTTTAGCTTTTCCCTTTGGAGTGTGAATTCGTATGAAAAGATGCCGGCCTTTGCCATAATTGAGCCCCCTATTGCTATTTAGGTCATAGTCCATCTTTTGGATAAGGTTTTTGGCCTGCATCATGTAGCGGTAGAACTGCATTTTTCTGCTGTCGGGATTTGGGTCTTGAGGAGTTATTCGCTGCGGATGCTCCAATCGACCGAATATGATGGGTTCCTCTTCTTTTGTCTTGGCTGGAACTACAAAGTAGGCGCCTCGGGCAGAGACAACCCGGCTCACATGCTTGGCAGTTATCACTTGCGTTTGTAGTTTACACAAAGAATTGTCCAGGAAATACTTGGTGTTCTAGCACGCGTCAGAGTAGTTCGATGATAACTTTATGTTGATGAAGTAGGATATTTTGTCCCGAGGGATTACGTCATCGAAAGAGTGGGCCTCTGTATCGGCGCAGACGTAATCTTCTAGCTCTTCGTCAATGAGGGCTAGGGTTGCCGCCGGAGGAGAAGGAGGACGCCTCCCTTTCAGCTTGACCATCAAGGGATGGTGGTCGGATGCTCCTGCGCTTTCATGGTCGACCTTGGGGACCTCCGGGGTAACTTCATTCGTATAGGCTCCTGACCATCTTTCATCGTCACTGGAGGCGAAGGTGGAGCTTTGCCCCGAAGCTTAACACCAAGAGGCGCTGACACCTTAGGAGGCCTCCCCTTCAGCCGAACCTTTAAAGGTTCTTCGACCACTACTACGCTTTCTGAAGCCATCTCTGCCTCGTCATCAGCATCATTGCTGTCGTCATCCTAGGGGACTGACTTGTATAGATCAGCATCCGTACAGTAGGCTTCAAGTCCCCGGAACAGGTCGATATCAGCGAACTCCGTTTTGATAGTCCCGTCGCTAGCCACATATTTCATACACTGATGTAGGGTGGAAGGGACAATCATGTACTCATGGATCCATGGTCGCGCCGGCAGCATATTATAATTTATGTCTACATCACTGACATATCAAGTCACTTCAGTATGGAGGTTGTCGATCTGACATTTCAGGCAAATTTTGCCCAAGGGCTCGTACTTTCCCACGTTGAAGCCACTGATTATTGTGTTAGAGGCTGTCAACCAATGCATCAAAACCCCTAAAGTTTGAAGCAAGAATCTTGGGATAATACTCAAAGAGGAACCTGGGTTGATGTGGATGCCATCGACCTTAATGGCACCGACATACCCCGTATAGTACAGGAGGCGGTTGTGCCAGTTATTCTTTAGCAATATGTCTTGATGGGTAAAAATGATGCTGGGAATCACTTTGACCATGCTGTGACAATGTGGGCAAGCTGCAGGATCTACTTTCGGTAGCTGAACCTGGGTGAGAAAGGACTCGGCGTTCTGTAAGGCTTCACTGAGCGTATCTTAGGTCTCTTTAGAGAGGCAGAGGACCTCGAAAAGTGACAATCTAACCGAAGTATTAGCCAGCTGTACTAGAATATCGAAGTTGTAGGGCTTGATAGGCCCGATTGTCGGATCCTTTCTGAGAGGTTTGTCGAAGTGAACCTCCTTCTGTTTCTGCTTATCCACGGTAGGGGCCCGGGATGGACCCGCCTCTGGTGCCTCAGGGATCTGAGGTGGACCTGCTCCTGATATATCTAGGAGAGAGGGAGTATCTGGTGGTGACTCCTTTTGGTTTGGAGCCTGGCTCTCCTCTTGCCTTTGCGCCGAGCGGATGGTCACCAAAGCATCGTCGGTCGACGCCGAGACCATGCGGCATGCCTTACTTTTCTTTCTTTTGGCAGAAAGGGTCGTAGATGTCATCATGTCGGGAACCAAGTCAGGATGTATCCACATGACTTCGCCTTGAGACGTGGAGAACGGGACGAGCCCTTGAGCATTGTCCCGTGCTGACGAAAGGTTGACTACGTCCTTCGTCGCCTTTGGAATAGGGTTGACGCCATCTTGTACCTCTGTGGTTGGAAAACTCCTGAACTGGAAAGTAACCATATTGGTCGTGACGGTCTTCTTCTCGTAATCCAACGATATGACATTGGCGTTAATGAGGCGCTGAATTTGCCTCTTCAACACATAGCAGTCCTATGTCGAGTGATGGACGTACTGGTAATAATGGTAGTACTTGGGATGGTCCATCTTTTCCACTTTATCAGGACGTCTGAGTAGCGGGATGGACAGTTTGCCACTCTTCGTAAGCATCTCGAAGAGCTCCAGCGTATCCTCGTCATTGAAGGAGTAAGTCTCCTTCGGCCTCTGCGCTTCCGCAGACTTGGGGTTCACAGCTACTGAACCTTTGGAGATGTTGACGGTCATGGCTTGCTTGCCTTTTTCGTCTTTGGGGTTGGTGGTGTACGAGCGTCTCCCTTGTCTTCGGGTACAGGGAAGTGTAGCCCCAGGAGCTGCGCGTCCTGGGCTTTCCTTTGTTCGGCATCCGCCTCTGTGATGAAAGGCATTCACTCTGTACAGGGTGTACTATGCCATAATTTTATAGCAGACAGCATGTTCTTGCGACAAGAGTCCATGAACATGGGCTCGACCATGCCGAGTGGTAATCTGAGTGTTGCCTGGCAGAAGCGCTCGATATATGCTCGGACAGGCTCTTTCTCCATCGGGACAATTTTTATGAGGGTTGATATGGTCATGTCCATGCCGCCTTCGTAGAATCGGTCCACGAACCGAGTCTTCAGGTCTTCAAATGACGAGATGCAGTCATCCGAAAGACTGCAGAACCACTCATAGGCTACCCCCTGTACGGCTTCTATGAATATGTTGGACATGAGGGTGTCTTCCTTTGGCAGGTGCCCCGTTACTAAGGTAAAGTACCTCAAGTGTTGTCGGGGAGACCCCTTCCTTTCATAAGGTGTAAGTGTTTGCGGATTGTATTTGGGAGGATAGACGACGTTGTCCTACTCGGCAGGGTATGGCTGCCGAATTCCCTTCTTCCAGAGCGTTGCTTGCTTCTCCTTGGTATTATAACGAGCATATAGCTCCTTGATGGCCTGTTGTATCTCGGTCGACATTGCGGAGCCTGTAGCCGATGGAGTAGACGATGATGGTCCTGCCTGGTTAGCAGTAGGCAACTTGCTGGATTCGTCATTTGTTGGCGGATCACGCGCAGGTGTAGAGGCAGCGGGGGGCATGCTACTCTTGAGGTCGATTATGACCAAAGATAGGGTCTTCATGGTGTCCGTCAGCATATCCAACTTCGTCTCGAGGACTTCGATATGCCTGGGAGCTTCGTTGTTGTCTTCCTCATCGTCGTTGGTCATAAAGACAGACCGAGTGTGAGGGTGACTCAAGGGAGCCGTGGATCCTTCACTTTCTAGCTCAGACGCCTGCGTCTCGCTGCCCTGAGGATATACCGTAAGATTATAATCTTCTTCAGACTCAGTATGGTTGCTACCCCCGGTCTGGTGACTGGCTACGCCGATGGAGACATCTATGTCGTATTACGTCTTGTCGGATTGGAACACAGGGTTGTTGTACATGGTAGGAGGCTTGCTACCCCCATTTTTTGACAAGGCATCCAATACAGATTTGGAACGAGTGCCTTGGAACACACCCGTATCGGGTACCTTAGCTTTGTTGTTCTCTGACCTCCCCTTCGGTTTAGCAACAGATATGGGAGGATTCTGGGAGGGCTCCTTAAAAGCTCTAGAACCCTGTGCCGCGTAGCATATGGTGATGCGGGGCTCTTCTTCTCTATGTCTCATCGATGCCCTGTTTGGCCTCTGGCGTGGAGTCGGCATGGAGTAGAGTCTCTGTAAGACGGAGCGCCTGCTCGGCGATGGCGCAGCCGTCTGCTGATAACGGCAGTTGATGGTAATCTGTGTACAAGGGTGCCTTGATTTAGGCACGTTTTGTGCTACAGATTCTTCTTCCCCTTGGGAGAGAGTCGGCTCTTCTGTCAGCACTCCCATTGTACATGCAGGGAGGCTGCATGTAAGCACGGTCAGAGCGGGTCTGACGAGGAAGCCTCCTGTCGCTCCTGCGGGAACGTTGCTCGCGTGGCTCCCTCTCCGTGGGACGTACCCCCTGGCTTAGCTTACGCACAGGAGTACCCCAGTGGGAGGGAGATTTGACTAGTTGAGGCATCGAAGTACGGGAGCCAGTCTTGTATAGCTTTCCGTCGGTTATGCGTGTTACTTTCAACACGGACCTCTGGTCTGCCGTTGGTGTCGCACGTTTGTTGTACGAAGCGTGAGCCACCTGGGATATCTTCCTACTACCCCCATCGGGTGAGTAATATTCAGAGTTCGTTGAAGGTTTACCTGAAGGAAAAGCGATTCTGTCGAAGACAAATCTTTTTGCCGACAATACTTCCATCGTGAGGGGTTGGACCGGTGCACGCTTCCTTCGGCATCGTTCCTTCGTCAGATCAACCATGGAACCACCATCTTCTTCACCATGCTTTCCCGGGACGGGAATCGGGCGAGGGGATAAGACTGTAGCAGCCAGAATCTTTTCTGTGGCATTGACATTGAGGGGGTCCTAAGACGCAGTTCCCGCCATCATGCTGCTGGCTGCAGCCGCCTTAGGCCTCCAGACACGTCGAGTCTTCTTCGGTTGTACGAACCGCTTCAAAGTCTTCGACTTTTCATCAGAGAGGAGATCTTCAAAAGCCTGCTGGTCGAAGCGTATGACCAACATGTCTTGAAAAGCTCCCAGTAAGTTGTCATCAGGTTGCGTCACCGCCTTCTCGTTAGAGGAGAAGGTAGTCCCCAGCAGAGTCGCCATTTTGTTCGACGTAACAAAAGGTTGAACGAACTTTTTTGCTTTATTGAACGTATAAGGTATCTGTGTACAAAGAAGGAAGTCCTAAACAGAATATTCTACGTACAGAGAGAAGAGGTTTCTGGAAAAGTGTGACAGTGGAGATCGAGCACTACAGTAGCTCCTTTACTCCGTTGACGATCTGACAACGAATCAACCTTGCTATGGCTCTCTGGCACCTTTGATGGGACTCTGGGGTCACCGATCAAGCGGCTGTCTGGAGGAGAAGATCCCTTGAAGATGGTTGGTTGGTTGGTTCTTTTGTTAATAGGTGGATGAGGGTGGTCGACTCTTCGTGGATGGAGATTGCTGCTTCTTTGAAGATTGTCGATTTTTAATGTTCCCTCTGTCTTTTTGATTGATGCCTTGGTGGAAGAAGAACTCCTTCTATTTATAGAGAACCGAGCACATATGTGATGTGTATTAGGGTTCCTAAGATATGAAAGAATATGTCATCATTGCACGGTACGGGCTTCTGCGATGCTGACACGTGGCGGACATCGAGATTTCCCTCAAATGAGATCTCTGGTGGTTATAAACATAGCCGAAGGAGGTGACACGTGGCGCGTGCCGATTTGCTTGCTCGGATACAGCCGAGTAAATCTTGGGATTTTTATCTTAGATTTGGAATCTAATTGATCCTCATCTAAGATTTAAATCAATCTGATATGATATCAATCATGATTTAATCCCAATCTTCTCTGCAAGAGGCAGTTTAAATAAACCAATTGGGGTGGACCCATGCTTTCTGCGCCTCTGGTGAGGACTAAATGCTTTTGTGCTTCTGTGGTGATGAGTAGACTGTGCTTCTGGAGACGAAGGAACCTCTGTGCTTTCAGGTGACGAGTGGACTTAGCTTCGAATGACGACGATTTCTGTGCATGTAGAGCAACTTATGAAGCTATGTTTCGGACTACCATAGTCACTGTACTGTAGGCGACAAGTAGGCTTGTGCTTCATGTTGGCGAGGTTACTGTACTTTTGGAGCGACAGGTTGACTTGTATTGGTTGCGATGGGAGTTCCCAAGTCTCTTGTAAAGAAGTGACTTAAGCTTCTGATCTGGAGCAGATAACTGTGCCATAGGAATGGAGATGGTGTGAGTATATCACCATCATGTGCCTCATGTGGACGCAGATAAGTAGCTGAGCCTCTGAATAGTGAAGGTGTTGGCTACGAAGGGAAGGGTATGACACCTTTGCGCGTCTGGAAATTGGCGCAGGCAGATAGCTGCGCCTCTAGAGTAAAGACACTGGCTTCTGGAATAAAAGAAGGGGAGGGGGGCCTACCACCATCTTGTTTCTGAGGTTTGCGCAGGAAGGTAGCTACACCTCTGGCTCGAAGGCTCTGGCTTCTTCAAAATATTGAGTTGCTGATATACTTCTGTGAGGCTACGCCCACTAGAATATCAGAACATGCTTCGGTATAGGTCAATCCTCCAACGTGTATATCGAGAAGAAGGAAGGCTGCGTTTCGATGAAGATTGCATCCGTTGTATAACATTCTAGGCTTCTGTCGAATCTGTACTAGATTCTTTGTAGAAGAACAAAATTGGTCTCTTATATATAGTCTTGATGTGTCTGTACTAGACTTTGGTAGACATGACAATGAAGGGACTTCTCTCTATATCTGTTTTGTCTTTTTAGCACTGCGCCTGAGTCTTTTGCATCTTCTGCGCTTTGGCGAAGGGATGTCTTCAGCTGAGATTTTTCATGCTTCTACAGCAGGTGTATTGGCAAGCTGTGCCAATATGTCAAAGTTGTATGGTTTGATTAACCCCGCTACAGACTCTTTCTTCAGGGGTTTATCAAAGCGAGTCTTTTTTTGCTTCTGTTTATTTGTCCCGAGAGGCTGAGACGTACGGACCTACTTCAGAAGAAATCAGAGTAGTAGACGTGGTAGGTGGAGGTGTATCTTCCTTCCATGATGGATTACCTTCCCGCTGGTAGGTTCAGCCTAACCTATTTTTGCCCAAAGCTTTATCGGTCGAGGCAGAGATCATACGAAAAGACTTGGGCTTCTTCCTTTTGGACTTGGAGGTAGGACGTGTCGCTGGCTGAATCAAGTCTGGGGCAAGATCAGGATGGACACACATAACTTTGCCTCATAGGGTTGTGAGTGGAGCCAACCATGTGGCATTGTCGCGAGTCGGTGGGAGGTTAACGGCCTCATCATTGTCTTGGGGATCAGGGTGACCCCGTCTTGGGCTTTTGTCACTGAGAAGTCACCAAATTGGAGGGACACCATGTTTGCAGTGGTTGTTTTATCCTCGTAGTCAAGGATGAGGACATTGGCATCAATCATCCATTGGATCTACTTTTTTAATATATAGCAGTCTCGTGTTGATGGTGGACATACCGGTGGTAATAACAGTATTTGGGATCGTCCATTTTGTCTGCCTCGTCAGGACGCTTGAAAGGAAGAAGTTGGATTTTATTGCCCTTTTCATCAATACGTTGAAGAACTTTATCACATCATCATCATCGAAGTAATAGGTCTCCTTCGGCTTCGTCACCTCTACTGGTTTTGAGTTGACGAGGCCGAGCCTTTAAAAATATTAACGGTCATTGCCTACTTTCCCTTAGCTTTATGAAAGTGGGGAAGTTTACTCCTAGTAAGCGGACCTCTCTAGCATTTCTTTCAGCATTGTTAGCGCTAGTGATGAACGCTGACCAATCTGGGAACTGAGTAGAGTCGGTCCAAAGTTTAACCGCCTGTAGCATATTTTTGTGACAAGCATCCATCAGCACAGACTCAGGTGTAATATGAGGCAATCTTAAGGCTGCCTGGCGGTAGCGCCCAATATAGTTACAAACAGACTCTTTTCTTGGATGTCCATGAAAGAGGATATTGTCATGTCCATTCCTCCTTCACAAAAATGAGAGAGAAAGAGACACCGCAAGTCATCGAACGACAAAATGCAATTGTCCGGGAGGCTGTAGAACCATTCGTATGCGACCCCCTTCACGGCTGTGACAAACAGGTTAGTGAGCAAGGCATCGTCTCACGGCAGGTGTCCTATCATTGAGGCAAAGTAATTCAGGTATTGACGGACAGAATCCTTCCCATCAAAGGAATTCAGGGAATGTAGTTTATATTTAGGGGGATTAACCAGGCTATTCTATTCGGAAGGATACGGTTGCCGGATACTGAGTTTCTGGAGCGCCTCTCGGTTGTCTTTGTAACCACCGTTAACAAAATTTTGGGAATTTTTTGAATTTTTGTATTTTCCTTTTTCCGAATTTTTTTTTCTAATCTTGAAAAACGTAAATTTTAGATATGAAACATAAATGTTGTCGGTATTTTGATTTGATCGTTTGGTTTTATGAAACTATTTTTGTATGTGAGATTTTTATCCTAAATAATTTACTGCTCATTTTCTTAAAAATATATATGTTATGAATTGTAACTCCTCTTGCCGGATTTTCAAAATTATTATTATTATTTGTGTTCAAATAAGACTCTCATCAAATTCTAATCCACCGCAACAACAAGCCTCGCATCCCTAATTTTCAAAAATTCCCAATCTCGAAAATTTCCCCAAATCTCTAAACCTAACCCTAAGTTTGCCAGGCCTCCTTAAGATATTTTAAATTGATGACCTAGTTTATTATTTAATTAAATATTTGAATTTGTATGTTGAAATTATTTGTTAAATAAGTAGTATTCTTAGATTATTACGATGACCGCCTAATTGATATAGATCTATGTGATTTAATATTACCTAATATTATTGAATATTTATTTACATTAATACTAATTTTTATTAATTAATAGATTATGATAGTGTTGGTTTAAAGATTCATTTGATTTAAATAAAGGGAGGCTTTATCTATTAGGAGTCTTACACTTATCTAATATGAATATATTAAAAGTTTGCTAATACCAAATATTACTAAATTTACTTTGATAATATATTAGCATAACCCATTACTGGATTGAGATTTCCATGTATATGATTTAAATTGATAGATATTATCAAATATATATATTTTAAATATTATTATATGATTTCAAGGAAATATATTCGTTTTAAAATAAGTTATGGCAATGAATATTATTTAGTAATAATTAATTATTTGATGTATTTGAATTATATGATTTAAATCGTCCAATAAAATATTAAACAATACTTTGAATTATTATTCCTATCAAATATCATATTTTAGATTGGATTAATTATGTTTAAAATAATTATGTGGGATTTAAATTTATGAGAAGACTATCTATTAGAATTTAAACTATTTACTTTAGTGGAGGATTGAATTGTACAAGGAATTTACGATAAGATTTCTTTTAAATTAGTATTCCTATCTACTCCTTTAAATTATTATGTTATCTATATCTTTGGAAAACTTGTTGGCCTATATAAACCTCTTAGTTTCAAGCAATTCACAAGCAAACCACACGAACAACACCAACGCCAATGCCAGCATCATCGCCAACCCGTCACAGCTAATACCACATTTTGTGCCGATCGTGTCCGCGTGTCCACCACAGAAAAGAAAAGTGCCAAACCGTGTCCGGACCCGTGTGTTCGTGTCCATCCCATCTTATTCCATTATACATTACAAACCCAGCCCCCGTCGGACACACCTGACACGAGCTGTACCATCATCAGTATCAAACAACACCACCACCCTTACCACTTACCTCCGCCGTAGCGTCCTCCCAGCGGTTCCATTCCTTGGATACTACCAACCGATCTCCTCACCACCGTCGTACTAACACCGGCGGCAACCTCCAGAGCCAGAGAGTTCCTCACCGCAAGATCCAGGCCGCCTCATCCCGAACGCCGCCGTCTCCTCAGCGGGTGCTCGCGCCACCGCCGATCTCAGGGAGCCCCGCCCAGTGCCGGTGGTAACTCGCCATCTCCGCAGAATCAAGTGGCGCTCCTGATGGAACCCTCGTCCACCACCTCCTTCCCTCCGCCCACTCCGCGGATACCGTCGGTGGCTGGTCTACTGCTAGGCATCGGATCTGCACGCCTGTCCTCCGCCACGACCAGCGCGATCCAGTTGCGCCCGACGCTGAGACTCCGAAACCTTCCTCCGGCTGTCGTTGGGTCGCACACGCGTGTGCGTGTCATCCGGCGGGACCCGCCCCCAGCACCGCAGTGCTGCCCGTGCGACACCACGCGTCCGACGTTGCCTCCCCACTCTGGAATGGTGAGTTCTTCCCCTTGGAAAGTTTGGGAGGAAGAGATATTCTCTCTCTCTTTGGTTTTGGAGCTTGGGTTATGAGTTATAATTACTTTCATTATAATATGTTTTCCCTCTCGTGAAATGAGGCAGGGTGAACATTGGACAATAGTCCACTGCTGTCGTTTGCCTCATTTTAATTTGTATTTTATTTTCAAATTAGCTTTTAGCAAGGTATTAGTTATGTATTAGGCTGAAGCTTGGCTCGGGGTTTTGATAAACTTCAGGCCGGGCTAGTATATATGGATATAATTAAATTTTATTATAAAAATAGTATATCTTTGGGCGTTGTCAAGTTGGATTTTGGGAAGACTTATTTATGGGCTTATTTATTGTATTAATTGACTTTGAGATATCTTTGGGTTATTTTGTGAAACATAGTAACTAAAAATAAGAAATGCTAAAAAGAGTTTATAAGATTTATATAGTGTAGTATTAATATAAATGCATGTATATAATTATGCATTATTATTCTTATTATACTCCTATTATCATTATTATTAATAATATTATCATTGACATTATTGTCATTAGGTTCTTATTGATATTATTAATATTGTTATCGAAATATTGCATAAATATATTATTATATTTTATACAGTATCTTAAATACGACTTTCAAATATATATATATATATATATATATATATATATATATATATATATATATATATATATATATATATATATATATATATATATATATATATATATATATATATATATATATTATTGTAGTACTTCCTATTTGATTAAAGTATAGTTTGACTAACACCATGATTTTTCATATTCCAGATAATTATCTAAGTTTATTTTGACTGATGGAAATATAGCTTTCATAGTTTACCATAAATATTTTCTACATATAGTCATAATATCTTATATAGAAAGGATTAAAATATGAATTATCTTTCTTAAATTAAATTCTCTTAGATTAGATTGTCCATCATGGCTAATCGTACTCCTACTTTTTTGGCACATATACCCTCTCCAATCAGTCTATCCTGGACCTAACGGGATTAGCGATTTCAATAGCAAAGGACCCCAGGCGAGTACAGTTTATTACCTGTTTCCAATATTGATTTTTACTATATTTCATTGATTGGCCATTGGATATGTGATTTTATATTCTATTATAAATTGTTGAGTTGGGAATGAGAAGTACCAAGGATGTGTGATCCGACCGTAGACATTATTTATTTTCATGCAAGTAAACCTCATAGACATTGTTTATTTTCTGCAAGTAAACCTCGTAGACATTGTTTAATTTCTGCAAGTAGACCTCGTAGACATTGTTTATTTTCGTGCAAGTAGACCAAGTAGACCTCGCGGTGTAGTGTCCCAGACTGATCACATATCAAAGGTACTTCTAACAGTTTGGAAGGTATATTAGTTTATTTATTTGTTGTTAATTTTTCGTCTTTTCTCACGTCTTTTCTGTTTATCTTCAAAACATATAATTGATGTCTAACCTATGTATTATAGTCATTTTCATATATTGGAACTGCATTCAGTGAATTGTACTCGTTCCATCCTGACTGGGTAACCCAATATTTTTCAGGTTAGCCGTGATTACGCTTAGCATTGGGGAGACGGGTGTACTTGCAAATGGAAAACTAGAAATTAGCTAGATAGATGAGTTGTAATCATTTCAACATTTGTAATAGTTTTTATTTTTTGCAAATGTAAAACTTGTGAATATTGTAAATTAAATTAATTTTGTGAATGAGCATTATTTATGATTTTGAGCATTGTGGCTAAACAGCGTTCTACCGTCGACACTGCGGCGTAGGCTGGCTTGGACACGCACTCGTATTCCGAAAAGCGGGTGCGGGTCGTGACAAGTTTTTTTGGTGGCCCATGCAGGTCTATTTTCGCAAAAGATTGCGAACTCGTGATAGTACTTAAGTTAGTCGTACTATTGCGAGCCTGTGACTAGGAAATGCTCATTCACAATTAGGATTGAATTAATTTAGGAGAATGACTAGGAACAGGAGTCCCTTATTAATTTGATTATTGGGTGGTTAAGGATTAGGCCATGCAATTTATTAAATTTAGATGAATTGGAAGATTTTTTGATACACTATTACATTTTGACACGACGATATGACCTAAGGTGGGTAGACTATTTACTCATCAACTTAGGCCTTCCTGGAATCCCATTTTTGACCGTAACCCCTCTTCTTGAAATTTTTTTTAAAAATAAATAAAATAAAATTTTATTTATTTGAGTTAAATTATGATTTTTGGAATTTTATTATAATTATAGAAGGGTTTAGTCATGGTTAAGATTTGTAATACAAGATGACTAAAAATTATGGCACGGATAGTATGGTCGTGTGCCTTGTCTAATGTTCTAGCCATGGTAGAGAAGGTCGAGCCATAGGTGTAACCTGAATAGAAAAACCAGGCTAAGTTGTGACTTGACCTCTATAAAGAATTTAATTATTTATTTATTAATATAATAATTTTTAGGAAATCTGGTTGTATCAATTCAGCCCGGACTGGACCCGAACCTAACTTAAGCCCTAGTAGTCGTATATTGTGACCAACGAC
Source organism: Iris pallida (assembly GCA_029216955.1). Classification (NCBI taxonomy): domain Eukaryota; kingdom Viridiplantae; phylum Streptophyta; class Magnoliopsida; order Asparagales; family Iridaceae; genus Iris; species Iris pallida. Next base: position 2,490,790 of record JANAVB010039212.1, on the reverse strand, counting down.
GCCCATATAGACATATAGATGTGTATATATATTGGTACTCCATTTTAGTCTCATGAATAATTTTCATAAACGTATATAATATATGTATTATTGCTATTTAGGTTTATATTTTTGTGAATAGGAAAACCCTCTCTTAGAATGATATTTTGGAATTTATTTAGGCTATACTTATATACTTGTATATGAATATAATCATAGTAGGTAGACATAGTGCTTATATATATTTTCCTCGATCTTGAATTTTATATCTCTCTTGCCTTCGGCCATTGCACTTCAAGGACAAATGCTTGCATTCTTTTTCTATCTTATCAACTTGTATGACTTTTGAGACTCCTTTGAAATTCTTGGGGATATAGTTGGAATAATTTTCATGACTCGCAATGGCAAAGACAACAGCGCACTGTCGTCGTTTATTTGAATTATGGAGACTACGGGTCCACTGCAGCCAGCAGCGCACTGACGAGGCATGATCCCTAAGTTGAAATAATTTCAAGTATGTGTGGGTCGTCAAATATTATTAAAATTATGTCTTGGTTGTCCTATTTAATCCTTGAATTATTATGTCAATATTTGGTAGAGTGTTCAATACCATATTATGCATAAGTCATAAATCAAGGGTTTACTGCAGCCAGATGTACACTGGCGAGGCATGAATGCTTGGTTAAATGATTTTGGATATACCTGTGGTTTTCGAATATTATAGAAACTACATCTTTTTGGCATGTGACTGTTGAAATTTTTATGTTCCACAACTTCATAAACTCTCGAATAAAATTTGGTTAGTTCTTAACCTTTCATTTCTTGAACCCTTCCTTTTATCGTTTTACTTTTCGTACCGTTATTAGTCTTCCTAGAAATCATCTAAACCTAGTCACTAGAATCATAATCATACCTAGGTTATGGTTCTATGATCATGCCCAGATAATTGATCGAGCTAAAAACGATTCGATTTAGATCACCCTTAACGACTTTCGATCGCAACTAGACTATTTGATTATATTTCGATCGTGTCAATTTGCATATTTTTCTAGATTTTGATTCTGTAATCGTGCTTGTATAATTTTGCTAAATCGTGCCAAACGAAGTTGAATTTTGATCATTCCTAAACGACTTTGATCGTGACTACACTATCTGGCTATAATCATAATCGTGCCTATACTTCAACTCAAACATTTCTAATGTTTATATTTCAATCCCACTATGATCATGACTATTTTGATCTTGTTCATGCTTGTGCCAACTTTTTAATTTTTGATCATGCTTGGTTGACTTGGATGATTAATTGTGACTACAACTTAGTTGTATCTAAGTGGTTTAACCATGTTTAGGCTTTGCCTAAATTTTGATCGTCCTTAAGCAATTTTGGTCATGACTAGACCATTTGAGTAAGATTGATCGTGCCAAATCATAATTATTTTAATTGTTATATATATATATATATATATATATATATATATATATATATATATATATATATATATATATATATATATATATATATATATATATTTCGTGTTGGAAAATGTTTGGGTTTGAAAAAGCAATTACATACATGTTGAAATGACAAAATATTTACTAGTTTGCTTTTATAAAGGGGTACTTCTAGAGTTATGATTATCATTTATTTTATGATGTTAAATTTACAAAAAGTTTTAAATATTGGTTGGTAATGTTAGTATTATTTCAAAATTCTTATTTTGGATTGAGATTTGATCAATCGACGAGTTGTTTGATTGAAATCTTTGAAAGGATTAATTCCGAAACTTCTAATCCAACTCCCTAACTCTAATCACAACCCTAAATTTTTTTCCTTTCTTTCCTTTCCGCCTATTTGATCAATAATTTCTTACCCAAAAATTTCTTATCTTTTCACCGACCAACCAAGTCCGTATACCCTAGTAGTCCTTAAATTCGAGGACGAATTTATTTCTAAGGTGGGTAGATTTGTAACTCCTCTTGCCGGATTTTCAAAATTATTATTATTATTTGTGTTCAAATAAGACTCTCATCAAATTCTAATCCACCGCAACAACAAGCCTCGCATCCCTAATTTTCAAAAATTCCCAATCTCGAAAATTTCCCCAAATCTCTAAACCTAACCCTAATTTTGCCAGCCTCCTTAAGATATTTTAAATTGATGACCTAGTTTATTATTTAATTAAATATTTGAATTTGTATGTTGAAATTATTTGATAAATAAGTAGTATTCTTAAATTATTATGATGACCGTCTAATTGATATAGAACTATGTGATTTCATATTACCCGATATTATTGAATATTTATTTACATTAATACTAATTTTTATTAATTAATAGATTATGATAGTGCTGGTTTAAAGATTCATTTGATTTAAATAAAGGGAGGCTTTATCTATTAGGAGTCTTACACTTATCTAATATGAATATATTAAAAGTTTTCTAATACCAAATAATGCTAAATTTACTTTGATAATATATTAGCATAACCCATTACTGGATTGAGATTTCCATGTATATGATTTAAATTGATAGATATTATCGAATATATACATTTTAAATAGTATTATATGATTTCAAGAAAATATATTCGTTTTAAAATAAGTTATGGCAATGAATATTATTTAGTAATAATTATTTATTTGATATATTTGAATTATATGATTTAAATCGTCCAATAAAATATTAAACAATACTTTGAATTATTATTCCTATCAAATATCATATTTTAGATTGGATTAATTATGTTTAAAATAATTATTTGGGATTTAAATTTATGAGAAGACTATCTATTAGAATTTAAACTATTTACTTTAGTGGAGGATTGAATTGTACAAGGAATTTACGATAAGATTTATTTTAAATTAGTATTCCTATCTACTCCCTTAAATTATTATGTTATCTATATCTTTGGAAAACTTGCTGGCCTATATAAACCTCTTAGTTTCAAGCAATTCACAAGCAAACCACAGGAACAACACCAACGCCAATGCCAGCATCATCGCCAACCCGTCACAGCCAATACGACATTTTGTGCCGATCGTGTCCGCGTGTCCACCACAGAAAAGAAAAGTACCAAACCGTGGCTGAACCCGTGTGTCTGTGTCCATCCCATCTTATTCCATTATATATTACAAATCCAGCCCCCGTCGGACACACCAGACACGAGCAGTACCACCATCAGTATCAAACATCACCACAACCCTTACTACTTACCTCCGCCGTGGCCTCCTCCCAGCGGCGCCATTCCTTGGCTACTACCAACCGATCTCCTCGCCACAGCCGTACTGACACCGGCGTCCACCCCCAGAGCCAGAGAGTTCCTCATCGCAAGATCCAGGCCGCCTCATCCCGAGCGCCACCGTCTCCTCCACGGGTGCTCGCGCCACCGTCGATCTCAGGGAGCCCCTGTTGGGAAAGAAGCGCGGAAACCTTTCCCCAAACCGGAGAGTACCTGCGAGAGGACCGAGCAATACAACGCACGAACCCAAAAATAGCCACACAAAAACAATCACGCAGACACAGAGAATTTTTGACGTGGAAACCCTTGCGGGAAAAAACCACGGGACGATCGGAGTCCAACCCTGAAAAGCCTCCACTAATGGAATAGAAGAATTACACCCTCTACAAACTCCTCCCGATCCAAATCGGATCCCCACAACACTCAGAGATAAGAACAATGATTACAAGGCTACGAAGAGCGAGAACGACGAGTAGAGATTACCCGAACACGATCTCCTTCGAAAACGACCTTCAATCCTCCGTCTTCTTCTCCGAAGTTGTAATGGCACTCTTGCCTCCTTCTCTCTCAAACTTGTGTTGTCCAATGCGATTATGCGATTATGAATTAGGGTTGAGAAAACTCAATATATCTCCCTAATCCCGCAACCAACCTGGACCGTTGGATTAGATCCAATGATGAAAACTCATCCAGAAATCCGCTTCAGCCCCCCGACACACAGAGTTCGGCCAGAACTCTGTGTGGGGCAACCAGCACTGGGTGGCCAAACCCTGGAACGGCCAGACCGAGTTCGGCCAGAACTCGGCCTGGGACCGAGTTCGGCCCGAACTCGGCAGACTTGGTCCAGAACCCCCTTTGGGGCAACAGCAGCAGCAACAACTACTCCCGAGCTTCTCCGACATCGGACGGCGCTCGTCGCACTCCGGGATCTTCTCCACATAGGTTGGGAACCCCACCCACTCCAACAAATCTCCCCCTTCACAACTATGGGGAGGACGTCGTCATCCCGACGATCTGTCTGCAGTACTCAAACTTCCCCCTTGGTAGAATCTTCGTGAACATATCAGCTCCATTGTCATCTGTATGCACCTTCTCAAGCTCCGCGTCCTTCTTTTCAACCACATCCCGTATCCAATGATACCGAGTCTCGATGTGCTTGGACCGGCTATGAAACGTCTGATTCTTCACAAGATGGATAGCACTCTGACTGTCGCAAAGCAAAGTATACTGCTCTTGCTTCAGTCCCATTTCCTGCAACAGCTTCTTCATCCACAACAGCTCCTTGCAAGCCTCCGTCGTCGCAATGTATTCCGCCTCCGTCGTCGACAAGGCAACACACTTCTGCAACCGCGACTGCCACGACACTGCTCCTCCCGCAAACATCATCACGTAGCCTGAAGTCGATCGCCTCGTGTCTACATCTCCAGCCATATCAGCGTCGGTATACCCAACCAGCTTCGGCTCGTCACCACCAAAGGAAAGTCTCCAACCAGCAGTGCCCTGAAGATATCGTAGAATCCACTTGACCGCACTCCAGTGTACCCTTCCAGGATTCGAAAGATACCTGCTAACCGTACCAACTGCATGAGCAATATCTGGCCTCGTACACACCATGGCATACATAAGGCTTCCCACAGCTGAGGCATATGGAACCCGCTCCATATCTTTCTTTTCGTCCTCGGTAGATGGACACTGCTCCTCAGTGAACTTAAAGTGAGCCGCGAGGGGGGAACTCACTTTCTTCGACCCGTCCATCCCGAAACGCTGAAGTACCCGGTGAATGTACTTCTTTTGGGACAAGTGTAGCAGCTTGGACTCTCTCTTTCGGCTGATCTCCATCCCAAGAATAGTCTTCGCTGCGCCCAAATCCTTCATAGAGAAGGCCGCGCCCAGTTGGCACTTCAACTCCGCTATCCTAGTGGCATTCCGACCCACTAATAGCATATCATCAACATAGAGCAATAAGATGATAAAATCATCATCGACAAAGTACCTCACAAATGCACAATGGTCCGACGTCGTCCGTGCATAACCATGCTCCCCCATAAATGACTCGAACTTTCTGTACCACTGCCTCGGAGCCTGCTTCAGACCATACAAGCTCTTCCTCAACCGGCAGACCAAATGTGACTTGCCCTTCTCACAGAATCCCTCCGGCTGCTCCATGTACAACTCCTCCTCAAGATCACCGTGGAGGAACGCCGTCTTCACGTCCATCTGCTCGACCTCCAAGTCGAAACTGGCTGCTAATGCTAGCACCACCCGAATAGACGAATGCTTGACGACAGGCGAAAAGATTTCATCATAATCCACGCATTTCCGCTGACCGTAGCCCTTGACTACCAGCCTCGCTTTGTATCGAGGGCGAGTAGCATCATCCGTCTGCTTCACTCTGAACACCCATCGATTCTTCAAAGCCTTCTTGCCCTTTGGCAACCGTACCAGATCATAAGTAGAATTGGTGTGCAAGGAACTCATCTCCTCCTGCATAGCTACCATCCACTCCTGCCTGTATTCGTCTTCCATAGCCTCTGCGAAACTTTCGGGCTCTCCCCCGTCAGTCAATAGCACATACTCATCCGGCGAGTATCTCGTAGATGGTCGACGATCCCTGTTGCTCCTTCTCAGTGGAGCCACTGGTGCTGGCTGTATACCGACAGCCTCCTCTCCTTCAGGAACTGCCTCCCCGGCATGCTCATCCTCCTGAGGGACACCCTGACCACCATCAGCAGGCTGATGATCAAGGTTGGGAGCAACTCCATGTACCGGCTCCCCCATAACTGGATCCTCTGCGATGTCCTCTGGAAACTGCTCGAAGCGAAATGACTCTAACTCTAGCAATTCCTCAGCCTCAGAAGGCGTCTCGGAATCCTGAGTGTTGGTCATGGTCTGATCCTCGACGAACACCACGTCCCTGCTTCTGTAGAGCTTTCCTTCCACTGGGTCGTAGAGTCTATAGCCAAACTCATCCCGACCGTAGCCGACAAAGACGCATCGCCTCGTCTTCGGCTCAAGTTTGGTCCTCTCGTCCTTCGGTACATGCACGAAGGCCTTACAACCAAACGCCCGCAGGTGACTGTATGACGGCTCCTTGCCGTACCATACTTTGTCAGGCACATCATCCTGCAAAGGAGCACTAGGAGACAAATTAATAATATAAGCAGCTGTGAGAAGAGCCTCACCCCAATAACTGCCCGGCAAGTTTGCTTCTGACAGCAAACACCGCACCCTCTCCATCAGTGTCCTGTTCATGCGCTCCGCTACACCATTGAGCTGAGGTATCTTTGGCGGAGTCTTCTGGTGTCGTATCCCTTGCTCTCTGCAATACGCATCAAAGGGACCGATGTATTCGCCGCCATTGTCGGACCGAACACACAACAACTTCTTGCCCGTCTCCCTTTCAACGGAGGCCTGAAACTCCTTGAAAGTAGGCAGCACCTGATCCTTGGTCTTTAAGGCATAGACCCAAACCTTCCTGGAACAGTCATCAATAAAAGTCACAAAGTAAGAAGCACCACCAAGAGATTTTACCTTCATAGGACCGCAGACATCCGAGTGAATCAACTCGAGCAACGCCGGCTTCCTCGAACTTGGGTGACTCTGGAAAGACACCCTACTTTGCTTCCCAGCCAAACAGTGCGTGCATTTCTCCAACTTTGTAGACTTGAGCCCCGGAATCACTTTCCTGTTCACCAAGTAGCTCATCCCCTTCTCGCTGATATGGCCGAGCCGCCTGTGCCACAACTCGGTAGACGCGTCACTGACTGCGTTCACCTCCTGTGCCCCCTCTGCGCTCCCCTCCATATAGTAGAGACCAGACTTCTTGCTTCCTCTGGCAATCACCATCGAACCTCTGGAAAGCTTCCACTGACTATTCCCGAAGAGACTGAAGAATCCCTCGTCATCCAACCTTCCAACCGACACCAGGTTGAAACGGATATCAGGGACATGACGAACATCCTTGAGAACAAGAACCGCACCCGTCTTCGTTCTCAAATGCACATCTCCAACGGCAACCGCCTTCGACACATCTCCGTTGCCCATCTTCAACACGCCACAGTCGCCTGTCGTGTAAGTGGCAAACAGTGTCCTATTGTGAGATACATGTGCTGAAGCCCCTGAGTCCACCAGCCAAGAATTGTCATCGCAGGCGAGGTTAGTAATGACCTCATCACCTATGACGATCACATCGCCTCCATGCATCGAGGCCGCCGCTGTAGTGTTCTCTTCTTGCTTTCCCTTGTCGCCCTTCTTCTCTCTCTTCCAAGCGAAACAATTCCGCTTGATATGGCCCTTCTTACCGCAATGATAACACTCTGAGTCCTCGTAACGACCCTTGGACTTCCCCCTGCTCTTGTCTCTGCCACCACCTGGACCCCTGCTTTTGCCCCTTCCGCGGCTCTCTGAAACAAGTGCCTCTGAGTGGTGGGATGTGGATGAAGTGCCCTGAGAACGTCTTCGCATCTCTTCATTCAACACCCCGCTCTTGGCAAACTCCAGACTGACCACGCCCTCTGGAGCAGAAGCGATCATAGATACTCGTACGGTCTCCCACGAGTCTGGCAATGTACACAGCAGCCACAGTCCCTGAACTTCGTCGTCGAACTTGACTCCCATAGAAGATAGCTGGTCAACCACGTCCTGGAACTCACTCAAGTGATCCGAAATAGACGCCCCATCCTTGTACCGCAGACCCATCATCGTTCGGATCAAGAACAACTTGTTTACCCCGGTCTTCTTCGCATATAAGGATTCCAGCTTATCCCACAACGTCTTCGCGTGCTCAATATTGGCAACGTGATTGTACACGTTCTCATCAACAAACTGCCGTATGTACCCACACACCTGTATGTGCTCGAACGTCCAGTCCTCCTCGGATTTATCACTGGGCCTCTCGGTTGCAAACACAGGTAGATGTAGCTTCTTGACAAATAGCAAATCCTTCATCTTGCTCCGCCAATAATGATAGTTTGTGCCATTAAGGTTCACTATGCGCACCGGCTTCGCGTCCATCTCTCCTCTCTGGTTCCTCTGTCAACTCCTGACACCCTTTGAACCCAAAGCTCTGATACCACTCTGTTAGGAAAGAAGCGCGGAAACCTTTTCCCAAACCGGAGAGTACCTGCGAGAGGATCGAGCAATACAACGCACGAACCCAAAAATAGCCACACAAAAACAATCACGCAGACACAGAGAATTTTTGACGTAGAAACCCTTGCGGGAAAAAACCACGGGACGATCGGAGTCCAACCCTGAGAAGCCTCCACTAATGGAATAGAAGAATTACACCATCTACAAACTCCTCCCGATCCAAATCGGATCCCCATAACACTCAGAGATAAGAACAATGATTACAAGGCTACGAAGAGCGAGAACGACGAGTAGAGATTACCCGAACACGATCTCCTTCGAAAACGACCTTCAGCCCCGCCCAGTGCCGGTGGCAACTCGCCATCTTTGCCGAATCAAGCGGCGCTCCTAATGGAACCCTCGTCCACCACCTCCTTCCCTCCGCCCACTCCGCGGATACCGTCGGTGGCTGGTCTACTGCCAGGCATCGGATCTGCACGCCTGTCCTCCGCCACGACCAGCGCGATCCAGTTGCGCCCGACGCCGAGACTCCGAAACCTTCCTCCGGCTGTCGTTGGGTCGCACACGCGCGTGCGTGTCATCTGTCGGGACCCGCCCCCAGCAGCGCGGTGCTGCCCGTACGACACCACACGTCCGACGCTGCCTCCCCACTCTGGAATGGTGAGTTCTTCCCCTTGGAAAGTTTGGGAGGAAGAGATATTCTCTCTCCCTCTTTGGTTTTGGAGCTTGGGTTATGAGTTATAATTACTTTCATTATAATATGTTTCCCCTCTCGTGAAACGAGGCAGGGTGAACATTGGACAATAGTCCACTGCTGTCGTTTGCCTTATTTTAATTTGTATTTTATTTTCAAATTAGTTTTTAGCAAGGTATTACTTATGTATTGGGCTGAAGCTTGGCCCGGGGTTTTGATAAACTTCAGGCCGGGCTAGTATATATGGATATAATTAAATTTTGTTATAAAAAAGTATATCTTTGGGCTTTGTCAAGTTGGGTTTTGGGAAGACTTATTTATGGGCTTATATATTGTATTAATTAATTTTGAGATATCTTTGGGTCATTTTGTGAAACATAGTAACTAAATATAAGAAATGCTAAAAAGAGTTTATAAGATTTATATAGTGTAGTATTAATATAAATGCATGTATATAATTATGCATCATTATTCTTATTATACTCCTATTATCATTATTATTAATAATATTATCATTGACATTATTGTCTTTAGGTTCTTATTGATATTATTAATATTGTTATCGAAATATGCCTAAAATATATTATTATATTTTTATACAGTATCTTAAATACAACTTTCAAATAAAAATATATATATTATTGTAGTACTTCCTATTTGATTAAAGTATAGTTTGACTAACACCATGATTTTTCATATTCCAGCTAATTATCTAAGTTTATTTTGACTGATGGAAATATAGCTTTCATAGTTTACCATAAATATTTTCTACATATAGTCATAATATCTTATATAGAAATGATTAAAATATGAATTATCTTTCTTAAATTAAATTCTCTTAGATTAGATTGTCCATCATGGCTAATCGTACTCCTACTTTTCTGGCACATAGACCCTCTCCAATCAGTCTATCCTGGACCTAATGGGATTAGCTGTTTCAACAGCAAAGGACCCCAGGCGAGTACAGTTTATTGTCTGTTTCCAATATTGATTTTCACTATATTTCATTGATTAGCCATTGATTATGTGATTTTATATTCTATTATAAATTGTTGAGTCGGGAATGAGAAGTACCAAGAATGTGTGATCCGACCGTAGACATTGTTTATTTTCATGCAAGTAGACCTCGTAGATATTGTTTATTTTCTGCAAGTAGACCTCGTACACACTGTTTAATTTCTGCAAGTAGACCTCGTAGACATTATTTATTTTCATGCAAGTAGACCTCGTAGACCTCGCGGTGTAGTGTCCCAGACTGATCACATATCAAAGGTACTTCTAACAGTTGGGAAGGTATATTAGTTTATTTATTTGTTGTTAATTTTTCGTCTTTTCTCACGTCTTTTCTGTTTATCTTCAAAACATATAATTGATGTCTAACCTCTGTATTGTAGTCATTTTCATATATTGAAACTGCATTCAGTGAATTGTACTCGTTCCATCCTGACTGGGTAACCCAACATTTTTCAGGTTAGCCGCGTTTACGATTAGCATTGGGGAGACGGGTGTACTTGCAAACAGAAACCTAGAGATTATCTAGATAGATGAGTTGTAATCATTTCAATATTTGTAATAGTTTTTATTTTCTGCAAATGTAAAAATTGTGAATATTGTAAATTAAATTAATTTTGTGAATAAACATTATTTATGATTTTGAGCATTGTGGCTAGACAGCATTGTACCGCCGACACTGCGGCGTAGGCTGGCTTGGACACGCACTTGTATTCCGAAAAGCGGGTGCGGGTCGTGACATGAATATTGTTTTATGTAAATGTATGTTCGCCAAAATATATTTTTGTAAATAAATATATATTCTCGGTTAATTGAACTAATTGAATTATTGGCAAATAATTTAGTAAACAAATTGTTAGTAGTTGGTGTTGTGTTAGTTGTTAGTGTTTTTCCACTAGTTTCCTATTCTATTACATGTACATTGGATTCTAGGGTTTTCCCCCTCCTCTATAAATAGCACTTTTTTCCAAGAGTTTGCACAAATCCCCAAAACCTAAAAAAAAAAAACTTCCTAACACACACAGCCGCCACCCCTACACACAACAGAACTCAGCCTCCTCCTCCCTCTCGGCCACCTCCGGCGACCCCGGTAGACACTACAGCCACCGCCTTCCCCTTGCACACCAGCATTCCCTCTCCCATCGGCTGGCCAACAATAGCCAACCTTAGCCACCATCACCATCGACCACCACTTACCGCAGTGCCTCCACCCGAAGCTGACCAATCGACCAGCACCACCATCATCGCCAACCTCATCACCACACACCACCTCAACCGCCAGGCCAACTCCGCCCCGCCCCGGTCATCGTCTTCATCACCACCAACCGTCCTACCGCTTCCACAATCCGCCCGTCCCGGCCACCCGTGGCCAAGACAACCCCCTAGCCCGGCCAATCTCCTCCACTCCCAAACACCACCACCAGTGCCATTCCCGACTACCATCACCATCAGTGAGAGACAGAGACAGAGACAGAGAGATATGTGAGAGACCCTCACCTAACCGCCGTCGTGACAAGCCTCACCCGACGATCCCGACGCCGAACCACCACCGCCGCTGGGCGCTGCCGCCCGCTCCGCCTGGTGAACTCCAGATCCGCCGCGGGACGAGCCTCGCGCCGTGCCGCCAGATCAGCTCCCCGCGCCACCACTGTTCCGTCGCCCTTTCCGTCGAGCCTCCCGAGTTTTCGCAGAAGAGCCGGCAACTCGCCACCGCACAGGGTCCCAATCTGCCGCCCGACCGACCTTGGCTCCACCGTGCTGGAGTCGCACCGCCGGCGCTCCTCTGATGCCGGTGCCCCGACCGCTGTGAGAACCCCTCATTTCTTTCTCCCCCTTTCCTCCTTCTCACGTTTAGGATTTTGAGATTGAGTTTGGAACATAACCCCCCTCTGCTTCTATTATATTAGTGAATAGAATTATTATTAATGTTAGTATTTAATAGGGTTGTTAGTGAATTAGATTTTCTTAAAGTTGGTCAATGCTTTTTTTGGGTATTATTATTATTTTATTATTGTTGTTGATAATAAATGGATTATGATTAATGGAACAACAGTGAGATAGGGTTAAATGATTGTTGGGCTTGTTATTGTAATATTATTTTAATTATAGTTAAATGAAAATAAATATTTGTTAGAGAGAAAAGTTGATATTACAAAATGGGCTTGGCCCTAAATTATCTTCAAATTTTGGTTTGGGAACTCTAGATATATTAACCTAGTATTTTTTTTTTTTCAGCTACTCTAAAATAAATATATATTTTTGAGCCTATTTCTACTATTTACATTGAACTAAATTGTTTGGGCTGTGCCATTTTGCTTTAGCTTAGCAAAGAGGATATATATATATATATATATATATATATATATATATATATATATATATATATATATATATATTAAAAGAACCCCCCCTCTTTATTCAATCAAGGCGCAAAATGCCGAAGCCTTTACAAGTAAGCGCAAAAAGGCAAAATACAACAAGAAAGGGGGCAGCCTCTCGAGGCAAAAAGATCCGGAGGAAATATGACCGACAAGATGGCGGCACTAGACCGAAAATTCCGATTCTTATACAAGAAACCAATCAAAGAGACGCAAAATCCGAGGAGCTAGGAGAGAAGAGAGTTCCAAAAGAGAAACTGGCCGTGCGAGCAAAAGGATCTGATCTTACAGCACTGTCGGAGTACCTCCCTAATTAGCTGGTCGGCAGAGTACTGGTGACCTTCATATCTCGCCCTATTGTGATTCTTTCAGAGGACCCACTCGCAGCCGCCGCTACGATCTGGTGGCCGTAGGAAGTAGAGGCCCATTCTGCCAAGAGATCGTTGAGGAGCCCACCCCCCTGATGCTACCCGCAATGCTGAGAGAGGACCCTCCAGACCTGGACAGGTAAATCCCCTTGACAGAAGATATGGTCAGTGGTTTCGTGACGCTCCGAGCAGCAATTACACGCAGACGCAAGGCTGAATCCAATGGTGTTGAGATTGTCATCAGTAGGCAACTTCTTGCGAAATGCTCTCCAAATAAGGAAGGACCCTTTTTTGGGGATACAGGTCTGCCAGAAGGTCGCGATGGTGGGGGATGGTGCCTTAATGCCCCGAACCACTCTTCTCGTCGAGCTAACCGAGAAGGAGCCAGAAGCTTCAGCCGACCACCTCAGCACATCGAGCTCGGGACCCAGCTTAAGATCGTTGTTGCGAATGCACTCTACTGCCTCTCCCCCAACCCAATCCCGGACCTGGTTCTAATTCTAGTCATTCCCTGGTTGGTCCCACAAATCCTAGATCATGATGTTACCCGGAGCCGTGGGGAGGCTGGGGAGCAAAGTGTCTCCCGCCTAACGTTTCAGAAAGGTCGAAGATTCGCCATTATCCAGTTGGAGCCTTATCACCGGTTCAGCGATGGAGAACCCCATGAGAATACACCGCCAAGCTGCAGAAGATCTGCTGTTGGAGATAGCCAGCGATGGGTATAAATGTTTGAAGTATCTGCCTTCATGAATCTAGCCCATAAGTTCTGACTAGTACGAAGCTTCCACCACAGCTTCATCGAGAAGGCGTCAACAATGTGAGAGAGTTTGGTGAATCCTAGACCCCCCTCGTCAGTGGGCCTAGCCATAGAGTCCCAACTGGCCCAGTGATGTATGTCGTTGCCATCGCTGTGACCCCAGAAGAAATTGGTGATGATGCTCCCAATCGTCGAAATAACTTTCTTGGGGGGGAGCACGCAGCCAGGGTATAGATGGGGACGGAGGTGAGCACATGTTTGATGAGGATCATCTTTCCGCCCGGGGATAGGTAGCATTATGCCACCCCTCAATTTTTTTTCCTGATTTTGTTAATCAGCTCCTCAAAAATGCCAGCGTTAGATTTGCCATACACGAGGGGGCAACCAAGGTAGTGGAACGGAGGGTGATCGACGGCAAAAGAGGTGATGCTGGATAGGCTAGCCGCATGCTCACTCTTAATGTTGTGATGGGCGTAGATCATACTCTTGGCGGGGTTGACCTTCTGGCCAGAGCACATGTTGTATTTCTTGAGCGTGTTGTGGACCACCTCCACCGACCCAACATCCCCAGAGGAGAAAATAAGGATGTGGTCGGCGTAGGCCAGATGAGTGATAATCGGACAGCCACTGACAGTATGAAAGTGCTAGAAGTTCGGGGCTCTAGACATACAATTCATCTGTCTACTCAAAGCGTCTGCCGCAATGATGAATATGGTGGACGATAATGGGTCACCTTGCCTAACCCTGTGACTGGATTTGAAGACACCGTCTGCTTGCCCGTTGATGACCGTTGAGAACCAGGAGTTGCTGATCGATCTCCATACTATGTTGGTCCACGTTTCTGAAAATTCGAAGGCCCTGAGAACCCATATCATGAATTGTCAATCCAGCCTGTCATACGCTTTCTCTATGTCTAGTTTGATAGCTATGTTGCCACCCCTCGCTGGGAACTTCATGCAGGTGATGAGCTCATGAGCCAGCATAATATTGTCTTGGATGTTTCTACCCTTGACAAATCCACTCTGCTCCTTAGAGATCATCTTGGGAAGAATTTCGGACATGCGGAAGGCGATGATTTTGGAAATAATCTTGTTGGTGAAAGTGCAGAGACTGATTGGGCGGAAATCCCGAAATGTCTCCGGGTTATCTTTTTTGGGGATAAGGATCAGGTTGGCGCTCGATATGGCTCTGGGGTAGGTAGCTCCCTGGAAGAAGGCCATGACCGCTTCATGGATGTCATACTTGATGATATCCCAGCAGGTACGAAAAAATACCCCTGAAAAACCGTCAGGCCCTAGCGCACTATGCTCGTCAAGTGCCCACACCGCGTTTTTTACCTCGCTCTCGGTAGGTAGGAGTTCCAGCTGGTTGTTGTCGTCGTCGTTGATGAGGTGAGGTATCTCATCCAGGATGGAGTTGTCTCTGTGGATCGTTTCTTTGGTAAACAATTGGGAGTAGAACTTAGCGGCAGCCTCTTGGATACCCCGTTGGTCGTTGATGATGTTCCCTGATTCGTCGGTTATTTGATGCATGGCTAATTTCTGTCTGCGACCGTTGACACATGCATGAAAATAGCTCAAGTTTTTGTCCCCCTCACTGTCCCATCTAAGCCTGGCTTTTTGCCAAAATTTGAGAATAGCTTTGGTGAGGTTAAGGGCCGCCCTGGCCACAAGCGAACGCTCAATCGCGAACAGAGTTTTGGCACGGGTGACATCATCCTCGGCGACACGAACGGCCTGAAAAATGTCCCCATATATGCCTGTTTACTCCATATCGAAAGGGCATGCCTCGTGGCCTTGAGCTTGTTGGCCACTCTGATGAGCGGGTCGGGGGAGTCCGCTTGGGCCCAAGCTTCTTCAACAGTGCGCTTAAAGTGGGGGTGTTCGCTCCAGAAGTCAAGGAAGCGGAATTTTTTTGATCTGGATGGATTTTCTTTTGACTTCGACTAGAAGAGGGGTATGGTCCGATTCGGTGATGTTGAGGTGAGATAGATTCGAGGTGATCCCCGATCCCTTCCATAGGGCGTTAGTGAGCGCCCTATCAAGACGAGAATATTGTCGACGGTCGCCTTCCAGAATGTTGCACCAGGTGAAAGCATTATCGTTGAACTGGAGTGGTGATAGGTGGGCGTTAAAAATGAAGTTGTTGAAATCTTGCTTGGCCGTGGGAGAGAGGACGGCCACCAGTCTTCTCTTTCCTGCAGGTGATAGCATTAAAGTGTAGCTCCCCTTCCCAAAACTTTTAAATATTTTTATTTTTTATTATTATTATTATCAAGGTTATTGTGGTTACTATTAAATAATATTATTTTATAGTATCTTCGTCAAAAAAAAATGTTATTAATATATATACTCATATTTAAAAAATAGGCCCTAATCTAGGAATAGATAATACTGGTATTTTAATTCGATTTTTACGGATATTAATATACTAGTATTCATATGAATATATATAGAGATAAATATATATATATTGATATGTATATATAGGACAATATATAGGGTCGTATATATTTTGTGTGTGTATATATATATATATATATATATATATATATATATATATATATATATATATATATATATATATATAATGTGATGAGGATATATTATTTTCTTTATTGATATGTGTATATAGGAAGATGTATAGAGACATACATTTTGTGTAAGTATTTGCATGTATATGTGTATATATATAAATATGCGTATATACGTATGATTATATATATATAGTATTAGATATATAGATATATATAAATTCTAAATATATATATATGGGTGTGTACGTATGTAAAATACGTATGTGCGTATGTGTATGTTTATATATAAATATATATAGATATACGTGTGTGTGTGTGTGTGTCTATATATATATATATATATATATATATATATATATATTGATAATAAAAAAAAGAAAAAGAATTAATAAAACAAAAACAAGAAAACATAAACAGCAGCAATCCTGGACCTGGGCTCTTAGCCGAGCCCATGGATATATATATATATATATATATATATATATATATATATATATATATATATATATATATATATATATATATATATATATATATATATATATATATATATTGATAATAAAAAAAAGAAAAAGAATAAAAAAAAGAAAAAGAATTAATAAAACAAAAACAAGAAAACATAAACAGCAGCAATCCTGGACCTGGGCTCTTAGCCGAGCCCATGGACCCAGCAGTCAGCCATGCTCAGCCCGAGCCCAGCCTACCCAGTACAGAACCCCTCCCCCGATTCTATTAAGCAGCAGCAATGCTCAGCCAACCGAGCAACCATAAATCGCAAACACCCCCAGGCCCAGCTCGAGCTCGGACCGAGCCCAAGCTAAGTCTCTTTTCCGCACAGCAAACAATTCCCGAACCCGACAGTAGCCGATCATATACGCTTATATATGAGAGATATCGAGAGAGTTGAAAACACCAAACCCTAACTCTATCCCACGCGACGCCGACACCCCGCCGACCTTAACACGTGGGCGCACCCCCGAGCGCGCGCGCGCCGCCCTGGGCCGCCGCCGGCCGCCGGCAGCATGGCCACGCGCGCGCAACCAGGCCGCACAGCAACAGCAGTAATGGATGAAGACGCTGAGTTCGCGATGTGATCTCTCGACGATCGCTCGATCGTTTTGCGATCCATCAACTCTGGTACGATCTCGATATAACCAACTCCGACACCCTTCAAATATTTCGATTTATTTTGCGTTATGTGCCTCGTAAAACGAGTCCGAAGATTGGCGAAAACCTGTCCAAAAACAGGACATGTAGCAGTCCAAACTCCCAACTTGGAAGGAAAATTCCTGCCCATCCGTTGACCTATTCGAAAATCCATTTGAACAATCTTTTAGATCACATATAGGAGCTCAGAAATCATTTTGTAGATTCGAAGTTCATTAAATATGCACAGAGAAATCAGTTGTAGAAGTTTAGAAAAAATTATCAAAATCTGTTTTCAAAATATTAAAAATCCTTCCACACGACGTGCGTCCCGCCATTCCGGGCGACGCGGGCGACGTGGTCGCAAACTGAAAGCATCGAAAGGTGCGTAACGGCTTCGTGGTCGTGTGGGCTTTGACGGAATTCAAATTGGTCGCGTGTGCGCGACGAATTTGATGCGTATCCGTCGAAATCGTCCCGTATCCGTGCAATACAAATTCAGTCATAACTTTGTGTACGCTCGTCAGATCGAGACGAAACTTATGCCAGCAGGACCGTATCATTTTTCTGGTCATGTATGCCAAGTTTGGTCCAATTCTGAGACAGTTGAATCGTACGTCGTTTTAAGGGCCCCACGGTCCTACTCAACGGGCAATTTTGTGCACGGCCTGCCGGAATCCAACTCTGGACATACGGTTGGGTTCGTATCGAAAAACTGTATCCGTAGACATGTAGTTTGACGACTTTAGAGACCGTTGACTCTGGTACGCTTTTTGGTGCAAAGCGGGTCCAACGGCGGACATCGTTTTTGCCCGAAATTATCGTTTTGCTCATGTGTCTAGAATTGGACTTAAGGACAGACAATCCTAGCTAATTTGACTATTCTGAGAACGTTGGTACTATTTATTTCAGCATCTGGAGACTTCTGCATGTGTTGACTGATTGTGGCTCATTGAGTGATATAGTATTATTGGTTTCTCCAGCTAAGGACCTCAGGCAAGTGCACTTTCTGATTGCTTTCGATTCATAGTAGTCTTTTCATTTCATGTCTATACATGTATATTGATGTTTGTTGACACGCTCGTCACACGGAGTAGTCGGGAGGGAAAATATTTCAGTATACATGTGGACTACCAAGAACTATCCCAATATGTCTAATCGTGAATGATAGCAGCTGCACACGACACGTGCAGTGATACGTATTTACCCTCTAGCCGTTCACATGTTGAAAATGATATTTCACACCACATAGGTAGATGTCTTTTATTTATTTCCTTTTTTCTCCATCGTGCTATGTCATCAGTTATCTTCCAGTTTTTACCTCTCATATGTTATTTTCATGTCTTGTTAATTCTATTGTGTTTTCGTATTATCGTCGATTTGTGTACTTGTTCCATTCCTGACTGAAAACCAACATTTTTCAGGTTTAGCCGCGATCACTCTTAGCATTGGGAAGGCTTGGGTATGCTGAGGTCAACCTAGAAATAGAAAGCAATTGTATCAATTTCATTAATTGTAAAATTTGGTATTTTTCTTTAATTATAAATGTTGTAATAAATATAGAAATGTGAATGAGCAGCAAATGTTATTTCTTGAGCATTTATTTCTTGCGGGCTTGACAGCGTTCTACCGCCGACTCTGCGGCGTAGGCTGGCTTGGACACGTCTCTTATCCGAAAAAACGGGTGCGGGTCGTGACATAAAGTCCCCGATACAAAGCCAAGGGATGTTAATGTGGTTGTGGTGGATGTCGATGAGATCATTCCAGAGAAGTTTACATTCGGCGATATCACAACTGCCGTGGACCGCTGACAGGAGGGCACGCTTAGGGATCAAAGGGTGTTCCATCCAGCAAGAGAGAGCCTACCTCGAATCTTGGATGACTCCGATACTGACGTTCTTCGAACAGAGAATCCAGATGTCATGTCTGCCTGCGATGGCTGTAGTGAAGCCTAACTGCAACTGGATGGTTTTGAGTTTCTTGGGAGGGATTTTAGGTTCAAGGATGATCAGGATGTCAATTTTGTGAATTTTCTTGAGACTGACAAGATGCCTCATGGTGGGTTTGTTCGCCAAACCTCGAATATTCCAGGAGAGGATGTTAAGCATTAATGATGCTTGGAAGGAGATATTTGGTCCGCTTGGCTGCGGACCTGGTGCGCATGACCGATGACTCAGATGCTCCTTTTTGTTCTGTCTTTTTGATGGTGGAAGTTGTCTCGCCAAACATCAAGCTGGGGATGTCGAGTGTGGGCTCCTCTGGAGGGGTGAGGGGGAGTTCAGTGTGGTTAAGTAATTCTCCAGCCGTTTCCAGGGTGGGCTCCTCGGGGGGGATGAGAAGGGTGTCTTCGGTGTAGCCGGTTGGATCTTCTGCGGATAGAAGATATCCAGCGGCGATAACCTGTTGTCCCCTAAGGACCTGCTCTGGTCCCAAGATAGCAAGGGCTTCTGCACCATGGATTTTATTACTGGAAGGGTGGACATCTAAGAGTTGTGTTGATCCAGAATTTGGGTCTGTGGGATTCTCCCCAATAGCCTTCGGGTATGGTTCTCCGACGATCACCTTCTCTGACTCCGGCTCGGGGGCCGCGGACGATTCTTGTATGAGGGCAATCTCCTGACTGGTATCTTCATCTTCTGTCAGTAAAGCATTGAACCAATTGGCTAGGGTAGGCGCCGGGTGATTGTAAAGGACCACAGCTTTGTCTGGTGACGTGCCTGGCTCGCCTCCGTTGGATTCGAACCTTATGTAGGAATTTGGTAGAGGGAGAAAGGGGGAAAGCGTCTGAGGTTTAAGCTTCCTGCTCTCGGCGGTCGGTGTGCCTTTTCGGGCAGGCTTCCTCTTGAGCTCTGGATGGAGACGGAAACAATGTTTTGAGAGGTGCCCTCTAAGGTGGCAGTGATTGCAGAAAATGATGTGGTTATCGTAGACTAA